>JBBGZY010002699.1:0-180000 GCA_037952925.1 Lithobates clamitans
CTTTCAATCATAGCAGAGGACAGGAGAAGACATTGAGGAGCATGGAGGACACCGCTCGCTGCCGTCACCCGCTACCCACAGGGTAAGTGCCGGGCGGGGTGGGGAGGACAGTGAGAGCGTCTGATGGGGCACAGTGGGAGCGTCTGGGGCACGGTGGGAGCGCCTGATGGGGCACGGTGGGAGCGCCTGATGGGGCACGGTGGGAGCGCCTGATGGGGCACGGTGGGAGCGCCTGATGGGGCACGGTGGGGGCGTCTGATGGGGCACAGTGGGGGGCGTCTGATGGGGCACAGTGGGGGGCGTCTGATGGGGCACAGTGGGGGGCGTCTGATGGGGCACAGTGGGGGGCGTCTGATGGGGCACAGTGGGGGGCGTCTGATGGGGCACAGTGGGGGGCGTCTGATGGGGCACAGTGGGGGGCGTCTGATGGGGCACAGTGGGGGGCGTCTGGGGCACAGTGGGGGGCGTCTGATGGGGCACAGTGGGGGGCGTCTGATGGGGCACAGTGGGGGGCGTCTGATGGGGCACAGTGGGGGGCGTCTGATGGCGCACAGTGGGGGCGTCTGATGGCGCACAGTGATTGAGAGCGTCTGATGGGTCACAGTGATTGAGAGCGTCTGATGGGTCACAGTGATTGAGAGCGTCTGATGGGTCACAGTGATTGAGAGCGTCTGATGGGTCACAGTGGGTGGGAGCGTCTGATGGGTCACAGTGGGTGGGAGCGTCTGATGGGTCACAGTGGGTGGGAGCGTCTGATGGGTCACAGTGGGTGGGAGCGTCTGATGGGTCACAGTGGGTGGGAGCGTCTGATGGGTCACAGTGGGTTGGAGCGTCTGATGGGTCACAGTGGGTGGGAGCGTCTGATGGGTCACAGTGGGTGGGAGCGTCTGATGGGTCACAGTGGGTTGGAGCGTCTGATGGGTCACAGTGGGTGGGAGCGTCTGATGGGTCACAGTGGGTTGGAGCGTCTGATGGGTCACAGTGGGTTGGAGCGTCTGATGGGTCACAGTGGGTTGGAGCGTCTGATGGGTCACAGTGGGTTGGAGCGTCTGATGGGTCACAGTGGGTTGGAGCGTCTGATGGGTCACAGTGGGTTGGAGCGTCTGATGGGTCACAGTGGGTTGGAGCGTCTGATGGGTCACAGTGGGTTGGAGCGTCTGATGGGTCACAGTGGGTTGGAGCGTCTGATGGGTCACAGTGGGTTGGAGCGTCTGATGGGTCACAGTGGGTTGGAGCGTCTGATGGGTCACAGTGGGTTGGAGCGTCTGATGGGTCACAGTGGGTTGGAGCGTCTGATGGGTCACAGTGGGGGCGTCTGATGGGTCACAGTGGGGGCGTCTGATGGGTCACAGTGGGGGCGTCTGATGGGTCACAGTGGGGGCGTCTGATGGGTCACAGTGGGGGCGTCTGATGGGTCACAGTGGGGGCGTCTGATGGGTCACGGTGGGTGGGAGCGTCTGATGGGTCACAGTGGGTGGGAGCGTCTGATGGGTCACAGTGGGTGGGAGCGTCTGATGGGTCACAGTGGGTGGGAGCGTCTGATGGGTCACAGTGGGTGGGAGCGTCTGATGGGTCACAGTGGGTGGGAGCGTCTGATGGGTCACAGTGGGTGGGAGCGTCTGATGGGTCACAGTGGGTGGGAGCGTCTGATGGGTCACAGTGGGTGGGAGCGTCTGATGGGTCACAGTGGGTGGGAGCGTCTGATGGGTCACAGTGGGTGGGAGCGTCTGATGGGTCACAGTGGGTGGGAGCGTCTGATGGGTCACAGTGGGTGGGAGCGTCTGATGGGTCACAGTGGGTGGGAGCGTCTGATGGGTCACAGTGAGTGAGAGCGTCTGATGGGTCACAGTGAGTGAGAGCGTCTGATGGGTCACAGTGGGTGGGAGCGTCTGATGGGTCACAGTGAGTGAGAGCGTCTGATGGGTCACAGTGAGTGGGAGCGTGTGATGGGTCACAGTGAGTGAGAGCGTGTGATGGAGCACAGTGAGTGAGAGCGTCTGATGGGTCACAGTGAGTGAGAGCGTCTGATGGGTCACAGTGAGTGGGAGCGTCTGATGGGGCACAGTGAGTGGGAGCGTCTGATGGGGCACAGTGAGTGGGAGCGTCTGATGGGGCACAGTGGGAGCGTCTGATGGGGCACAGTGAGTGGGAGCGTCTGGGGCACAGTGAGTGGGAGCGTCTGATGGGGCACAGTGAGTGGGAGCGTCTGATGGGGCACAGTGAGTGGGAGCGTCTGATGGGGCACAGTGAGTGAGAGCGTCTGATGGGTCACAGTGAGTGAGAGCGTGTGATGGAGCACAGTGAGTGAGAGCGAGTGATGGGGCACAGTGAGTGGGAGCGTCTGATGGGGCACAGTGGGAGCTTCTGATGGGGCACAGTGAGGCTGCAATTGATGTTTTTTTTTTGTCAGAATTTTTCAGTTTTGTTTGCGCCCCCCAAAAATTTTGAGCACCAGCCGCCACTGGATTTGACCAATCTCCACCTTCTCTCCATCCTGAGTCCCCCTGCAGAGATCTCATTGGGGAGCAAGTTGTGCATAGGGAGCAGGAGTAATAAGTACAGGGACTCTTTGCTGGGCTGCAGCAAAAAAAGAAGAAAAATGTAAACCCCTAATCCTGTCTAAGAATTTTCGTTCAAATTTCGCACCCTTATGCCGCGTACACACGATCAGAATTTCCGTCAGAAAAATCTTTGGTGTTTTTTTCGACGGAATTCCGCTCAAGCTTGCCTTGCATACACGGTCACACAAAAGTTCTCTGAACTTTCGACCGTCAAGAACGCGGTTGACGTACAACACTACGACGAGCCGAGAAAATGAAGTTCAATGCTTCCGAGCATGCGTCTAATTGTTTGCGAACATGCGTGGTTTTTTTTGCGTGGCAGAATTGCATACAGACGAACGGAATTTCCGATTGGAACTTTTTCCTACCGAAAAATTGAGAACCTGCTCTCAATCTTATGCTGGCTGGAATTCCTGCCAGCACAAGTCCGATGGAGCGTACACGCGGTCGCATTTTCCAACCAAAAGCTCACATCAGAGTTTTGCTGGCGGCATTTCCGATCGTGTGTACGCGGCATTGGTGGACTGCAGCAATAGCCAATTTTTTTTTTTTTTTTTTTTTTTTTTTTTTCGTGTCGAATTTTGAGTAATCAGACATGTTGGAAATTTTTGGAAAAACTAACGATTTTCTAATCAATGATGGGAGAATCGTGCGAGAAATGTAATCGAAAAAGAAATGCGCATGAGTGCAGGAAAAGAAAATTCCCCGGAAAAAGATTCTCGGCCACGAAAATTATTTTCTGTAGCAACAGGAGGTGAAATTGAAGGCTTGGTTGGTCAAATTTTTTGAAAATCAATGGTGGCGACATCGGATTACAAAACTCACAAAGTTTCAGATTTTTCAAAAGAAAATTCTTTCGAAATCGTGTATGGCCAGGCCAGCCTTAGTTTTAGTCTTTTGGCTAAAATGCCATTTTAGTTTTAGTCATCTGCATTGTTTTTAGTCGACCTAAAAATCACCAGTACATTTTAGTCGACTAAAATCGAATGAGTTAAGTTGAATTTTAATGCATTATTAATGCATAGACATGTCAAACGTTATATATTCCCTGGAGTAAAAAATCGAATAACATGTTTATGGTATTAAAGTGGTTGTAAATCCCGTTACACCACTTCTACCTATAATAAGGCTTACCTGTAGGTACTGTGAATATCTCCTAAAGATAGTCACTGTATCTGCATGTGCTGACGTCATGGGCACATGTGCACTGAAGAAACGGCACGCTCATGTTCTGGGACCTGTGTGTGTGTCTCCCAGAAGACAGCAGGGGGGGACGGAGGAGGGGCCCGGACATGGCGTAGATTGCCACGGATACTGCGGCGATCTTTCGCCGGAAGTGGGAGCAAATGCCAGTAGTAGACAGGTATCTGCTCCCCTCCCCCCCCCCGAAAGGTGGCAAATGTGACACCGGAGGCGGAAGGAATCCGGACAGCGGAAGTTCAATTTTTGGGGGTGGAGCTCCGCTTTAAGGTGTGATAATACACTACAGACACAGACTTGGCAGTTGCGATTTATAGATTTTTTTTTTTTTTTTTAATAAATAAAACCAAGTTTTTCATAAACAAAAAAGGCTTCTTGATAATCTTTAAAAAAAAGCACAAAAATGCCATCACACATATTACCTAAATATATTACCAACCTTAAAAATTAAGAAAAAAAAAGTAAGAAAAGCCCTTCTTCCTTCTTCCTTCTTCCTTCCTCCTTCTTTCTTCTTTCTTCTTTCTTCTTCCTTCCTCCTTCTTTCTTCTTTCTTCTTTCTCCTTCTTCCTTCTTCCTTCCTCCTTCTTCCTTCTTCCTTCCTCCTTCCTCCTTCTTCTTTCTTCTTCTTCTTTCTTCTTCTTTCTTCTTTCTTCTTTCTTCTTCTTTCTTCTTTCTTCTTTCTTCTTCCTTCTTCTTCTTCTTTCTTCTTTCTTCTTCCTTCTTCTTCTTCCTTCTTCTTCTTCTTCTTTCTTCTTTTTCCTTCTTCTTTCTTCTTCCTTCTTCTTCTTCTTTCTTCTTCTTCTTTCTTCTTCTTCCTTCTTCTTTCTTCTTCTTTCTTCTTTCTTCTTCTTCCTTCTTCTTTCTTCTTTCTTCTTCTTCTTTCTTCTTTCTTCTTCTTCTTTCTTCTTCTTCTTTCTTCTTCTGTCTTCTTTCTTCTTTCTTCCTTCTTCTTTCTTCCTTCTTTCTTCCTTCTTCTTTTTTTCTTCTTTTTTTCTTTTTTTTCTTTTTCTTCATTTATTTTTCTTTTTCTTCATTTATTTTTCTTTTTTCAGCAGCTTTAGTAGATGACCCACCTACTTATTCTTCCAGTATGTGGCAGTGCAGTGTTAATTTTGACGTCAAATTTCAAGTTAGTTTTAGTCAGTTATTTTTTAATTTTTTTACTAAAATGCTGTTTTAGTCGTATTTTAGTCATCTGAATAATTTGTAGTTTTAGTCTACTAAAATTGTAATCATTTAGTCGAGAATTAACGCTGACTGCTACGTCGCTGCCTACTTCCAGGTTTATGGTGCGCGCATGCGCCAGCTCCCTCCTATGATTGAAACACAGGTTCTCTTTGAAATACATTTTATGCTCTATGATTGGATGATTATCTGGGCTGCAGGGCGGGTTTTTTATTTGTCGGAGGTCAAATCTTCAGTTGGGAATTTCCTGTTTTTCTGTAGGCCGTGTGGAGTTGTTCCCGCCTACTGTCTCTTACTTTTTGTACAGTGTTCCTAAACGAAACACGTGGGGGGGTTGTCAGCCGGGAGATCTTGTAATCTCCATACAGAACAAACTGAACTGTACTTGGCCCCATTTCAAACCTTTTAATAAAAACTTTTACTCAATTTGCATAATAATAATAATCAGAGTACAATGATTAGTCACCGTGCAGAAATGGAAGGATCGCCAATAAAATCGCAGTATACTCTAATAATACTCTGTCCCCAAGAATCGCTTTCATTTATTTGTGCTTCAGGGGGACTTCTTTGTAACACCTTTGAAAAATCCCAATAAATTCTTCTTTGCGAAACAAATGTACTTAAAGTGGTGTTCCTCCCAAAAAAAAAAAAAAAAAAATACTTGAATGTGCCTGAAATAAAAAAAAAATGTGGAAACTTTTTTTTTTTTACTCACCTCCTAAAATGCCTGTTGCTAGGGGGTCCCTCGTAGTCTGCCTCTTTCAGTGCCTGGGCTGGTGACATCACTTCCCCTCGGCACAGGAAGGGCTCCGCTCTGCTTCCTCCCTCCTGTCAACCATCTGGGACCCATTACAGGTCCCAGATAACTGAGCGGCCAATCGCGGCGCCGCTCGCGTCGAACGGAGGGGGAGACGAGTGGGGCTTCGATCCCCCGCATCGCTGGAACCTGGGACAGGTAACTGTCCAATTAAAAGTCAGCAGCTGCAGTATTTATTTGTAGCTGCTGACTTTTTTTTAATTTTTTTTTTTTTTTTTTTTTAAATGGGAACTCCTTTTTAAAGAGGAACTGCAGTCTGCTCGCATAACTTGTAATAAAAAACCTCTTTGCCATTCTGAAGCTTCCCCCCAACCACTTAGCATATTTTATATATACTGTGATTCTGTACTTGCCAAATATGCTGCAGAAATCTCCCTCCGCTGAGTCTGGCTGCAGCCATTTTAACTGTGGGCAGCTGAAGCTGCTGCCTGTTCACTTCCTGGATTTACACAGGCACACCTCCAGCTCTGCAGCTCTCATTGGCCCTCTTATGACTCACCCCCCTCCCTTCCTTGCAAAACTCTCAGGTGAGTGAGAGAGATGTGCATGATGTCATAAGCCTAGGCTAATGACCAGACACCAGGATCGTATAGGTGACACCCCATGTGATCCGATTTCCCGTCCAGATTGACAGTTCGCACTGCGATATGAGAGCTGATCCGGGGGGGGGGGGGGGGGGTCATTAACTTTCTATTGATGCTCCCAGCAGTTTGCTTATGGCAATGTGAATGGCCTGCGAGTTGGGTGTAATGTGGGAACACGCAGTGGATTTCTCGCATCGCACTCGTGTGAACAGAGCCTAAATGAATATGAATTTATCGTCCAGCGTTATTGGCACGTTTAGCGCAAGAAAAAATTATCGCTTTTTAAATTCTATGCAAGTCTGCGCACTGGTCCATTGCGCTTCCATTGTGGTGTTAAAAATCCTGCTTGCTGCTGCATTTTTGGTCAGTTAAAAAAAAAAAAAAGAAAAGACACCTTACAGTTGAAATGCATTGAAAATGCATCATTAATGCACGTGTTTAATGTTTTTGATGCACTTTTTGAGTGACCTATGAAAAACACTCCATAAGCACAGTAAAATCCCTGCGAATTCACGTCAAAATCGCGTGCATTTTCGATGCCATTATCGCCACTTTTTTTTTTCTCTCTTTTCGGCATTCTGCCGATAACACCTTTTTTTTGGCCGAAATGTTTCGGTGGCTGAAATTTCTGTGCATCTCTAATACTAGCACATTATGCCTTTGCCTTGCTGGTAAGGGTGGGGGGTAAAAAAAGTGAAGCGGTTTACAACCATTTTAAAACGAAGTTTCAGTCATTTTTGTGTTTATTACAAAAACTGTAGCTGCTGACTTTTTTTAACCACTTCGGAAGATTTGGCTGCTCGATGACCAGAGCATTTTTTGCGATACGGCACTGCGTCGCTTTAATTGACAATTGCGCGGTCGTGCGACTCTGTACCCAAACAAAATTGACGTCTTCTTTTTTTTTTTTTTTCCCCACAAATAGAGCTTTCTTTTGGTGGTATTTGATCACCTCTGCGGTTTTTATTTTTTGTGCTATAAACAAAAATAGAGCGACAATTTTGAAAAAAACGCAATCTTTTACTTTTTGCTATAATCAATATCCCCAATTAAAAAAAACAAACCTGAGTAGATAGTGGTGCTCGCCTAATCTTACTAAGCCAGGTTAGACGCCGTAGGTATACAGGCTTATATACCATATCAATCAACCAAAGTTCACGAATTATCTAAACCATGAGATGGTACGACAACAGTGTTGCACGAATGTTTACGAATATACAAATGTATATCTTTGTTATGTGTTATTGAACGACTTATATGTATACTGTACATCTTTGCAATGATACTTTGCCTATCAATAAAATAAGATTGAATTAAAAAAAAAAACAAACTAATTTCTTCCTCAATTTAGGCCAATATGTATTCTTCTACCTATTTTTGATTAAAAAAAAAAATCACAATAAGAGTATAGTGATTGGTTTGCACAAAATGTATCGAGTCTACAAAATAGGGGATAGATTTATGGCATTTTTATTATAATTTTTTTTTTTACTAGTAATGGCGGCGATCTGCGTTTTTTTTTTTTTTTTTTTTTTATATCAGGACTGCGATATTGCGGCAGACATTTTGCACACTTGACACATTTTTGGGACCAGTGACATTTATACAGCGATCTGTGTTATAAAAATGCACTGATTACTGTATAAATTTTACTGGCAGGGAAGGGGTTAACACTGGGGGGGGCAATCAAGGGGTTAAATGTGTTCTAACTGGGGAGGGGGATGGGACTGACCAAGGGAGGAGAGCGATTGGTGTTCATACTTTGTATGAACACACAATCTGTCTCCTCTCCTGTGAGAGAACTGGGATCACACCGATCATCTCTCATGCGCGATCGTGGGTGCCCAGCGGTCCTCGCTCCTGCCGAGCACTTGCATCGGCGGCGAGCCGCGCACGCGCGCCCCAGTGGTGAAGAGGCGAAGCGACATAAGGTAACATGGTTTCGCCCAGGGGAGCCAACCTGGTCAGGAAGGGGTCACACAGCCACTCTCCCCCATCCCACAATCCAGCGGTGTGCTCACCCCAGCCGTTTTCACAATGCGGCGCTGACATCTTCACTACGGGCAGCTGGCTGTGACCACTTGCAGCTTCACAGCCGGTTGCCCGCTGCACTCTGTGACTGGTCCCGAAAGTCTTCTGGGACCTGTCAAAAGTTCCAGGAGAGTTCGGGAGGGAGGGAAGGAGAACTTCCGATCGCCTTAGGCAACCGAAACAGAAGTGGTACCTGTCAAAATTTCACAACAGGAGTCGAGGAGGAGACCTTAAAGTGAAACTTCCCCTTTGGGGTAGAGCTCCGCTTTAAAATGTAGTCTTCATTCCAATACCCCCTAAGTACCCACTACGGATGCCAATCGGTGCCTATTAGCAATGCCTGCCAGTGCCTCCATATTGGTGTCGCCTATGAGTGCCACCTCATCGGTGCCCATCAGTGAAGGAGAAAACTTACTTATTTTCAAAATTTTAAATTGACTGGGCATTGAATTTTTTTTTTTTTTTTACCTAAATGCAGAGAAAGTCGTTAAGATAAAAAAAAAACCTTCAGACTTTACCGCCACTTTTAAGATGATGTTTTGGGGGTGAAATCGCCTCTTCGCTCAGGTCCTGAGACTTCCACTTTCTAATCTCTCTTTCTCTCTCTTTCAGGTCATCACCCGCAGCTCCTACTGATGCCGGCAGCAGCAACAAGCGTCTCCAACAGACGCAGGCACAGGTGAACGAGGTGGGTATCACATGCAGCTCATTTTTTATTTTGCCTGGGAAGAAACCACAAGAACAGACTAAGGGCCACTAAAGAACAGAATCTCGGCCAGTTGAACAGGAACCAGCTGAGATTGGAACGGTTGATGGGCAGGCTGAATGTACCAAGTAGATCGATCATCTTGGGTACAAGCAGCCTGCTGGATTCACTTGCAATTCTTACAAGCGGCTGCTATAACCACCAGCGATGATCCCTGTCTTTTGCTGGTCCCCCTGTCAGCACTGTCTGTTGATGGGGAAATCGTGTGAATTTCTTTCCTGCAATCACAGAATTCGCACAGTGTATGGCCGGACTCAGTTTAGCTCAGCAATGCACTCTTCTCTTCTCTTCTCTTCTCTTCTCTTCGCTCTCTCCTGCACATCAGGGATCTCCAGAACGATTAGATCTGATGCCAGCAAGGGTTAAACTGATGTCCCAGTGTGTGTGTGTGTGTGTATATGTATATATATATATATATATATATATATATATATATATATATATATATATATATATATATATATATATATATATATACACACCAAAATATTTATTGGTTTGTATGACATTTGTAGTGTTTACAAACTATGGGGATATATATACTGGAATTTTACGCAGCTATAGACACTATTCAGGTAATGACGATGATTGGTGACTGTGATAGTGTGACGGGAGATCTGGTGCTAACAGACACTGTCTGGGAGGGTCACTGACTGACACTGATGTTCCTAGTGACCATAATACAGTGATATTATTGTATACTGACACTGTACTAATGACACTGGCTGGGAAGAGGTTAACATCTAGGGGCATTCAAGGGGTTAATTGTGTACTTAAAGTGGTTGTATACCCCGCTTGGTCATTTTTACCTACAAGTAAGCCTATATAAGGCCCATCTGTAAGTAAAAGGAATATCTAAACGTGCCCCGATTTAGGAGATATTCACCGTGCATGCAGCTGATAACTTCGCTGGCACATGCGCTTTGAAGGTCCAGCATACCTTGCCGGAACTGAGGGCTCCTGCAGTGACGTCACTGCGGCTCCAGCCAATCGCACAGCCAGAGCTTGCAAACCTGGAAGAAAGACCGGGGGGAACATGACCGCCCTCTCAGTGGTGACTTTACAGAGCTGGAGGGCTTCGTTCCAAGGTGAGTATTTCATAATGTGCTAGTATGCGAATGTGATGCATATATTTTTTTTTTTTTTTTACTTCGGCGGTTTACAACCGCTTTAACCATGTGTAATGTGTGCTGCTTTTACTAATCTGGCTGTTTTTTTTTTTTCTCCTTTTCAGGGAGAAGAAACAGCCAGATTGCTATTCACTGTGTTTTTGTGAACACAGAACTGTGTGTGTGATTGGACACAACTGATCAGCAGGTTTTAGCCGAAACCATTGACTGAAATCTGCTGCCAAACTTGTGCTGTGTCCAATATAATATATATATTTATTTCTCTCTAATATATATTTTCTCTATATTAGAGATATAGATATATTTATATTTTATATATATATATATATATAAAATATTACACATTCTCTATATTAGAAAGATCTAATATATCTATATCGTGTGTATGTATGGTGTGTGTGTGTGTATGTATGTATATATATATATATATTTATTTATATATATATTTTAGAGATAGAGAGGGGATGATAATAATAATAAATCATTTATATATATATATAAATTATTTATTATTATTATCATCCCCTCTATATCTCTAATTTAGATAGATAGATATATATAGATATATAGATATATATAGATATATAGATAGATAGAGATATATATATAGATAGATAGATAGATAGATAGAGAGAGATATATATATATATATATATATATCTATTAGATCTATCTAATATAGAGAATGTGTGTATATATAACTAATATAGAGTGTGTGTGTGTGTGTGTGTGTATATAGATATATAGAGAGAGAGAGATCTCTATATCTATCATGTGTAAATATGGATTTGTTTGCATCAGGCATGTCTGCGGTCTGCACTGACTTTAGTGTCCTATTGAGGTGCGGCCAGCAGTTGTCTTTTCCAAGCTATCCCATTGCCATACAGCCAAAGAAAAAGGAGCCCTGTGACTATAACAAAGGGTGGGCTCAGGGTTTTCCTGTAAGCGATGGTCGCTCGGTCTCCACCACCCATGGTACTTGCCTCACTAAATGCACCAATCAAATGCTGGAAAATCTAGTGCTGGCGTTATGACGTTACTGAAGAACCAGGTCTGTGTGTGATTTTTGTATTGCGGTCATTCGTGTTTTCTGGATGGCCATTTTAGGTCTATTTAAAGCTTGAAGTCCAAATATAACCTTAATTGTGTATTTACGTTGGTCCAGCTTGGACCGATGTAAGAATGCGTTCCTCATACGTGAGGGACTGCTGTGGAAGCTGACGATCGTCACAATCTTCTGGGTCCTAATAAGCTTCCCTTCTGCATAGTGACCCTACGGGGCCGCTTGCTTCGCACTGCCACCATTCACAGAACGCCTTGTATTTATTTATTTAATACATACAAGGCTTTCTATAAATTGGACAAGGTGGAGATTGTGACGTCATTGTACAGGACCTGGAAGATTGCGGCGATCACTGTAGTAGTGCAGACTATTACGGCGATTGTCACCTTCTGCGGCGCTCCCACAGATATTACATATGCAGTACTGTGCAAACGTTTTTTTAGGCAGGTGTAAAGAAATGCTGTAAAGTAAGAATACTTTCAAAAATATATATTTTGGTTTATTTTTCAAAATGCAGAGTGAGCGAACAGCAGGAGAAAAATCTAAATCCAATTAATATTTGGTGTGGACCCCCCCTCCCCCCCCTGATCTTCAAAACAGCATCAGTTCTTCTAGGTAGACTTTCACACAGTTATTGAAGGAACTCGGCAGGTAGGTTGTTCCAAACATCTTTGGGAACTAAGCAGAGATTTTCTGTGGATGTCGGCTGCCTCAAATCCTTCTGTCTCTTCATGTAATTCCGGACAGACTCCATGATGAGATCAGGGCTCTGTGGGGGTCCAAACCATCACTTCCAGGACTCCTTGTTCTTTTTTTACACTGAAGATACTTCTTAAAGTCGGAGGTCCGCATAAAAAAAAAAAAAAAATATTAAAAGCCAGCAGCTACAAATACTGCAGCTACTGACTTTTAATATATGGACACTTACCTGTCCAGGGAGCCGGCGATGTCGGCAGCCGAAGCCGATCTGTCCGTTGGCTCTCGGCTGCAGCCGCTGCCATCCCCGGTAAGGGAATCGGGAAGTGAAGTCGTGCAGCTTCACTTCCTGGTTCCCTACTGCGCGAGTCGCGCTGCGCGTCCTCACTTGTCCCTGCTGTGTTCTGGGACCTGTGTGTCTCCCAGAATACAGCGGGGGGAGGACAGAGTAGGCGCTGGAAGTGGCTTAGGTCACCGCGATCACTGTGGTGATCTATGCCAGGAAGTGAGAGCAAATGCCTGTACTAGACAGATATCTACTCCCTCCTCCCCCCTGAAAGGTGCCAAATGTGACACCGGAGGCGGGGAGGATTCCAAAAAGTGGAAGTTCCATTTTTAGGTGGAACTCCGCTTTAATGACATTGGCTGTATGTTTGGGGGGATTGTTCTGCAGCAGAATAAATTTAGGGCAAATCGCACGCCTCCCTGGTGGTATGGCATGATGGAGAAGGAGTAGTATAAGTCCTATTGCTTAATGTCTAATGCCTAGGACTTTTTCACAGTACTGTATAAATACTTACATTGGTCCATGTCGGATCAGTGTAACTATGCAATAAAGATCATACGTGGGCTTAAGCTTTTTCGTGTTTCTTTCTTTTTTTTATTTTAAGGTTGTGGATATTATGCGAGTCAATGTGGACAAAGTCCTGGAGAGGGACCAAAAGCTGACTGACTTGGATGATCGTGCAGATGCACTTCAAGCTGGAGCCTCACAGTTTGAGACCAGCGCAGCTCGGCTTAAGCGAAAGTACTGGTGGAAAAACTGCAAGGTGAGTAGAGTCATCCAACTTGTATGTATTACATTGTCCAGCCTTGGTTTTCTTTTTTTTTGGTTTTTTTGCTGTCACAACCCCCTCCCCCTTTCAAATTTACTTTTTAGAGTTTCAAAATGACCAATTAAAAGTTTATTTATTGGTTAGAAGAATAGAAATAGGAAAAGATAATCAGCAATAAAATAGCTGGGGAGAATGGGAAGAAAGGGTAAATTAGGCATTAATAAGATGGTACCAGGAGACACCATCTCTCTCCCCCTTTTTTTTTTTTTTATATAAATAAGTTGCTTAACCTGGAGCTCCATCCAAAAGATGGGCCGGAAATTTGCGCCCCTTCCCCACAGTTGGCCCATTCACAACGCGCCGCGTGCTTCCCTCATGCACAGTAGGAAACCGTCTGTGAAGCCGCAAGGCTTCACTACCTGTTTCCCTTGGTCAAGATGGCGGCGCCAGCACCCGATACTTGATCAATAAATCGATTCAGGTGAGGACACTGCTGGGTTCCTGGACAGGTAAAAGCCCCAATATTAAAAGTCATCAGCTACAGTTTTTGTAGCAGGAACCAAAAGACAAAAAAAGCAGCGCTCTATGGGTAGGAGCCAAAAAATGTGTGTGTGTGTGTGTGTGTGTGTGTGTGTATTTGTGTATATATATATATAATATACTGGATTCATAATTAGTTGCTGAGTAATTGTCTACAGTGCAATAAACTAACAAGAGGCTGCACCCCACTTTCTTCCATTGGGATGAGTCCTCTGAAAACATTAACCCGTTCTCATCTAGACATTGTGGTACCGTTCGTTTTTAATATAATATATTTACATAGCTATAGGCTTTTTGCTGTCTCTACCAGCACGCTGCTTTTTTGTCTTTTTGATTCCTGCTCCCAATTTCTCCAGTGGCTGGCAGCTAGGCTGGGTATCAGTTTTATCCATGTATAGCCACCTATGACGGACAGTCTCTAGCGCCTCAGGAACTTTTTTCTTTTTTTTGGGGGGGGGGGGGGGCGGAGGCCCTGGAGCAAAGTCAAGCTCCTCTTCACACTGCTGCAACATGGGATCCTACTTGTGAGAGCCCAAGTTGCATAACATTTCGGATTCAATGTTTCCCTATGAGAGCCTTAACTGATACTACACAATTTACTCTGAATTTAGAAAAGCTTTCTGCGCTATTTTGGTCGGACTCTGGTATTATTTCAGCCCTTGTAAAGGCTCCTAAATGGCATCCAAATCTGATCAGGTCAGTAGGAAGTCGCAGGCAAATTTGTACGACTTTGTTGTCGCAGCAGTGTGAACTGAGCCTTCTATGAGGAAATATGAAACGGAGTAGCCACCAAAGTACCCTTGTTACTTTAAAAAAAAACACTCTTGAGAAGCGTAACAGAGAAATACAAACACCTGCATTAGACCGTCTTTATCAGCAGCAGCTATTACATGCCGGCTGTCAGTTTGACAGCCGGAAATTGCTGGCAAGTGTTTGTTAGGAGGGAGGGAACCGGCAGCGAGACAGGAGGACAGGGTGCACTACGCATGTTCCTTGTATACTTCAATTAGCTTTTTTAATGGGCATTTGTACTAATGTTCAAAACTGGTTAAAAACAAACTATTTGCTGAGGGGGGGCGGCACTACTCGTTCACAAATACCTCACTCCTGCTTCTGTGTCTCCAGCTCCTATTTTTTTTTTTTTTTCAAAAGGGAAAGACTTTTATTGGTCACAGGTACAAGTCATTACATGTGTGGTATGCACTTATTTATGTGGAGATGTGTTACAAGCTGTTAAGCAGGATGTGTAGTATTGTCATACAATATGTCTCTTATATCTATGACTACATCTCTCATGTACAAGTATCGGACTCTTGTAGCCATCTGTCCCAAATTTTGTTATATTTACCTGGGCAGCCTCTATTAATATATAGGAATTTCTTATATGGTAGGGTTGTGTTGATATCCCTTTTCCATTCTATAATATTTGGGTGTTCAGGTCTCATCCATTTTCTAGCAATTATTTTTCTGGCTGAGAACAAAGTTTCTTGTAGGAACGTTTTTGTGAATTTTTCGGTAACATCAGGAGATATCCCAAGTATGCACACCTTCGGATCTAGCGCTAGGGGAGATCCCATGACATCGTGTAAGAAGGTCACTATTGGTTTCCAATATTCCTGTATTTTGGAACATGACCATATAAGATGGAAAAAAGTCCCTGTTGTAATATTACACATCGGGCATGTAGTGGGCTGATTCCTTTTATATCTGGCTATTCTGAGAGGGTTGAGATATGCTCGGTGAAGTATGTATATCTGGGACGGTCTGTCTGAGAGTTTGGGGGACACATTTTTGCAGGTTTCTAAGGCCTCTTCCCATTCCTCGTCCTCCATCGTTCCCACATCTCCCTCCCATCTGGGTTTTAAGGTATAGGCCATTTTTGAGGAAGTGGGTATGGAAAGCATGTTATAAAAGCACGATATAAGCTTTTTGGGGTCAGTGT
Source organism: Lithobates clamitans (assembly GCA_037952925.1). Lineage (NCBI taxonomy): Eukaryota > Metazoa > Chordata > Amphibia > Anura > Ranidae > Lithobates > Lithobates clamitans. Next base: position 15,571 of record JBBGZY010002699.1, read on the forward strand.
TTTTAATTATTGCTATAATGGGATTGGGAGTGGGTTGCGGCAAAGATTGTGAGAACTGCGTCTGTGCCGCGTGGCGAATCTGTAGGAATTGATAGAACATATTGTTTTGAAGCATAAATTCTTCCTTAAGTACCTCAGGTTTTAAAAGTCCCGTGAGTGACCAAGTGGTGTAGGTAGTATATACCCCTCGAGGCCCATAGTTCTATGTTCTGAATGTGGTAGAATTCCTGTAAATGTTTGTTGTGTCAGAGCGGTGCAAAGTCATTGTATGATGGTATGTCTAATTTGGTCGATGCTATGTCCCATATGCGCCTATATTGAAAGAGTAAGGACTGTCTGTATTCCCTCGATATTATATTCTCTGCTCCTGCTGATATAGCAGTGATGGGGTACCCAGTGCTTTGTGCCCAGCTAGGGCATAGGAGAGTTAGGAAACGATCCTTGTCTGATTTGTCGATATGGAAAAGCTGGGATAATTGTGATGCAATATAATAATTATTAAAGTCCGGAAGGGCAGTGCCACCCATGTCAGTTGAATTTTTAAGTGCCTGCCATGAAAGTTTGTGTCTGTTATTACCCCACACGAAGGGTTTGAGGAGAGCCTCCATCGATTTGAAATATTTGATGGGAATGTATACAGGGGAGTGCCATAGAATATACAGCACTTTGAGTAATAGTATCATCTTTATTAAATTGATACGACCCCACACTCCCAGGGGGAGGCGGGACGAAGCGTGTATTTTAGATTTGACTAGGGAAAAACAGCAGTTCGATATTGAGAGCTATATAATCTGACAGGGATCTAGATATTTGAATACCCAGGTGTTTGATTAAGGCCACTCTTTGAAGCGGCAAGTTGATTTGTTCCTCTGTGGGTGGAAAACTGTCAATCGGCAGAATCTGAGACTTCTCCCAATTGATCTTCAGACCGGAGAATGTCCCAAACCCTTCAATCATTTGAAGGGCATTGTGGAGGGATGTACCTGAATCGGCCAAATAAAGCAAAGTATCATCGGCATAGAGACTAATTTTTTCGGTTAAATGTCTGTCAGCCCTCTGATCTCTGGATTTGCGCGGATGGACACGGCAAGGGGTTCGTTCTGCAGCTAGTGCGTATAAGAGTGGAGATAGTGGGCAACCCTGTCTCGTACCCCTGTTGAGGTCAAACATCTGAGACTGGTAGCCATTCGCCACCACCCTAGCTTTTGGGTGTTGGTGCAGTAGTTGAACCCATCTAATGAACTTGGGCCCAAAGCCGTATCCCTCCAGGCACCTCCACAGATATCTCCATTCTACCGAATCGAACGCTTTGGCTGTGTCTAATGTCACCACCACCCGAGTCCCCACATTGTCATGTTTGGCCTGTAAATAAATAATAATTTTCTGAGATTGAAGGAAGTGTTATGGGCCGGCATGAACCCCGCCTGGTCTGTATGTATCAGAGAGAGTATTACTTGATTTAAGCGCAAGGAGAGTAGTTTAGCTAGTATTTTGATATCCACTTGCAATAATGATATAGGAAGATAGGATTCTGGGTATCCTGGGTCTTTGCCTGGTTTGGGTATTAGGACTATTGTGGCTTCTCTCATAGAAGGTGGCAATATTAGGGTTTCAAAGAAATTATTGTACAGGGTTAATAGTTTCGGTATAAGTAATTCACTGAATTGGGAGTAAAATTCAATTGGTAAGCCATCTGACCCTGGGGCTTTGGATCTGGCAAAACTTGCAATAGCAGTTGCTATTTCATCGGAGGTAAAGGGTGCTTCAAGAAGAACGATCTGATCTTCTGAGGGTTGGGGGAGTGAGATTTTGTCAAGAAATTGATCCATGTTTGTCGTATCCCCCCGAGACTGTAGAGGTGTATAGATTATTAAAGAATTCTCTAAATTTGGAGGTTATAGTAGAGGGGTCTGTAATCTGTTGTCCCCCATGCCCATGTAGAGTAATGACAACCGGGGGTCTGTCTTCACTATGCGCTAGATAAGCAAGAAGTCTACCAGCCTTTTCCCCATGCTCGAATTGTTTCTGTTTAGAGAAAAATAATTTCTGCCTGGCTATTTCATATTGTAATTGGGACACTACTCTCTCCTGTAGTCATGGGAGTTGCTGTCTGCAAATTTTGAATAAATGTCAATTACCCACCCACTGGTTTTAAGATCCTGGGGCCACAGCTTGAGAAGGCTGTTGGGAACCTTGGTGGAATATGGATATTTTGTACATTGATGTTTCTTCTTCTCTTCATTTTGTAGATGTGGGCAATACTGATAGCAGTCGTTGCGGTGATCATCATCATTATTATCGGTGAGTAGTTCTACCTACCCATAGTCGCCACCCTGGAAGTCTAGCATACACTTTACCACTTAAAGGTCCGCCCCATAGCAGTTTTACTGCTACAGGGTGGCACCTCTACGCCAGATCACTTGTGTATATATACGTGATCCGGGTGGATGCGTGCTGCCGGCGGCTCGCTCCTGCTGTGATCATACCCAGGGGGAGCCCAGTGGGTGGGTACTGTGGATTCGATGTCCGCTGGCACCTATTGATCATTCAGCACAGAAGCAGTACCGGTGGTCTGCCTATGTAAACAAGGCAGATCGCTCTTCTGAGAGGGAAGGCATGGATCTTGTGCTCCTGCAGAGTAGGGACATGTATCCATGCCTTCCCCTAGTCCAAAGTTAACAAAGGATGCAAATGCAGTGCTTTTGCCTGCACCAGATCGCACGGTACAAAACAGCTATGCGATCCAGTTCAGTGTGGCTCCAAAAAAGGTGCCGGCACTGGTGTGATGTGGTGTAATTTGAGCCTATTCAAAATTAATATTTCTTTCCCTGTCTTTTCTTTTTTCATGGTGATTTACTAAGGCTGCGGCTGATGCTTAAATTGGTTGTAAAGTCAGAAGGTGCATTCTATGCACTAAGATAAAAAGCCTTCTGTGTGCAGCAGCCCCCTTAAAGTGGTTGTAAACCCTTACAGACCACTTTTACCTACAGGTAAGCCTAGATTAAGGCTTACCTGTAGGTGTAAGAAATATCCCCTAAACCTACATGGTTTAAAAGATATTTCCAAAAGACAGGCACCGATGTCTGTGGCGCATGCGCCGTAGACAATGGCGCGCAGGCGCACTGAGCGTGCCATCTCTAACGGCAATCATGCCGTTAGTGGCGGCACCAGCGCTCATGCGCGGGAGTGACGTCATCGCGGCTCCGGCCAATCACAGCGCCGGAGCCGCGATACCCGGAAAGAAGAGGTGCTCATATGAAGACCGATCCCTCATAAAATCACGCCTCTTAACAGAAGTTGTTGATCTCAAATCAAGAGATCTCATTCGCTTTCTAAGCTTCCACAAGGCCCCCTAGTTAAAAAGAGGAGGGGGTATCATCCACATCCAGCCTCAATGGCTCCACCCATCTGTGGGTGAGGACCACGGCCGTGTCTGCTTGTTTTGTTTTTCGCTGGTTTATTATTGTGTAAGTGCAATATATGCTTGTAAGAAAACTGGATTTTGGCATACTACACTATGAAGTGTCTTCCTCTTCCTACACATGTTTGAGAACCACGGCGGGCCAACAAATTCATGTTTTTATTGAATACTGGCTGATATCCTTGGACGCTCACACTGGTGAGGCTGGATGCGATTGATACCCCCTCCCTCCTTTTAACAACGGTCTTGTGGAAAGCGAATGAGATCTCTATAATGTGAGAAAAATCTCTGGTAGGAGGCGTGATTTTATGTGGGGAGGGCCTTCATATGAGCACCTCCATCCTGTTCCTCTTTGCACGAAGGAGCAGATACCGGTCCTGCTGAACCTTCTACGGCCCTGTCCAGTTCTCCTAGAGCAGTGGTTCTCAACTCCTGTCCTCAGGACCCACTAACAGGCCAGATTTTATGTATTACCTTGGGGAGATGCAGACTAGAATACTCCAATCACTGAGCAGCAAATTATATTACCTGTGATGTATTTCAGTTATCTTGAAAACCTGGCCTGTTAGTGGGTCCTGAGGAGAGGAGTTGAGAACCAATGGTCTATAGTAACTGCCTTTCTCCTGGAATCTCCTCCATGCTCTTGAGACTGTACTGATGTGCCACCCTGGGGGGGTTGGCCTGCCTGTTTTTAAACTCTATATGGACCCGTAGTGATACTGACCTTAGCCAAATGCAAAACTAGTGAAAAACAGTCAGAGAAGATGAGATGGGGAAAGAAAATGTCAGTGGCCTCCACCTGTAAAACCATTCCTGTTTTGGAGGTCGTCTCATTGTTGTGCATCTAGTGCACCTGTTAATCAGTTTCAGCTGCTTTGGTGATAATGAAATTAACAACCCTCTCTGCTACTTACCTGACCAGATCAATATCCCAGGAGTTTCATTGACACAATGCTATACGCTGATTAAAAAGGGTCCCTTTATTTTTTTTGAGCAGTGTATATGTTTTTTTATATTACTGTTGGATGTAGATTTGTTGTTTATAAGGTATTTTTTGATCACTTAGAGAAGCGTAACGTGTCACTTTTAGATTTACTTTTTTCTGAGTCTTGTATTCGGACCCACTGGGGTGCGGCTCTCACGTTTGTCATTTTCACTTACCGTATATACTCGAGTATAAGTCGAATTTTTCAGCACATTTTTTTGTGCTGAAAGTGCCCCCCTCGACTTATACTCGAGTCAAGCACTTTTCTGCAGCAAAAAATGTCATTTTCCGAACCGACTTTGGGGCCCCGTATCTCAGGGCCACTTGGGGTTAGAAACACCAAATTTGGTATGCAAACCCAGTGGACCTAGTACCACAACATATCCAAAGCTGAAGTTCCTAGCTCTAAGTGGCCCCGAGATACGGGGCCCCAAAATCGGTTCGGAAAATGTCATTCTCTGCTGCAGAAAAGTGCTTGACATTTTCTGAACCGACTTTGGGGCCCCATATCTCAGGGCCACTTGGTGCTAGGAACCCCAAATTTGGTGTGCAAACCAAGTGGAACTGGTACCATAACACATCCATAACATAGCTTGGGTTCCTAGCACCGAGTGGCCCTGAGATACAGGGCCCCAAATCTGGTTCAGAAAATGTCATTCTCTGCTGCAGAAAAGTGCTTGTAATTTTCTGAACTGATTTTGGGGCCCTGTATCTCGTGGCCACTTGGTGCTAAAAACCCCAGCTTTGGAAATTTTATGGTGCTAGTTCCACTGGGTTTGCACACCAAATTTGGGATTCTTAGCACTAAGTGGCCCCGAGATACGGGGCCCCAAATTCGGTCGACTGTGTCTATCTGCAGCAATGTCATTTCGGGACCCTTTGGGTTCAGAGACCCCAAATTTTGGCTGCAGCTAGGGGGCATCTAGGAACCCTTTACTACCGAGTTTGAAGTTCAGGGGACCTATGGCTGCAAATGGGCACAGTGAGGCATGCAAATGGGCACAGTGATGCTGCAAATGGGCATTGTTGACCCACTTTTCCACTTACAGTAGCTGTGCATTTCTCACCCTCGTCTTATACTCGGGACAATAAGTTTTTCCCATTTTTTTTTTGTGGTAAATTAGGGCCTCGACTTATACTCGGAACGACTTATACTCGAGTATATACGGTAGATTTCTTTATTTTTTTTAATGTTTTTATTTAGAAATCTTTGCACATTGGTTTAAAAGTGGTATAAGCGCAGGATTTCAATGTAATTTTTCAATGTCAGGTTTTCTTTTGGTGTTTTTTTTTTTTTCTTTTTAATATGCCCTGACCTCTCTCCTGTTTGTATTTCAGTGTGGAGCGTGTCCACCTAAGGCCCCAGGAATCGGAGGAAAGAAGCTGAAGTCTGTAAAATGAGCTGCATTTCCTGATCTCATCAAATCTGCTGTTTTCAATAGTTTATATATTCTCAGATCACTATGACTCCTTGTTATATTGGGCTCCATTCACACCCCAGCGTACTGGCATCGTGGCAAAACACGGGACACGTCTGCAATGCCATTATATATTTTATTTTTTATTTTTTTCATAGCACCGGCATTTTTGCAGCGATTGAACGACAAAACACACTAATCACGGCAAAAAATCGCAACTTTCAAAGGCTCCTGGCTCTGTGCCAAGATTTGGTACATGAGCTTTTTTTTTTTTTTTGGAGTGGAGGGAGGCCCATACAAATAGTGCCGCTCCAAAAAAACGTGCTCCAAAAAAAAACACTGTGCAGCAGCTTTCGCCGCACTACGCTTAGTTGTGAATGGAGCCTTAGAGTTTAGTATTATATATTTTTTATTTTTTTTTGGTTCGTTCAGTTAAGTGCCTTCACTGGGATTTTGAACATTCTGGGGGACGTTTATCAAACAATTAGCAATGCAGTTAGTCGTAAATCAAGCTGCGTCTTCAGCAAAGTGTCTGACAGGTTTAAAGTGTATTTCTACTTTTGCAGGCAAATTTGGAGAACATCTTCTTTTAAGATGTAGCCTTCTTTTCTTAGATGCTCTATTCTGGATTCTCCAGCACTGTAAAATCCTACTAGTTCTCTTTGTTTAAGGGTGGGGGGCTGGGAATCTGTGTTTGCTATAATGACCCTGTCTGTACTGTTCAGGCAGGTCTTCATTGTCTCCTGTAACTAGCTTTGAACATGGTCTCTCCTAACAAAGGGTTAAAGGTTGCAGGGATCTCCAAACTATGGCCCTCCCACTGTTGCAGAACTACACATCCCATGAAGCATTGTAAACAAAAACTTTGACATGACAAGGCATGATGGGAATTGTAGTTCCTGAACAACTGGAGGGGCCATAGTTTGGAGACCCCCTGGTTTAGAGGCTAGGCTTCTGGCATCATTTTTTTGTAGATATGTTGCGTAAACGAGGACACATAACATAGTGGGGTTTTTTTTTTCTTAAACTTGACTGAAAAAGTGGAAATGCGCTATAAAGACAGATTTATTACTGAAGATAACAGATTTTGCAGTCTAAGTTTTTTAGTTTGTGCGTTGCGGGAAGCAGCGTGACTCCAGTTCCGGTTCCCGCATCGCATTTCACTCGCAGGCAGTTCACATTGCCCTCTGCGAACTGCGGCGGGTGTCGATGTAAAGTTAATGATACCCCCAAATCGGATCGTAGTGCAAATTGAACAGGAATCGGATCGCATGGGTATTTACAAATCCAGGGTCCTGTACCATTTCAGCCTGAATGCGATGCGAATTCAGCCTATACAAACTGTATGGCTGAATTTGCGTCGCACAGACATCGCATGTGATCTGCACAAGTGTTAACCTGAGCCTAAACGGACACACGTCGAGTGGTCAGGGTCAGGTTTCATTCACTGGCCAGTGCGAATTTTAGAGCAACCAAAGAAAGAATTTACGACTCGGGTGTATCCTTGTAATAAATCTGTTTGACAATGCATCTCACTGCGCCTGTTTTGCATTGCTTTTCCTTAGGATAGAATTGATAAATGCCCCCCCTCATTGTATTTGTACAGCTTGCACCGTTTGCACTGTCAGTTGTCTCTATTACTACCGGCTGTTCTTTGTTCAGGGCTGTAACCTCCTTTATACTCCTGATGTTTGTTTTTTCACTGTACTAAAGCCTGGCTGTATACTAATTTTTTTTTTAATTTATTTTTTGTTAAGGCTGAGGTTGGGTTCACATATGTGAATTGGATGCGGGTTTCCCTGCATCTAATTTGCATGACAAGTGAGTGTGATCAACTTTCAAGGGAGCCAGTTCACACCGGTCCGGGGACGGCCACGGTCCGGATTGCAGAAGGGTCCTGTGCGTCTTTGGGTCTGGTTCAGGCGCAAGTTCAGGCAAAAATTTGGGACCGGAAGCGGTGAACAGACATACCAGACCCCAGGCACGAACCGCCTCCGTGATATCTATGTTCTCACCTTAAAGCTTGGACCTTTATACAAGTCAACTGTGCATAACACCTTTTCTTGAGGGTAACAAATGAGCTTTGAGGTTTCTTCACAAATGTTATTTTATCATCCACCACTCCAGAAAATAAAGGTGTGTTCCCCCTTTAAGAAGCAGGCAGTCCCACCTTGCAGCTGCAAATATGCTCAAAGCAGACCACCATAGTGCAGTATTTTTAATCCACAAAAAGCTTTACTAAAAAGCTGCACTCACATAAGTCATCATAGCATTTACATATGGTATCGCTATTGTAAAATTCAAACTCTGTGCCGCACTTCCAGTGTGTCGGTAATGATATCGCCCATCTCTGTCCCAACGCGTTGCGTCTTCTATCACTTGACTTCATCAAGGGAACACGTGACTTCATCTGATTGGATGCAGACTCTGGCCAACAATTTTTCTACCTGGCTGCTTCAATTTTTCAGTGAAACTGCTTACAGCCACCTACTGAGCAAATTTTCTCCAGTGTATTCGCACATTGTATGACCATCCAAAGTTTCTTAGTATTATTCTCCGGGAAAATTTTGTAGCATTTTTTTAAAACTTTACCTTTGACCAGCATTTTTACCCACACTGAGCTGTAAGCTCACTTAAAGGGGTCATCTACTGTCAGACTAACTTAAATTTAAAAGGGGTTTTGGGAGGCGAGTTCTTCTTCCCTTTTTTTTTTTTTTTTTTGTAGTGGGGTTTTACCTGAGGAGTAGGAGTCTTGGGTAGTACCTAATTTAAAGCCGATCTCTGAACAGAATTGTTAAAGCCACTTTAGAAATGTTATTTTCTACCTTAACCCCTCCCGGTCCTTTAAGAGTTCCAAAAGCCGGGAGGCGGGCAAATGGGTCATGTGACCGCCGTGGTTGGCTTCCAAAGCGTTCACATGATCGGAAAGCTCCTGATCGCACGTATGCATCGGGAGCTTACCGGTCCCTGCTGGCTACCATGCTGGGAGCATGCAGGGAGCGTGCTGTGAGCGTGGTAAGTTTACACAAGGCCTCATATTTGTGGCCACTTGGCATTAGGCCCATCCACCAGGAGGTCGCATATATGTGTACTGTCGGCGCCAAGGGGTTGAAGCTCAATTCCAGGAATTCAGCCACTTTGTAAAAGGTGAAGGCACAGTGGGGCAGATGTCCACAATAATAGGAAGTGGTGGGACATTTCCAATAGGGGCAGGTGACCGCAAAATGCTGATTGGGGCTCCAGCCTTCCTTTACCTTAATAAAGGAAAAGATGTTTTTCTTATGTCCCATTTAGACAAGTTTACCCTCCCTTCTGAATCTGGTAAAAACCTGGTCACTGGGATGGATAGTAAGGGGAATGTCCACAACATAGTCGGGCACCAGTGAAATCTATTCAATAAACAATGCACCCCACATCATAGTCTTCACAACTTGCAAGGGGGTGCCCTGCCTACGGAGATGCCATGCAATGCATATGGAAAGTTGGTCGGCACACCAGAAATTTGAAACCTACATTTATTTTTTGAGGTAATACATGCAAAAGTTTTAAGTGCAAAAAAGCATGTCTGTCAATGTGAGAAAGAGGTCCTCCAGGTCTCCAAATGTTGATGGAACTGCTTTTTCATAATTGAGCTTTTGCATTTTTATTACCTTTTTTTTATTGAGGTTTTCATCTTGGTGTGCTGGTTATCTTCCCAAAAACACTGAAAACCTTTACCGGCTTTTTTACCTTTGCCCAAAACACTAATAAAAATGAAACATTTGTCTGAAGTTCAACTTTATTTCCGCAGGCTACGTTCACATTGGTGGTGGATGCAGTAGAGTAGTATCCAGTGCCCCCGTTAGTTTCTAGCTGGCATTTGCTGGATTTCCTTCTGTTGAGAACCCGTTGAAGTGAATTGCTCAGTGCACCACAAAATTGAATACAGTGGGGCTGATTTACTAAAACTGGAGGGTGCAAAATCTGGTGCAGCTCTGCATAGAAACCAATCGGCTTCCAGGTTTTTTTTTTTGTTTGCTTTTTTTTTACCATGCTTAAAGAGGAGCTCCAGGCTACTGCAGAAAAAAATAAATCCGCAGCTACAAATACTGTAGCTGCTGACTTTTTTTAATCTTAGGACACTTCCCTGTCCAGGAATTCAGCAGTGTCTTCGTCTTTATTCCAGACGATTTTTCCCATTGCCTCTCGGGTGCTGCCACCGCCATTGATTGTAAGGCCTTCAGATGGTTCCCTACTGTGTTGGCGCGAACCGCGCTGTGTGATTGGCCGTTGGTGGGGAAAGGAGGAGGGCGGCGGGATCACCTGGAAGTTGGAGCGGGTACCTGTCAAAACCAGGTACCAGCTTTACACCCCCCGAAAGGTGCCGAATGTGGCACCAGAGGGAGGGGGGGAGGCAGATAAGCAGTGCTTCCCCTTTTGGGTGGAGCTCCGCTTTAATTGAACAAGCTGAAGTTAGAAGCTGATTGGCTACCATGCACAGCTGCACCAGATTTTGCACTCTCCAGTTTTAGTAAAGCATGACATAATGCTACCCAACTTACAATGAAGTGTACCTCCTGACCAGGGATGGCAAAGAAAGCCTTCAAAACTTTTGTCACCGTTCACATCTATTATATCCTATTAAAGTTACTTCGTATGAGACAGCTGCTCCTGAATGAGGAAGTGCCTGTGATATATATTTTTTTTTCTTGTGGTAATAAGCATATTTTTCATAATATTTTTATATCTTGCCGATCCCTTAATGCTTTTAGATTGTCTTTTCTCACATATTGATGCTTTTTGGGGGTTTATATGGGCATTTACAACACTCTCCGTTTTTTTTATTGTCTTAAGGGCTATCACCAAAGTGCTTTAGTGTCCAATTACAGTATCTACGTATATCCCTCACAAGGAAGCGTCTCCCAAGTGCCTCTCTACCTGTTTGGAAATAAAAAGGAAAGCTATCTTGTGGGCCAATCCAGTGAGGAGTACCCGTTCCTCCTTGTGGCACAGTTCTGGGGAAACCCGATGAGTATAGAATTAGGTCTCATTCTTATGGAATAGTCTGTATGTTTAGGTTGGGCGCCAACATGGATTACCTTTTTGTTGTGTTTAAGGACCCTATTACACAATCGGTCTGATCGGCTGTACCTGTATGTTTTTCAGGCGGACCTGATTGGACCCTCCATTCTCCTCCTGTGGAGGTGCCCGTTTACACCCGCCTACCTCCGATCTGCTGAAAAACCGGAAAAGGGATCTGTTCCCCCTCCGTCTGAGAGGATCGGAGGGCAGTCGGGTGTAAAAGGACAGCCGGTCCATTTTACATCCAACCACCCATAGAGCGGACATGGACAGAGCCCGCTCTGCATGCGCGGACACGGAGCTCTCATCCACTCGCTCCGCTCAGATTAGCGGGCAGAGTCCGCCTCATGTGAAAGGGGCCCAAGTGGCGGGTACTCCTTTTGGGTCTTGATGTCTTAATTTGTACAGTTTTAGCTTCAGCTGAATGAGAACATTTCATGTTGAGTGCTGCCACAGCAAAATTCCCGGGCTGTTACCCCTTTTGCTTTTTATATATAGCGAGTCGCCTGGAACTAACCCCTTCAGGCGGACAGTATGCAAATATGCTGCTTCTCGGTGGGTGGGGCTTAACGGCGAGCGGTCGCATATTTGCCTACCTGATGGTAAATGCAGCTGTGCTGAGAGCGCGCTCCCGGCAGTTACCGGTGAGCTCCCGATTTCTACTTGCGATCGGGAGCATTCCGTTCATGTGACCGCTGTGACAGCCAATCACGGCACTCACATGATCATAAACTCCTCCTCCCCAGCATCTGAAACCCCTTAAAGCAGTGGTCATCAACTCCTGTGCTCAGTATCCGGCCTAGTCCCCCACTAACAGGCCAGGTTTGCAAGATAACTGAAATGCGCTCTCATTTGCTGCTCAGTGATTGCAGTATTCTAGTCTGCATCTCCCCCAAGGTTAGTGGGCCCTGAGCACAGGAGTTGATGACCACTGCCTTAAAGGGCCAGGAGGTGCCAGCGCAAAGGGGGTTAAGTTCGGTTTTAGTGAACTTGAGACTTCCCAATATACATTATTTTAGATCTGCGACTTGCTTAGTGGTTTGTAAAGGTTAAAAAAAAAAAAAAAAAGTCGTCTACTACACGCCTCACAGTGCAAGGCCATTTTGTATCGAATAGCGTGCCTGTTATTGCTTCCCTAAAAAGTGCCTAATTGTCTATTGAATTTGTAAATGTGTAATACAATGTTCTTGTAAATGTCTGTCTGCCAAACTCTCTCAACGCGTGACAGTCTCTGCCAAAGGTGCCTGGTGCCAAGATGTGCCTGCAGTTTTTCATTTGCCAAATGATGTAGGGTGGGGGGAAGGGGGATTTTAAGCCAATGTTACAGCAAGATGTTTGATTTCAATAAATATGTTTAACTTAACAAGTGTCTGTTCTGTTCTGTTGAACTTTTTTTGCAACCACTGGAATGCCAGATTACCTTCATATTAGTCCAGATACAGGACACAGGCTTTATGTTCATAGACCCTGGGTTATATTATGATACGGTATGATACCTTCAGATGATTGGAAACTGGCAAAGCTTTTGAGGACACACCCCCTGGTTACCCCCTGTATAACCCTACCCCAGAGTCCTCCGATTTATTTTATTTTTTTTGCTATTGTCTCAAGATGACCTTACAAGAGAAATGACTTGGCTTAAAGCAGGGGTCTACTCCAATTGTTCAGGAACTACAATCCCCATCATGCCTAGTCATGTCTGTGAATGCCAGAGTTTTACAATGCCTCATGGGATGTTTAGTTCTACAACAGCTGGAGGGGCGTATTTTGGAGATCCCTGGCTTAACCTTTTCAGATCTGCGCTATTGCCAAATGACGGCAACGGCGCGGACCTACATTGCCGGGACTGCGTCTATTTATGACGTCCCGTGCACGAGCGGCCTGCGCACGGTGCGCTCGGTGATCAGCGAGTCTGAGACTCGCCTGATCACAGATCAGAGTAAGGGGTTGGTCCCGACCCCTTACCACATGATCAGCTGTCAGCCAATGACAGCTGATCATGTGATGTAAACAGAGCCGGTAATCGGCTATTTTTCCTCCTTGCGCTGACAGCGTGAGGAGGAAAAAAAACCCGATCACCGGTGGCTGTGAGAGGTACATCAGTCCCGATCACCGGTGGCTGTGAGAGGTACATCAGTCCCGATCACCGGTGGCTGTGAGAGGTACATCAGTCCCGATCACCGGTGGCTGTGAGAGGTACATCAGTCCCGATCACGGCGATCATCTGCCCCCTGCCAGTGACACAGCAATAGGCAGCAGTGCCGCCTACCAGTGCCCACAGTGCCATCCATCAGTGCCTACAGTGCCATCCATCAGTGCCACCCATCAGCGCCCATAGTGCCACCCATCAGCCCCCACATCAGTGCAACAACAGTGCTGCACATCAGTGCCACCTATCCGTGCCACCCATCAGTGCTGCCTTATCTGTCCCCATCAGTGCTGCCTTAACTGTGCCTATCAGTGCCGCCTTAACTGTGCCTATCCGTGCCCATCAGTGCCGCCTCATCAGCGCATATCAATGAAGGAGAAAAATTACCTGTTTGCAAAATTTTATAACAAACTATGAAACATGATTTTTTTTTTTTCAAAATTTTTCATTTTTTTTGTTTAGCAAAAAATAAAAATCCCAGCTGTGATTAAATACCACCAAAAGAAATCTCTATTTGTGGGAAAAAAATGATAAAAATTTCATTTGGGTACAGTGTTGTATGACCGCGCAATTGTCATTCAACGTGTGACAGCGCTGAAAGCTGAAAATTGGTCTGGGCAGGAGGGGGGTTTAAGTGCCCAGTAAGCAAGAGGTTAAAGGATACAGGACATCCGGAATGTATTCACAGCGCTTCAATTTTTTTCACATTTTGTTGTGTTGCAGCCTTATTCCAAAGTGGATTAACCATTTACCGACCACTGCATGCCAATGTACGTCGGCAAATTGGTGTACCTGTACTTTCCGAAGCCGGTGCGCCCTCCTCTCTCTTTTGTTTTATCGCTAGGATATCCCTATCCTTGAGGGCAGCAAGGCTGAAAGCTACCGTCCATCCTGAACTTTGAACTGTCGGGCTAACACATTTATGCGCAAGAGTTTTTGTTTTGTTGCATTGGATTTATGGTCCGGACCTGGTGATCGCTCCTAACAAATGAAAAGCTTCCAAACACAGGAGGAAGTGGTGTCATCTCTACTCGTGGGGTCTTTTCGATTCCAGTGAGAGAGAGGAGACATCTAACCGTGAGCTGCACCAACAGTACACTAACACCAATACATATAGAAACACTTGCCCCCATCACCCCCTGATTGCCCCCCCCCCAAGTTAACCCTTCACTCCCTGTCACTGTGTCACCAATTGCAGTTTTCAGATTTTTCACTGATCACTGCATTGGTGTCATTTGTGACTGAAATAAGTGTTAGGGCAGTTAGTAGTAGCCCCCCGTTACCCCCTAAATAAGGGTTTAACCCCTTGATCGCCCCCCAGTTAACCCTTTCACCCCCTGTCACCAGTGTCACTAATCGATCGCCGTATTTGTGTCACTGGTGACGCTAGTTAGCCAGTTAGGTGATTAATTTCACCGTCAGGTTTTTATAGCATCAGGTACCCCCATATGTACTACCTAATAAAGGTTTTAACCCCCTGATTGTCCCCTAGTTAACTCTTTCACCACCTGTCACCAGTGATCACCGTATTAGTGTTACGGGTGACGCTGGTTAGTTTGCTTTTTATAGCATCAGGGCACCCGCCGTATATATCCCAATAAAGGTTTAACCCCCTGATTGCCCGGCGGGTGATATAAGTTAGGTTTTAGCGTCAGTCAGGGTCTGTGTCGCCCCATGCAGAGTCAGCTTAGTGCCAGTAGCGCTAACACCCACACATGCACCATACACCTCCCTTAGTAGTATAGTGTCTGACTCTGAACGGATCGAGATCTGATCAGATCTATACTAACGCCCCCAGTGGTTTAGGGTTCCCTTAACGCAGTATTCGCGGGATCAGCCCAGATGCCTGCTAGCACCTAGGTTTAGCCCCTCTGCCCAGCCTACCCAAGTGCAGTATCAATCGATCACTGTCACTTACAAAACACAACACACAGCTGCAGCGTTCGCAGTCAGGCCTGATCCCTGCGAATGCTAACAGTTTTTTTGCGTTTGAATCAGTTACTGACAGTCGGGAGCTTTTTTACCTGTGAGTTTCACTACTGTACAAGTAAATTTAGAGACCAAAATGTCAATTCGAAGCTACACTAGTGAAGAGGCCTACATGTTTCTAAGCATGACAGATAGTGAAGAGGAAGTCACTCATCTGTCAGATTCAGGCTCAGAATACGAACCTGTAGACAGCAGGAGCACCCTGACAGATAGCTCTGATGATGGAGTTGTGGTCCCTGCCAAGGTCAGGCGTACCCGACCCCGTTATTCTGCTGTCGTTGAGTTGCAAGAACCGCAGGGCTCTCATATGGAGCTGAGAGCCAGTACTAGGGCCGCTCATCCTGGTGAACTGGCAAGCACCAGCAGCCTAGTACATCCTGGTCGTAGTCAAACCAGCACTACAGTAACACGTGGTGAGTCCCATAAGAGCAGTTCAAGCTGGCGAAGTGGCAAGTACGAGTAATGTCCCGCTGCCACCAAGAAGAAGATAGACAGGGCCGTCAAGCCCATAGGGCCCTTCCTGTTGCATTCGCCAATCCTAATTGGGAACCCACCACTTCTGCAGCACCCGTACTCCCTCCCCCCCCCCCCATTCACTGGCCAACCCAAAATTCAGGTGGAAACAGTTGATTTTACGTCACTTGATTTTTATTTGCTGTTTTTAACGGAAGATCTCTATAGATCTATTGTGGACCATAGCAATTTGTATGCTGGTCAATTCATCGCCGCTAATCCCCATTTGACCCTTGCCAGAGATTGGAAACCAATTACGGTTTCCGAATTTAAGACCTTCCTGGGCCTATCCCTCGTAACTAAAAAGAGTGAGTTGTGGTCATATTGGTCCTCTGACCCAATTCACCATATGCCCTTGTTCTCTGCCTCCATGACCAGGACATGATACGAGCAGATCTTGCGGTTCATGCATTTCAACGACAATGAACTCTGTCATCCTCAGGGTGACCCTGGATACGATCGGCTCTACAAAATTCGCCCACTCGTAAACCACTTCAAGCAATGGTTTGCAGCCTTGTTTATTCCCATCAAGTTGTCTGCATTGATGAGTCCCTGATTACGTTTTCTGGCCGCTTGTCTATCAAACAGTATCTTCCCAGCAAGCCTGCCAGATATGGGGTCAAGATGTATAATCTCTGTGAGAGGGCCACAGGCTATACATATAGTTTTATGGTTTACGAGGGAAGAGCGTCACGTAGAGCCAGAGAACTGCCCAGATTACATAGGGAGCCCTGGTAAGATTGTGTGGGACTTGGTGTCACCCTTATTCGGAAAGGGGTACCACTTGTATGTGGACAATTATTGTATGAGCATGCCACTTTTTAGTCACTTGTTTGATCATGGAATTGGCACCGTGCAATCTAATCGCCGGGGCTTACCCCAGAGGCTTGTAGATTCCCATCTTAGGTTGGGGGAGAGAGCCTGCTTGAAGTGTAATAATTTGCTCGCTGTGAAGTGGAGGGATTCAAGGAATGTTTTCGTTCTGTCCTCTCGTCACGCGGACACGACAGTCCAAAGTCCTACGGCGACTGGTGTTGTGGAGAAACCCCTCTGTGTCCACGAATATACCCAAAATATGGGAGGGGTGGACCTCAACGACCAGTTGTTGGCGCTGTACCTAATTGCTCGTAAAGCCAGACGCTGGTACAAAAAAGTGTCTGTATAATTATTTCAATTGGCTCTGCTGAATGCTTATGTGCTATACAAAGCTTCAGGATGGAGTGGATCCTTCCTTAAATTCCAGGAAGAGATCATCACAGCCCTTCTGTTTCCAGACGGTGCTGTGGCCCAACTTCCCAATCCAAATACAGTGAGCCGGCTGCATGAGAGGAATTTCTTATCGTACATCACGGCACACAGAGCCATAGTAGTTACTATGTGGATTATAGGCCACATTCAGGTGATGGACACTGGCACACCCTGAGATAAAAAAGTGCACTCCCTATATAACCCCTCCCACTACTGGGAGTACCTCCGTTTTTTCGCCAGTGTCTAAGGTGTTGGTCAAGAGTGAAGATGTGCTGTGCTGAGCTCCACTGGAGCAATCCTTGCTGGGGCTAGCCATGCAGCCGGATCCATTCAAAGTGTCTTTTAGGCTGGATTGAATGGTACCCGGGCCTCATGTCCAAAGAAACGAGGTCTTGCCTGTAAACGCTCCTCTTTTTAGAGAGCTGGACCCCGGGATCCAGTACTTTTGGTAAGGAGGCCATAAAGTTTTACTGGCGATGGTGCTATTACAGGTCCAGGATTGTGGGTATTTTCGAGGATCCCCAGCTCCTGAAGGTTTAACGGAACCCACCGTTAAGGGTGAAGATTGGGTCTGTTGGTTTTACCACAGAAAACCCTGCAGCGGGAAAGGTAAAATTAAATTTTCAAATTTCCTTTATAAAGGTCTCCTTTAAGTTAGTGAATGTTGTCATGCCTATGTGTCACCACTGGGGCTCTATAGAGCACATACCTTCTCACGCTTCCTCAGAGAGCTCACGATGTGCCTGGAGCAGCAGCTTCCATTTCCTCCAGCCAGCAGCAGACCTCCGGTAAGTCTGGGGGGGGATTTCCTCCCCACCTGTGCTACTTGCTACCCCTCTTCAAGAGGAAGAAGCACTAGAAAACAAAAAACGAACGGCACGCCGCACTACTCAGCGGCTTCCAGGCTCTCCTCGCGATTTTCTCCCCTCTCTGTAAGATCCCATAAGATCAGAGGCCCGCGCTCACGTGGGAAAACTCTTTTTTTGAAAGAGAGGAGGGGGGCCGTAGGCGATGGAGGGGGGCGGAGCTTAGCATGGCGTTGGCATCCTTCAACGCCCAACGCAGGAAAGAGTGTTTTTAAAAGCTGCAGAGGTAAGAGGGGCATGAAAGAGGTTGGTGATAAGCATTCTTTTTGACACATTTACTATTGCGTCAGGCTGTGTTAATAGCAGCGGCAGTGGCTGACTATTGCTCAAGCAATGGATGCAATTTCTTCTAGTAGTACCTCTGCTTTGTGTATCGGGCTATATTCAGAAGGGGGGGTTGAAACGCCCCCAAAAAAGGAGCTAAAAGGGTCTCCCTCAAGCTCTGGAAAGCCTACTCTTCAAATGGCATCCTCCCCTGAGAGGGGGTGGCAGAGTGTCTCCCTCGCTTCAGGGGGCATTGCTATGGGACATCTCACATAGTAAGTACTATGGCTCTGTGTCCCATGATGTACGATAAGAAAATAGGATTTTTAAGACAGCTTACCTGTAAAATTATTTTCTTTGAAGTACATCACGGGACACAGAGCCATAGTAGTTACTATTTGGGTTATAGGCCACCTTCAGGTGATGGACACTGCCACGCCCTAAGATAAAAAGTGCACTCCCTATATAACACCTCCCACGTGTATAACAAAGAAGGGAGGGACCTCTGTGTCCCGTGATGTACTTCAAAGAAAAGGATGTTACAGGTAAGCTGTTTTAAAAATCCTTTTTTTCCTTATGTCCTCCCTGGTACCCCTACCCAAAGAAACCCCCAAAGAAAAGGTGTCTGTAGAAAGCGCGGATATAGGCGTGACACCCGCTTTTATTGTCCCTCCTGTCCTGACCAATCTGGTCTTTGTATTGGTGAATGTTTTGAACGCTACCACACACTAGTTGAGTATTAGCGTAGGGTACAGCATTGCACAGACTAAGACACACATTCACAGGGTCTCCAAAGATGCCATCGCATTTTGGGAGACCCGAACCTGGAACCGAACCGTTACAACCGTTGGTTACAAAAAAAGTTAAAAAAAAAAAATACAAAAATAGTTGTCGTTTTATTGTTCTCTCTCTATTGTTCTGCTCTTTTTTCTTTTTTTTTACTGTATTCTACAATGCAATGTTTTATTGTTAATATGTTTTATCATGTTTGCCTTTCAAGTATGTAATTCTTTTATACTTTACTGATTTTACTGTTAACCATTTTTTTGTTTTCAGGCACGCCATTCAGCTGCAGCATGGGTTTATTTATCTTGACAGCAACCGGGACTCCAGCGCTGTCGGAGATGATTTCACCACCACAGTTTAAAAAAAAAAAAAGAGCATACATGCTGAAGCATGGGGGCAGGGGTGGAGGAGCGAGTTGCTCCTAACAATAGGGGCAGATTGCCCCCATGCTTCGGCATATATTTTTTAGGCACAGATTGTGTTAAAAAATGTTTTATTTTTACTATGTTTTATTGTATTTGCTTTGCAGGTATGGTAAGTCTTACTGTTATACTGTAATGTTACTTTGTTTTATTGTTGACCATCATTTGCTTAGCAGGTACCCCATTCAGCTGCAGCACTGATTTATCAATCTTGACAGCAGTAGCGCTTGCTACCACGATACATAAATCAGCGACTCCAGCGCTGTAGGAGGTGATTTCACCACCACAGAAAAAAAAAATGGTGCATGTATGCCCATCATTAGAAGTGGGTGGATGAAAGGCGGTATTCTAATGGTGGGCATCTTTTTTTTTTTTTTTGTTCAGCCCACAGGCTGCATGAAAAAAAGAACATTACAATGTATGCCCAACAAGGACCAGCAACGTACTGGTATGTTGCTGGACTTTCAGTGGTTATGCCAGAATGATGCCTGCAGGTTTAGGTATTATTCTTTTCAGCCAGCGGTCGGACTAGACTGCTTTCATAAGCGGTGGGAGGGAACGTCCCCCGTCGTCTTCCATGGCTTTCTCGGGCTCTCCTGTCCCAACAGGGAACCGGAGAATAGAGCTGATCAGAGACCAGAACGGCTCCAATCATCTCTATGGCCTAAGAAAGCGGAAGCTACAAGCATTTCATGACTTAGGTTTCGCCGGATCTAAACAGCGCCATTGGGAAATTGACAAAGCATTTTATCACACCGAGCTTGGTGTGGTCAGATGTTTTGAGGGCAGAGGAGAGATCTAGGGTCTAATAGACACCAATCTGTTCAAAAAAGAGTACACGTCACTACCTATTGCTATCATAGGGGATATTACATTCCCGGAGACAACAATAAAAATGATAAATAAAAAATGAATGGAACAGTTTAAAATATAATAAAAAAGCAAAAAAAATGTAAAAAGCAGCCCTGTCCCCCCCCCCCCCCCCCGTGCTCACGCGCAAAGGCGAACGCAAGCGTCGGTCTGGTGTCATATGTAAACAGCAATTGCATCATGCATGTGAGGTATCACCGCGAAGGTCAGATCGAGGACAGTAATTTTAGCAGTAGACCTCCTCTGTAAATCTAAAACCTGTAAAGGCTTTTAAAGCTTTTAAAAATGTATGTAGTTTGTCGCTGCTGCATGTTTGTGCGCAATTTTAAAGCATGTCGTGTTTGGTATCCATGTACTCGGCATAAGATCATCTTTTTTATTACATCAAACATTTGGGCAATATAGAATGTTTTAATGTATTGAAATTTTAAAAAAGGTGTGTTTTTTCCAAAAAAATTGCGTTTGAAAAATCGCTGCGCAAATACTGTGTGGAAAAAAAATTGCAACACCCACCATTTTAATCTGTAGGGCATTTGCTTTAAAAAAATATATAATGTTTGGGGGTTAAAAGTAATTTTCTTGCAAAAAAATATTTTTTCATGTAAACAAAAAGTGTCAGAAAGGGCTTTGTCTTCAAGTGGATAGAAGAGTGGGTGATGTGTGACATAAGCTTCTAAATGTTGTGCATAAAATGCCAGGGCAGTTCAACCCCCCCCCCCCCCCCCCAATGACCCCTTTTTGGAAAGTAGACACCCCAAGCAATTTGTTGATGGGCATGTTGAGTCCATGGAATATTTTATATTTTGACACAAGTTTCTGGAAAATTACACTTTCTTTTTTTTTTTTTTTGCACAAAGGTGTTACTAATTGATATATTGTTCAAGCATGCCATGGGAATATGTGGAATTACACCCCAAAATAAATTCTGCTGCTTCTTCTGAATATGGGGTTACCATAGGTGTCAGACTTTTTGGGAGCCTAGCTGCGTACGGGACCCCGAAAACCAAGCACCGCCTTCAGGATTTCTAAGGGTGTACATTTTTTATTTCACTCGTCACTACCTATCACAGTTTTGAAGGCCATAAAATGCCAAGATGGCACAAACCCCCCCCCCCCACCTAAATGACCCCATTTTGGAAAGTAGACACTCCAAGCTATTTGATGAGAGGCGTGGTGAGTCCATGGAATATTTTATATTTTGCCACAAGTTGCGAGAAATGTTTTTTTTCTGCACAAAGTTGTCACTAAATGATCTATTGCTCAAACATGCCATGGGAATATGTGAAATGACACCCCAAAATACATTCTGCTGCTTCTCCTGAGTACGGGGATACCACATGTGTGGCACAGGGGTTTTGTGCTATCTTGTCATTTCATGGTCTCCGAAACTGTGATAGGTAGTGAGGAGTGAAATCACCATTTTACGCCCTTAGAAAGCCTGAAGGCGGTAATTGGTTTTCAGGGTCCTGTATGCGGCTAGGCTACCAAAAAGTCTCACACATGTGGTATCCCCGTACTCAGGAGAAGCAGCAGAATGTATTTTGGGGTGTAATTTCACATATGCCCATGGCATGTTTGAGCAATATATCATTTAGTGACAACTTTGTGAAAAAAAAAAAAATATTTTCATTTTCCCGCAACTTGTGGCAAAATATAAAATTTTTCATGGACTCAACATGCCTATCAGCAAATGGCTTTGGGTGTCTACTTTCCAAAATGGGGTCATTTGAGGGGGTTTTGTGCTATCTTGGCATTTTATGGCCTTCAAAACTGTGATAGGTAGTGAGGAGTGAAATCAAAGATCAAATCCTGAAGGCAGTGATTGGTTTTCGGGGTACTGTACGTGGCTAGGCTCCCAAAAAGTCTCACATGTGGTATCCTCGTACTCAAGAGAAGCAGCAGAATGTATTTTGGGGTGTAATTCCACATATAACCATGGCATGTGTGAGCAATATATCATTTAGTGACAACTTTGTGTAAAATTTTTTTTTTTAGTCATTTTTCAATCACTTGTGGCAAAAAAATAAAACTATTCAATGGGCTCAACATGCCTCTCAGCAATTTCCTTGGGGTGTCTACTTTCCAAAATGGGGTCATTTGGGGGGGGGGGTTGGGGGGGTTGTACTGCCCTGTCATTTTAGCACCTCAAGAAATGAGATGGCAGTCATAAACTAAAAGCTGCGTAAATTCCAGAAAATGTACCCTAGTTTGTAGACGCTATATCTTTTGCGCAAACCATTAAATAAACACTTATTGACACTTTGGTAAAAAAAAAGACATGTGGCTGAATACATTTTGGTCCTAAATGTATGACTAAAATTGAGTTTATTAAAAAAATGTTATAACAAAAAATAGAAAATCTTTTTTTTTCAACATTTTCGGTCTTTTTCCATTTATATTAAAGAAAAAAAAAATTGCAAAGGCAATCAAATACCATTAAAAGAAAGCTCTATTTGTGGGGAAAAAAGGATGCAAATTTTGTTTGGGTACAACATTGCATGACCGCGCAATTACCAGTTAAAGCAGTGCTAAATTGTAAAAAGTCCTCCGGTCATTGAGCTGCCAAATCCCCCGGGGCTGAAGTGGTTAAATAGTGTTTTTGATTTGTGGTGCTCAGATGCAGTGTAGTCCCACTTTAAGACAATAAAAAACAGAGCGTGTTGTAAATGCCCATATGAAACCCCAAAAAGCATCAATAAATGAGAAAAGACAATCTAAAAGCATTAATGGATCGGCAAGATACAAAATATTGTGAAAAATACTTTTATTACTGCAAAAAAAAAAATAATAATAAAAACAGCTGTCTCATATTAAGTTAACTTTAAGGCTGGATTCACACCTATGCATTTTTAGTGCTTTTTGCATTTTGCAGATTTGCACTACAGAACGTGTTCCATGGGAAATCATGTTAAATGGACTGTACTGCAAATCTGCAAAATGCAAAAAGCACTAAAACTGCATAGGTGTGAATCCAGCCTAACAGGATATAATATATGTGACTGAGGACAAAAGTTTTGGAGGACTTCTGTGCCACCCCTGGTCAGGAGATACACTTCATTGCAAGTTGGGTAGCATTATGTCATGCTTTACTAAAACTGAAGTCAGCAAAATCTGGTGCAGCTGTGCATGGGAGCCAATCAGCTTCCAAAGCTTTGTAAAAAAAACAAAAAAAACAAAAAAAAAAACTGGAAGCTGATTGGTTTCTATGCACAGCTGCACCAGATTTTGCACTCTCCAGTTTTAGTAAATCAGCCGAGAGAAGTCCAGCACGGGTGAGCTAGAAACCAACAAGGGCGGGATGAGTATATTGAGAGTATCCTACCCTTCAGATATCACTCCCCGGGTGGCCCTGATAACACCGATTGGGGAAGTTGCAGAACTGGGGCGGAAGATATTTCCTAGAGATAAAGGGAGGGGACAACCTACCTGGGGACATATCTTTGTTAGATAGGTCAACCTGTTTATGTTGTGTTACTATTTCGGCTTTAGAAATTTTAAGTGAACTATGTGATATTTAAAGATTCATGGCCTTAAACTTAGCGAGTTCTTTTCACATGTATCTCAGACCATCCACCCAATGGCTCACATCTACACACTCGACAAGCCGCTGTGGTTGGGAAGGGACTGGGAGCCTCCCAAAAGCCCTTGCTGAACATGCTCCCACTTAGGACAAGGCTCACAACCCAGGTGACACTGGGGAGCGTAATAGCAATCGTTTTGCAAAAACTTTAGAAATCCAGTTAAACTGGTCTACGGCCGCAAGGGGAACATTCCCTCAGCGGACGCTTCTTACACCCCTGTAAGACCCACTAACTACAGGGCATTACCTCTTCTCTTTACCCTTTACCAAACGAGACACGTGAACTACTAGAAGACCCCATCACGCTACCTGAACTACAACTGGCAATGAAAAATACCAAACTTGGAAAAGCCCCTGGACCAGACGGACTCACACTCAAGACACTGCTCCCTTCGCTAGGCGACCAGCTAGTTAACCTGCTAAACGGTCTCACCAAAGGAAAAACACTTCACACCAACACACTACAGGCTCACATGTCTGTCATTCCTAAGGATGGTAAAGATCCGTCATACTGCGGTAGTTACCGACTTATATCCCTGCTTAATACTGATCTAAAATTATTCACCAAAATTATAGCTACCAGACTTCAAACCCACTTACCCCACCTGATCCATTTAGACCAAGTAGGCTTTATCCCAACGAGAGAAGCAAGAGATAACACCATCAAAGTCCTAAACTTGCTCCACGCGGCCACTCGCACTAAAATGCCTAGTGTCTTTATAGGCACCGACGCAGAAAAAGGCGTTGGATCGGGTCAGTTGGGCCTTTATATTCGCTACGCTAAGACATATTGGCCTGGGTAACAACATGATGAAATGGATATCGGCGACATACGAGACACCATCGGCCAGGGTTAGAGCTAATGGAGTGATCTCGGATTCCTTCCATATTACTAACGGGACACGACAGGGATGCCCGCTGTCCCCCCTACTCTTTGCCCTCTCCCTAGAACAATTCTTATGCCACGTACGATTGAACCCTGACATATCGGGCGTGAAGATAGGCCAAACCCAACACAAAGTGTCAGCTTACGCAGACGACCTTATGTTTTCGCTTACTAATCCCTTGGTCTCCCTCCCAAATCTGCTACGGGAATTCGCGACATACGGGGCACTCTCCAATTTGAAAATTAATTTCGCTAAACCAGAAGCGATGGGTGTAGGAATACCGCAAACTCAGCTTAGACACCTACAATCTAGCTTTAAACTGAAATGGACAACAAATGCCTTAAAATATTTAGGTACACACATCCCCCAGATGTTTACACGTCTATACGATCTCAACTTCCCGCCCTTATTGAAATCAATTAAAACTCTGCTAACCAAATGGCACATGGGACTACACTCCTGGATAGGCCGCTGTAACATTTTAAAAATGATGATCCTCCCGATATTTCTCTATCTCATGCAAGCATTGCCTATCCGTGTCCCAGTATCCTATTTCAAATAGATACAATCCACATTTACAGAATTCATATGGGCCAAGAAAAGACCCCGACTTCCACACAAACTTCTAGTACTACCCAAACATCATGGCGGTCTGGCACTGCCGGATATTCACACGTACTATCAGGCAATACACCTGGGAAGGCTCATAGACTGGTGCCGTCATCAAGAATCCAAGTTGTGGACACAACTGGAGCAAAATCAAAGCGAGATCCCCCTCAACAGGGCCCCCTGGTGCTAAGTGTCCCTCCCGACGGAAATCAAACGACACCCATTGATAGGTATCACGACAAGGGTTTGTGCCCAACTCATTTCTAAGTCATCTATATCCTCCCCCAATTCGCCTCTATATCCTATCCTGGGAAATCCTGGGTTCTTGTCGGGCATACGGGATGTGGTCTTTCGGAGGCTAGGCGAGACGGGCAGACAACAGGCCTCCCACTTTAGTAATGCAGGATGGTGGCATACCATAGCGGAATTATCTGACCCCACTGGCCCGTTTCGCCTGGACTTCCTGAGATCCTGTCAGTTGGGCCATTTTCTTCACTCCCTGCAACCACCCGCCGATAGTGACCAATCCCTCACAACATTGGAGGAACTCTGTAACACCTCAGGAACTATAACACACACGCTCTCTCAAGCCTACAGCCTCCTAAATACGTCACAGGCAGACTTTGTATCCCCAGGATTGCTTAAATGGGAAAAGGAACTGAATTGTCACTTTAACACAACAAAACGCCAACGTATACTTAGATTTACACACAAATCCTCCATATGTGCCAAAATACAGGAGACTAACTACAAACTCCTGTTGAGATGGTACAGGACCCCAGCACTACTCCACAAGTTCTTCCCAGTGACATCGGATCTTTGCTGGCGTTGCGGGGCAGACAAGGGAACACTGCTACACATCTTTTGGTCCTGCCCCGTCTTAAATCACTTTTGGTGAACGATACACGAGGTCGCTCAAAAATTCACAGAACGCATCATACCAGATGACCCTGCATTCTTTCTCCTGCATGCGTCTAACATCCCTGAGAAAGCATACAAAACATCCATGCTTAGATATTTACTAGACGCAGCCAAAGCCTGCATTCATTGGAAATCTACATCCCCACCGGCAATTAACTTATGGTTTACAAAGGTAGAAGAAATTAGACACATGGAAGACCTCATTCTCACAGCGCAGGATAGACAAGAAATTTTTTCTAAGACATGGCAACTGTGGACCACTTTCATGTACTCGGCTGAGGGACAAACACTGAGAGAACCAAATGGGGCTGTATAATATGTTTTAATATGTTTGTCCTCTCACGCTGGGTGACAGCAGTAACACGGAACAACTTAAACGCTAAACGACACAGCCCCCTAGACACTCCATGTTCAGGGGACCTTACCTCGTACTTCCCCCCCCCCTTACCCCCTTTTCCCTCTAACCTTTGCTCACCCCCTCCTTTCTTCTTATCCTTCTCTTAATTTCAACCTTTTCATTTTTTACAACTTTCTACTACTCCATATAAAGGAGCTTGCTTTAAAAAAAAAAAAATGGAGGGATCGGACGAACATGGGCCACCGACACCACACTTTACTATGAAACCAGGACACAAGCAAACTTCCCTAGGAAAGTGACTTTTCTGGTAACACTGTATACTCAAATAGCAGAAGAGAAACCAGAGAGCTTTCCAGGGACACGTGACATCTCTCAGATACATTATAATGCTTGTACTCACCATGTTGTATCATGAGGTTACAAATGTTGTTCAGTTTGAAATGATATTACCAATAATATTCTATGTATCTTTAAATGGATGGTATATTGTTCAAAGTTTTAACCTGTAACATGTCGACCCGTGGGGGTCTCTTCCCTGTTATAAATAAATCATTTTGAAAAAAAAAAAAAAGAAACCAACGGGGGCACTGGATACTACTCTCCTGCATCCACCACCAAAGTGAACGTAGCCTGCGGAAATAAAGTCGAACTTCAGACAAAATGTTTATTTTATTTTTTTGTGTTTTGGGCAAAGGTAAAAACCTCTGAAGGTTTTCAGTGCTTTTGGGAAGATAACCAGCACACCAAGTATAAAACCTCAATTCTTTACCAAGGTAATAAATGCAAAAGCTCAATTATGAAAAAGCAGTTCAGTTCCATCAACATTTGGGGGGACATGGAGGACCTTTTTCTCACGTTGACAGACATTAGGCATGTGCAATTCGTTTCGTTCCGAATTTGTTTTTTAACGAATTTCGACGAATTCGTTAATTCGGGAATATCCGAATTAACAAAAACCCATTTAACGAATTTTTTCCGAATATTCGTAAATTCGATAAAATTGGACATTCGTAAATTCGGGCATTCGTACATTAGTAAATTAGTGGATTTGTAAATTTGTAAATTCGGAAATCTGAAATAATAGTTAATTAATAATAACTTAACTATTAGTAATTACTAGTAACTTTTAAATTATAGGTATTGTAATTTCCTTTCAAATTTGGCTGTCAGTGAACGTAACACATAAAAATTTATCTGAAGTTATGAATGATCCGAAAAAACGGAATGGAACGTAATGAATTAATAATAATAAATAACAATAATAATAATAACAACGTTTTATTATTATTATTTATTATTAATTTGTTCCGTTCCATTTGTTTAGATGCAGCTTTCGTTTTGGATAATTCGTAACTTCGGATAAATTCGTATTTGTTACGTTCACTGACAGTCAAATTTGAAAGGAAATTACAATACCTATAATTTAATAGTTAGTTACTATTTAAGATTTTTGAATTTTCGGGTTTTTGGATTTTCAAACTTCGAATTTACAATTATCCTAATTTACAAATGTACGATTTTACGAATTAACGAATGTACAAATGTAAAAATGAACGAATGTTCGAATGTACGAATGAACGCATTTACGAATGAACGAATTTATGAATCGCGATCATAACGAATGACCCGAAAAGCGAAAAAAATAATAAACTAATGAAACGAAAACTAAAATGAACGAATATTTTGGCTGTGCTTGGGAAGATAACCAGCACACCAAGGATAAAACCTCAATTCTTTACTAAGGTAATAAATGCAAAAGTTCAACTATGAAAAAGCAGTTCAGTTCCATCAACATTTGGGGGGACCATGGACGACCTTTTTCTCACGTTGACAGACATGCTTTTTTTCGCACTTGAACTTTTGCATGTATTATCTCAAAAAGAATTTAGGTTTTGCTTATGGTGTGCTGAACAACTTTCTATATGTATTTCATGTAGGGTTACCACTTTTCCCTCTTAGCCAAGCATGGGCACTTTAGACCTGGGACACCTTTGGGGCGCTCCAAAGATAATAGTGCCCCCTCACCCTCAAGTCAGGCCCTGTTCTGTGCCACATTCCTGTCTGAATAATGTCGGGTCCGGGTTTCAAATCATGTGTCTGGTTCCAGTCCACCTAAACCTGGACACATGGTTCAAATCCCAGACTGTCCGGGTGAATCCCGAACAGGTGGCAACGCTAATTTCATGGTATCACCGTAGGCAGGACACCCCCTTCTAAGCCATGAAGACTATAGTGCAGGGTGCATTGTGTACTGAATAGATTCCATTGCTGTCTGACATTTTTAGGGACATTCCCCTTACTATCTTTCCCATCTTTTCACCAGAATCGGAAGAGGGGGTAAACTTGTCTAAATGGGACATGAGAAAAACACTTTTTTTTTTTTTGTTTATACTTTAAAAGGTAGGCTGGAGCCTCAATCAGCTTTTTGTGGCTGCCTGTCCCTATTGGAAATGTCCCACCACTTCCTGTCATTGCGGTCATCTGCCCAGGAAGCAAAAAGAAATCTCCCAAACAAGGGCAAAGACTTCAATTAAAACCCAAGGGTCTTAGGCAAGTCATAGATGATTTCATTTTCTTTCCCGCAACCACAGATTCTCAGCCCCCTGAAAGAGATTTTACAGTGCTGGAGAATCCAGAAAAGTGCATCTAAAAAAAAAAAAAAAGGTAAGCCAAAGCAGGTGTTCTCCCAATTTGCCTGCAAAAGTGGAAATAAACAGAGAAATAAGCCAGAAAATGCAGCCAGATTTGGGAAAAAAAGGGGATACTAGATAGTAACCAAAAATTCGGACTTTATAGGCATGGAAACAATGGAGAAGGTAAAACAATTATTATTAAATCAAAAAATATTTATTGAAAAAAATACAATAATTCATAAAGAGTGTTCAAAAAGGAAGATAAAAAAAAATAAATCAAATGATACAATTTGTACATTGAGCCCTTATGCGTCTACACGTTTCGCCATAAGGCTTCTTCAGGACACAAACGAGGTTCAAAATTGCAACATAGAAGGGATAAAAACAAATCTCACTATCTGAAAATGAGATATATTCCAATTAAAATAAAAAAATGATTATACAAACATATTATATCATAAAAAAACCTATGCTGCGCTGGCCAAAAGAGCCCTCGGACAGAATGACATCATCTGAGATTAAAAAATACCTTTAAGGAAGTGAGCCTCGTGTACATATTCATAGCCATCGGGAAGTTTTGGGTTGCACTTCAACAATATCCAAACAAAAGAACTTGCTGCTCCAGGTGAGACAGGAAGCCTAATGATATCATAACCACCACCCTAAAAAACAAGATGTGAGAGGTCAGAGCATAGTAAAGATAAGAAAAAGCCAAAGAAAACCTGGCATTGGAAAATACACTATATTACTAAAAGTATTGGGACGTCTGCCTTTACACACACATGAACTTTAATGGCATCCCAGTCTTCGTCTGTAGGGTTCAATATTGAATTGGCCCACCCTTTACAGCTACAGTGCCTTGCAAAAGTATTCACTCCCCTCCCCCTTGGCATTTTTCGTGTTTTGTTGCCTCACAATCTGGAATTAACTTGGATTGTTTGAGGATTTGCATCATTTCATTTACAGAACATGACCACAATTTGAAGAGGTTTTTTTTATTGTGAAGCAAACAACAAATAGGACAAAATAACAGAAAAAGTCAATGTGCATAACTATTCACCCCTCTAAAGTCAATACTTTGTAGAGCCACCTTTTGCGGATATCACAGCTCCAAGTTGCTTTGAATGATCTTGCCACATCTTACCACTGGGATTTTTGCCCATTCCTCTTTGCAAAACTGCTCCAGCTCCTTCAAGTTGGATGGTTTGCGCTTGTGAATAGCAATCTTTAAGTCTGAGCACAGATTTTCTATTGGATTGAGGTCTGGGCTTTGACCAGGCCATTCCAACACATTTTCATGTTTCCCCTTAAACCACTCAAGTGTTGCTTTAGCAGTGTGTTTGGGGTCCTTGTCCTGCTGGAAGGTGAACCTCTGTTCTAGCCTCAAATCACACACAGAGTGGTGCAGGTTTTGCTCAAGAATATCCCTGTATTTAGCACCATCCATCTTTCCCTCAACTCTGACCAGTTTCCCAATCCCGACTGCTGAAAAACATCCCCACAGCATGATGCTGCCACCACCATGTTTCACAGTGGGGATGGTGTTCTTTGGGTGATGTGATGTGCTGGGTTTGCTCCAGACACAGCGTTTTCTTTGATGGCCAAAAAGTTCATTTTTAGTCTCATCAGACCAGAGCACCTTCCTCCATACATTTTGGGAGTCTCCCACATGCCTTTTCACAAACTCAAAACGTGCCATTTTGTTTTTTGCTGAAAGTAATGTCTTTCTTCTGGCCACTCTGCCATAAAGCTCGACTCTATGGAGCGTACGGCTTATTGTCGTCCTATGTACAGATACTCCAGTCTCTGCTGTGGAACTCTGCAGCTCCTCCAGGGTTACCTTAGGTCTCTGTGCTCCTCTCTGATTAATGCCCTCCTTGCCCGGTCTGTGAGTTTTGGTGTGCGGCTGTCTCTTGGCAGGTTTGCTGTTGTGCCATGTTCTTTCCATTTGGTTATGATAGATTTGATGGTGCTCCTAGGGATCATCAAAGATTTGGATATTTTTTTATAACCTAACCCTGACTTGTACTTCCCAACAACATTGTCCCTCACTTGTGTGGAGAGTTCCTTGGTCTTCATGGCAGTGTTTGGTTAGTGGTGCCTCTTGCTTAGGTGTTGCAGCCTCTGGGGCCTTTCACAAAGGTGTGTCTATGTAATGACAGATCATGTGACACTTAGATTGCATACAGGTGGACATCATTTCACTAATTCTGTGACTTCTGAAGGTAATTGGTTGCACCAGAGCTTTTTATAGGCTTCATAACAAAGGGGGTGAATACATACGCACATGTCAATTATCGTTTTTTATTTCTAAAAAATAGTTTTATGTATATATTTTTCTAATTTTACTTCACCAACTTAGACTATTGTGTTCTGATCCATCACATATAATTCAGATTAAAAAAACATTGAACTAAAAGCCAAGGGGGTGAATACTTTTGCAAGGCACTGTATAACAGCTTCAACTCTTCTGGGAAGGCTGTCCACAAGGTTTAGGAGTGTGTCTATGGGAATGTTTGACCATTCTTCCAGAAGAGCATTTGTGAGGTCAGGCACTGATTTTGGACGAGAAGGCCTGGCTCGCAGTCTCCAGTCTAATTCATCCCAAATGTGTTCTATCGGGTTGAGGTCAGGACTCTGTGCAGGCCACTCAAGTTCCTCCACCCCAAACTCGCTCATCCATGTCTTTATGGACATTGCTTTGTTAGGTTCATATATATTTGGACACAGGCACAATTTTAGGTTTTTTTTTCAGGTATTTACCAAATCATATTCAAGCTATAGTTATATAATGGATATGGGCTGAAAGTGCACACACTCAGGTTTAATTTGAGGGTGTGTACATCCAAAATAGCCATCTCCCCTTTTTCAAGGGACCAATAGTAATTGGACAATTGAATCAAAAGCTGTTTCATGGCCAGGTGTGGGCTACTCCTTCGTTATTTGTTCATCAATTAGGCTGGGTTTGCACTAGTGCGACACACGCTCCAACATTGGGAGCTCATGTCGCATGACGTGTGAAAATCAATGTTTCCCTATGGGAGCTGTGCTAACTGGTCCGACACAAGTCGGTTCGACTTTGAAAATGCTCCCTGTACTGCTTTGGTCCTACTTTGATCCTACTTCAGCCCATTGACTATCATTGAAGTCGGATCGCTGTCTTGCATGATCAGACTTTGGCCTGCGACTTGTGCTCAGATGATCTTGAGGGGGAACTCCGTGCCAAATTTTAAATAAAAAACCGGCATGGGTTCCCCCTCCAAGAGCATACCACGCCCTTCAGTCTGGTATGGATTTTAAGGGGCACCCCCTACGGCGAAAAAACGGCGTGGGGGTCTCCCCAAAATCCATACCAGACCCTTATCCAAACATGCAGACCAGCCGGTCAGGAAAGGGGGTGGGAACGAGCGCCCCCCCTCCTGAACCGTACCAGGCCGCATGCCCTCAACATGGGGGTGGGTGCTTTGGGGCAGGGGGACGCCCTGCGGCCCCCCCACCCCAAAGCACCTTGTCCCCATGTTGATGAGGACAAGGGCCTCTTCCCGACAACCCTGGCTATTGGTTGTCGGGGTCTGCGGGTGGGGGGGCTTATCGGAATCCGGGAGCCCCCAGATCCCGGCCCCCCACCCTATGTGAATGAGTATGGGGTACATCATACCCCTACCCATTCACTTAGGAAAAAAAGTGTCAATTAAAAAAAAAAACACACTAGACAGGTTTTTAAAGTAATTTATTAGGCAGCTCCGGGGGTCTTCTTCCAACTTCTGGGGTCTCCGGTTCTTCTCCCGCTCTCCGGTATCTTCTGCCCGGCTCCTCCGCTATCTTCTGCTCTTTTGCTAGCGGTGGCCCGGTCTTCTTCGCCATCTTCTTCCCTCTTCTCTTTCGATGTTGACACGACGCTCTCTCCCACTGTAATGCCGTGTAGGCGGTTCGCAACAAATTATATAGGGATGGGGCTTGGTCACCGGGTGATGTCACCCGGTGACCCCACCCCTTATGATGTCACAGTCCGGAGCATGATGGGACTGTGATGTCATAAGGGGCGGGGTCACCAGGTGACATCACCCGGTGACCACGCCCCGTCCCTATATAAGTCGTTGCGCACCGCACACACGGCATTACAGTGAGAGCATCGTGTCAACATCGGAAGAAGAGAAGAGGAAAGAAGACGGTGGAGAAGACCGGGCCACTGCTAGCAAAAGAGCAGAAGATAGCGGAGGAGCCCGGCAGAAGATACAGGAGAGCGGGAGCTCCCAGATTCCGATAAGCCCCCCCGCCCACAGACCCCGACAACCAACAGCCAGGGTTATCGGGAATAGGTCCTTGCCCTCATCAACATGGTACCCCCCATGTTGAGGGCATGTGACCTTGGAACGGTTCAGGAGGGGGGACGGACACCAGGCTGCGTGCTCGGATAAGGGTCCGTTATGGATTTTGAGGGGACCTCCACGCCGTTATGGTATTTGCATTTGGAATCTATTGCTGTGAACCTTAATCATGTGTTCAAAGGAGCTGTCCATGCAAGTGAAACAGGCCATTGTAAGGCTGCAAAAACCAAACAAATCCATCAGAGATATAGCAGCAACATTAGGAGTGGACAAATCAACAGTTTAGTACATTCTGAGGAAAGAAGAAACGCACTGGTGAGCTCAGCAACATAAAAAGGCCTGGATGTCCACGGAAGACAACAGTGTTGGATGATCGCAAGCTCTTCTCTATGGTAAAGAAAAAACATTCACAACATCCAGACAAGTGAAGGTCACAGTGAAGGAGGTGGGCATATCATTGTCAAAGTCTACAATCAAGAGAAGACTTCACGAGAGCAAATACAGAGGGTTCACCACAAGGTGCAAACCATTCATAAGCCTGAAGAATAGAAAAGCCAGATTAGACTTTTGCGGCGTTTCACTCGTTCACCATTGATGTGGAGTTAGAGGTTGATCTAGGCATAGACGCCTTTCAACATTCTGTCTTTGTCAAGAGGCATAAACCTTTGGCCTCTTGACGAAGACAGAATGTTGAAACGCGTCTAGGGGAGACCACACGGCTTGCTGCATTGGGGATTTGTTCCGAGTCTCTCCCTGGAACCACCGCGAACGATCGGTTTCTTTCTGAGGCAGTGAGATTATCGGAACTGCTTTCACCAGCAGTGTACATTTTACCTGGATGCTATTTTAAATATATTTTTGTTGCACGGGCGTCACCACACCTCTCAGTCGCTCCAGGTCCCAGGTCCTACATCCAGCTATGCCTAGATCCACCTCTAACTCTACATCAATGGTGAACGAGTGAAACACCTCCAATACAGCACCATTAAAGCACGGAGCAAGGGTTCTAAAGATTGCTACACAGTGGCATATACTGTGATTGCGCAGTACCCCTGGGGGGGGGGGGGGCATTTAGTGATTTACAATAGGAGCACGGATAAGAATCCCCAACACCAGAAGTCACCCAAATAAGACGTTTTTGAGAAATTATTTTTTCAGCAAGCACTGAACACTTTCTGAGCGCAAGTCACTTTGTTTGTTTTTTTTTTTGGTTTTTATATTGGTTTATTCTGTCACATTTAATCTGTATATTCACCATATCAATGATATTTATGTTATCAAGTCAAACACAGCCATCATATCACAGGTATCTGACCCCTCCGCGTTAAACATTTTCCTGCAGATTGTCGGATAAAACTAGTTGCAAACACATTTTTTTGAATGCACCTGCCAGAGGGCATAACACATCAAACAACAAACTTTAAACTCATATATTCTCATATTGCATCAATACATATCTAACTCACTTCAGCACCATATTTTTATTTTTTATTTTGAGGGTGCAAAACATTCACAGAAATGTCTTGTTAAAGTGGAGTTCCACCCACTTTTACAACTCTTCAGCATCCCTCACTAAACTGCACACTGTAAACGAATTGGATATTTTTACTTTTTTATTCTCAGCACCTACTGTATATCTGCTGTATTCATTTTTCACTTCCTCCTCCCTGGCCGCGGCCCATCGCATCATTTCCTGTTTGCAATGCCTTCTGGGAAGGGGCGGCAACTTCCTCTGACACTGCCGTTGCTATGGAAACCTGACCTGAAACCTATTACACGGCTTTGTGCTGCACTGAGCATGTGCGAGGTCTGCAAGGATTGAGATCCAGGAAGAAATACAGTCCGGCTTCAGATGCCCACACTTAAGATGGCCACGGCCAGCTGTAAGTTTATAAAATATCAAACTACTGCTATAAACTAACAAAACAGACCTTAGTTTACAGAATAACTTTACTAGAATACATTAAGCTTGTGTATTATAGGGGTATTTTTATTTAAAAGGTATCATTTCAGCCGGAACACCACTTTAACAGCAGCATTGAAACAAGGTTTACTATCACAGCGCACCCCAGACTGGCTGAGGGTATAACACCAACATAATTTGAAAATAAGCTTGAGTTCACGTTTCCTTTTTTGTATCTCACCGGCAAATTGTGGAGTTTAATTTTAATTTTAACTGCACCGGCTCAGAGATACACTGCGCAGAGGGTGAAACACGGTGGCATATTTCTATTATAGGTGCTCTATTCTCTTATCTCTTGGCTTCCATCACCTTGGCTTAATCCATTGAGTGAGATTATCAATATCCCTTTAAAGTCCTTTTCTCAATTTGTTGCATCCAGCAGAGGGTGCAACACATTGAATACTGTTATACAAAATTATAGGTACTGCACCTGGCAGAGGGTGCATATTCTGATTACCAGCATATAAGGCCAGCATATATTTATAATTTTTTTTTGTAATTTTTCTTGTTTTCCCTGAGGTCTCATAGTATTGCACTCTGCAGAGGGTACAACACAGAAGTATGGGTTTAAACATATAAGCATTTTACAATTAGAACAGCGCCACACCTACACTCTTCTTTAATCAATCTAAGTATACTCCGCCTAGGTGATTGTACAGTGATGGTGAACCTTGGCACCCCAGATGTTTTGGAACTACATTTCCCATGATGCTCAGGCACTCTGCAGTGTAGTTGAGCATCATGGGAAATGTAGTTCCAAAACATCTGGGGTGCCAAGGTACGCCATCACTGTGATAGTATATCCGTAGGGACAGCAGTTCATTCTAAAGCTTTTCTGTACTTTCTTCCTGTGCGCGGAATTACCCATAACCTTTCTAACTTCCTGTGCAAACCAATCAATATACGCTTATTGGGATTTTTTTTTTACCAAAAATATGTAGCAGAATACATATCGGCCTAAACTGATGAAGAAATTAGATTTTTTTAGATTTTTTTTTAATTGTCGCTCCTTTTTTTGTTTATAGCGCAAAAAATAAAAACCGCAGAGGTGATCAAATACCACCGAAAGAAATCTCTATTTGTGGGGAAAAAAGGAGATCAATTTTATTTGGATATAGTGACTTAAAACAGCGCAGTGCCGTATCGCAATAAATGACCTGGTCATGAAGGGGGTAAATCCTTCCGGAGCTTAAAGTGGATGTAAACCCGATTTATGAAATTTGACTTAAGCACATAGATCTGTGTTTACTTATCTCTCTGCAAAGCCCTAAGTCCCGTGTCTTTCTGCTGCTTCATTCCTCTATTATAACTTCTGACAAGTTCTCCGACACTTGAGATAAAAGCAGATCAGGGGTGGGTGCTCTAAATAGATTAGCAGAGAGCTGGTCTATTCACAACACAGCTCTGCAAGTATCTTCATTCATCTGCCTATGTGGAGTGGGGGGGAGGGGGGCGGGTGTGTGATTTCCTCCAATCAGCTGTCACACAGTGTATGCCAAGACTCCCCTCCCCCTGCCAGAACAGGAAGAACTAATTCTAACACGATGTTCGCTTTCTAAATACAGTGGAACCTCAGATTGCGAGTAACACGGTTAACGAGCATTTCGCAATACAAGCACTGTATGTTTAAAAATCGTAACTCGGTTGCGAGTGTTGTCTCGGAAAAAGAGCATGATTCAGGCCAAAGGGTGTGCAGTACCGCGTTTGGCCTGAGGTGGGGGGGGCGCGGGAGCTGAGTGGCGCTGATCGGAAATGCACGGAAAGGCCCGAGGACAGCTCGGCTGACCTCGGGAACTGAGTCTTTTTGAGGTTTGCCGAGGTCAGCCGAGGTGTCCTCTGGCCTTTCCAGCCATTTCCGAGGCTCTCTGGCGCCCCCCCACCTCTGGCCAGGTGCGGTATTGCATGCCTTTGAAGTCAATGCGGAACAGTACCGCATTTGGCCAGAGGTGCGGGGGCGCCGGTGACACTTGGAATGGTTAGGAGCCATTCGGAAATTCTTGTAATGAATCGGAAATACTCAGTTTCCGAGTATTTCCGAGGCTCTCCGACACCCCCCCCTCCCACCTCTGGCCACATGCGGTATTGCATGTAAGAGAAGTCAATGCGGAACGAATTATCTTCGTTTCCATTAACTTCAATGGGGAAACTCGCTTTGATATGCAAGTACTTTGGATTACGAGCATTCTCCTGGAACGGATTATGCTCGTGATCCGAGGTTCCACTGTAATATAGAGAGCTGAAGACAGCAGATATACATGTAAAACCTATGTAGGGAGATTTGTTTCATTTCTGTGTATCATCTGAGGCTGGTCACTTCACTGGGTATAGGAGAGGATTTACATCCACTTTCAGTCTAGTTAACCACTTGCCAGCTACTGTGGGCGAGCAGCACAGGTACGTACCTGTACGTCGCCCCCTGTCTTCTGCACACAGCACGAGTATGGCAGCAGATTTCAGCCAATGATTTTGGCTGAAACCAGCTGATCGGATGTGTCCAATCACAGACAGAGTTCTGTGTTTACAAAAACACAGATCACTACTGATGCGTGCCGCAGGGGGCGTGTGGGAAGTGCGGCCACGGGAGGACATCATATGATGCCTTACAGGCAATGTGAGACCATGCTGTAGCTGTCTTTGGTTATAGTGCGGTCGTGAAGAGGTTAACCCTTGCCAGGCATCGGCTCTGATACAGGAGAGGGAGTGCTACTCACCGGAAGCCATTCGGCCATTTGCTCTGTGACCTGATTGTCTCCGCCGGTATCTGGTGATGACCTGAAGGAGAGAGAGAGAATAAAAAGTGCATATTTCTCGCAATTTCAAAAAGTTCTTGTATATCATGTTTTGCACCCTAAATTTTTTCAATAAAAAAAATCTATTAAACGTGGGAAAAAAAGTAAAATGTTTGAGTGAGGAAGTCATTTCACCCCAAAATTTTCTCAATGTTACTAGGAAAGAGAATCTGCTATTTTCTGGGTCCAAGGCATGACTAACCAGCCAGGCTCCTGGATCACATCACCTCGACTTTGGTTCCGAATGCGATGCGAATTCAGCCAAACAATCTGTATGGCTGAATTCGCATCGCACAGACATCGCTTGTGATTGGCACTGCAGTGCGGTGCGAATCAGATGCGATCCCGCACAGCGCCCCAGTGTGAACCCAGCCAGACAAACTGCAGACTGCCGCCTACTGTGGCCGTCCGACCCATAAAGCACCCCTCATAAGAACAGACTACTAGTGATAACAGAAAAATATCTAAAGATACAAAAGTACACATGTAGTTTACTCAGCTCTGCATACCTGCTAGGTCTGTATGGCAGCTCAGGGGGTTTATTTATTAGCAATACTACAATTTATGTATATCTGTATCCAGAACCTTTTTTCTCAAACAAATGGTGCTGGAACTTAACCACGACCCCTCAAAACCCCTCCCCCCACACACACACCCTCCAAATTACATCAAATAGTGGGTGTGGTCAGTCAAATTTCACGAACAGTGGGAGGGTCTCAAAGGGGCATTAAATACCAGGATTCCATTACACACAGAGTGCAGAGTTCGGGGGGTTACACACAGAGTGCAGAGTTCAGGGGGGTTACACACAGAGTGCAGAGTTCAGGGGGGGTTACACACAGAGTGCAGAGTTCAGGGGGGGTTACACACAGAGTGCAGAGTTCAGGGGGGTTACACACAGAGTGCAGAGTTCAGGGGGGGTTACACACAGAGTGCAGAGTTCAGGGGGCGTTACACACAGAGTGCAGAGTTCAGGGGGGTTACACACAGAGTGCAGAGTTCAGGGGGGGGTTACACACAGAGTGCAGAGTTCAGGGGGGTTACACACAGAATGCAGAGTTCAGGGGGGTTACACACAGAGTGCAGAGTTCGGGGGGGGGGGGGTTACACACAGAGTGCAGAGTTCAGGGGGGTTACACACAGAGTGCAGAGTTCAGGGGGTTTACACACAGAGTGCAGAGTTCAGAGGGGTTACACACAGAGTGCAGAATTCAGGGGGGGTTACACACAGAGTGCAGAGTTCAGGGGGGGTTACACACAGAGTGCAGAGTTCAGGGGGGTTTACACACAATGCAGAGTTCGGGGGGGTTACACACAGAGTGCAGAGTTCGGGGGGGTTACACACAGAGTGCAGAGTTCAGGGGGGGTTACACACAGAGTGCAGAGTTCAGGGGGGTTACACACAGAGTGCAGAGTTCAGGGGGCGTTACACACAGAGTGCAGAGTTCAGGGGGGGTTACACACAGAGTGCAGAGTTCAGGGGGGTTACACACAGAGTGCAGAGTTCAGGGGGGTTACACACAGAGTGCAGAGTTCAGGGGGGGTTACACACAGAATGCAGAGTTCAGGGGGGGTTACACACAGAGTGCAGAGTTCAGGGGGGGTTACACACAGAGTGCAGCAGGGAGGCTTTATATTGCAGGAGAGACATGCACTGTCTCCACACCTCCCAACTTTTTGAGATGGGAACGAGGGACACCTATTAGAAAAGGTATTTAGGCATAGGACACACCCCCTGCCACGCCTCCTTAAACATACCTCCCAACATTTTGAGATGGTAATGAGGGACACCTACTATCAAACTTATGTAAGCATAGGACACGCCCCCTGCCACACCCCCTTAAAGGAGAATTAACCAAAAAAAAAGGTTAACTAAACCCACAAGGGTGATTTTTTTTTTACCACTACTGTTCCTCTACATTGGCTTTTTAAAATTTACAAATGCAGCAATTTAGAAATTGGATAAAAGATGGGAAACACTTTTTCAACGATAAATAGTGCATTTTATATACAGCTCTATAGATCAGACCAAAATGAGGGACAAATGAGAGGGAATGAGGGACAGAGGGACAATGCTCCAAATCAGGGACAGTCCCTCGAAATCAGGGACAGTTGGGAGCTATGCTTAAAGGAGAATTATACGTGAACAAAAAAAAAGGATTAGTTAACCCACAAGTGCTTTTTTTTTTTACCACTACTATTTTTTTATACTGGTTCTGAAATTTGCTAACGCAGCAATTAAGAAATTGGATGAAAGGTTTAGCGCTGGGAAACACTTTTTGAAAGATAAAAAGTGTATTTTATATACAACTATATCGATCAGACCAAAATGAGGGACAAATGAGGGCGAAAGAGGGACAGAGGGACTTTGCTCCAAATCAGAGACAGTCCCACGAAATCAGGGACAGTAGGGAGCTACGCTGTCTCCTCTGCAGTCAAATAACCCTACATGCCTGCTTGCAGTCTTCTTTGGAATGTACACTAGGTGGCGCTTGCACAGCTCAGTTCACATTCCGGAGCAGATCCTGGGATGGCTGAAGTGCTGTGCATGAGTGACGTCATCCCGCATGAACCAACAGAAGTGCAGCTCTGCACCTGGAGGAAGACATGTAGAAGATGCCAGCACCAGCGAGAGACATCAGACCGTTAAAAGAAAAGCAAGTATCGGGACTTTAGTTCCAATTCCGATTCAACCGCTTGCCTTCCTGGGCCAGTTCCGACACTTCTCTCCTACATGTAAGAATTATCATTAGTTTTTTTTTGCTAGAAAACGACTCAGAGCCCCCAAACATTATATACATTTTTGAAGCAGAGGCCCCAGAGAATTAAATGGTGGGTGTTACAATGTTTTTTTTATGTCACACAGTATTTGCGCAGCGATTTTTTTTAACCACTTAAGCCCCGGACCATTTTGCTGGCCAAAGATCAGAGCTCTTTTTTTGATTCGCCCCCTGCGTCATTTTTAACTGACAATATTGCGGTCGTGCGGCGTGGCTCCAAAACAAAATTGACGTCCTTTTTTTACCACAAATAGAGCTTTCTTTTGGTGGCATTTGATCATTGTTGCTCAGGGAATAACCAGGAAGTGAATGTGTGGTAGAAAAATGTGCTTGGGAGGGGCTACTATTCTGAAAGGATTGGGTGGGACAAGGGTCAAAAAGCTGCTTGTGCTTACAGCTTGTGCTTACAAAGTCGTACTGAAATCGTGTCTATATTATTCAGGTACGATTTGCATGCTACTTGAGGGTTTAACATTGAGGTCTATGGAGATCAACTCGCATGGAAGTTGGACCAAAGTAGTGACTTAACCGCTTGCCGACCAGCCGCCGCAGTTGTACTGAGGCAGCATGGCTCAGCTGCGCAAATCGCCGCTATGTTATGTCGGTAACATAAACGGCCACTAGGGGGCACGTGCGCGCTGCCAGAGGCGCGCTCGCCCCCCCCCAGAACTGATGCGAGTGCCCGGCGGGCAGATTGGTTCTCCTTTTCCTCACACGGAGCTTGTCAGTTAGAAGGAGAAGGGATCGATGCAGCCGGCCGGTGATCAGTGAGTATGAGCTGTTTTTTTACAGCTTTTTACACACTGATCACCGGCCCAATGTCCCCACACAGTGTACCCTACACAGTGTCCCCTACACAGTGTGCCCAAAACAGTGTCCCCTACATAGTGTTCCCAAAATAGTGTCCCCTACATAGTGTCCCCAAAATAGTGTCCCCAAAATAGTGTCTCCAAAATAGTGTCTCCTACATAGTGTCCCCAAAATAGTGTCATCTACATAGTGTCCCCAAAATAGTGTCTCCTACATAGTGTCCCCAAAATAGTGTCCCCTACATAGTGTCCCCAAAATAGTGTCCCCAAAACAGTGTCCCCTACATAGTGTCCCCTACATAGTGTCTCCAAAATAGTGTCTCCTACATAGTGTCCCCAAAATAGTGTCCCCTACATAGTGTCTCCAAAATAGTGTCCCCTACATAGTGTCCCCAAAATAGTGTCCCCTACATTGTGTCTCCAAAATGGTGTCCCCTACATAGTGTCTCCAAAATAGTGTCCCCTACATAGTGTCCCCAAAATAGTGTCTCCAAATTGTGATCATCTGCACACATCTGTTCGTGATCACATATACACTTATCAGTATTTTTTTTTTACCAAAGACATGTAGCAGAATACATTTTGGCCTAAATAATTTATAACGAAATTAGATTTTATTGGATTTCTTTCAAAACAGAAAGCAAAAAAAAAAAAAATATATATATATATATTTATATATATATATATATAATTTTTTTTTTTTTAATTTTCGCTCTTTTTTTTCGCAAAAAATGAAAAAACAAGTGGTGAATAAATAGCACCAAAATAAAGTTCTATATGTGTGAACAAAATGATAAAAATGTAATTTGGGTACAGTGCTGCATGACCGCGCAATTGTCATTCAAAGTGTGAGAGCGCTGAAAATTGCTCTGGGAAGGAAGAGGGGTGACAGTGCCCGGTATTGAAGTGGTTAAGAAGTAATTTTAGGCCTGAAGATTACACCCCAAAACATTACATATTTTCTGAAAGCAAACACCCTAGAGAATAAAATAGTGGAAATAGGTTCCAATTTTTTATGTAACGCGATATTACCATAACACAAATGAATCTGTTGCCCTTAAAAATGTGCACTAAGCAATGAAAAAGCAGCTGACACTATATTGCTGGACACGATAGCAAAACAAAAAAAGGAAAGGTGTAGTGCTTAAAATAATATATAAACAATAAAGTCCATCAATAATAAAACTGAGAAGACGATCGAATCAGAGATCTTCATCCCAATCCGGATAAAGTAGATAGGATAGCCACCACCAGCACCCAAAACAACTGACCCTTACCGTCAGTGTGTAGGGTACACACAATGTTTATATTAGTTAATGGCCCCAATGATCCCTCTGCATCGATCGATCCACTCCACCGACACTTGACACTAATCCTCTCCCAATAGTCAAAGGAACCCAAGAGCTTCTTCAATTCTTTAAAACTTCAATGGATAAGCTCCAGCATCCCATTCAATATGTAAAGATGAAAAACGCTCATTGCGCAGGCATCCAGGTAACAAACTTATTGTATAAAAAAAGCTCTTGCGCTCACATGTTTAAAAAGAACACCAGGCATACGGAAACGACCAGCGTTTCCAACCAACAAAATGGCCTCCGTGTCCCTGGTCAGCGTCCCATGTCCTTAGCTCCACCTGACGTTTTGACATAAGAATGCGTCTTTGGGGGCGTGGTTAGGGCATGTGAAACTCTTATTTATAGGGAATGGAACAACCTAGGTGCCCGGAAATTAGGTGCGCTCCACAGACCGGAAGTACCTTGCATTCCCGGAAACAGGATAAGCACAGCCGAACTCCGGTCACCAGAAAAACTACCTGATACTAAAATAAAAAAATTAAAGGTATAATGAGGACATCGCTAAAAAGCGATCAACGAACAAAAACGACAATATCAGTTTTACACTGAAAGAATAGGACGTGGAACGGACCTAGGAACGGCGACATCTTGTGGTAAAAATACATCATTACAGGAAAGTTTAATACAGAGAAAATGATCTAAATCTGCCCAAAATAGAAACATATCCCTATAAAAATAGGAGAATACAATAACAAATGTCGGACACTTCTCTAGATGGTAACGGGATAAATACAAACTTTAATAAAATGTAACCATTATTAATAAAAGAGTTGATATCCCATTCAACATTCATTCCAAAGGGAGTGAATGTTTGGGCTTGATAGATCCACCTGGCTTCTAATCTGGAGACCCCCCTAACCATATTACTCCCCCTCCAATGGCCATAAAACTTATCAATACCCAGAAAGGTGGTGCCTTCAGGGTTACAGTTATGTTTCAGGGCATAATGTTTGGAGCTCTCTGATAACCTGGCAGCACCGCCGGATCAGATCCCGGACTTCCCAATCACACGGAAAGCCTGGTAATGACGCTGGTGGGTGGCATCCCTTCCTGCCGTCTGTAAGAGCAATCCAGAGGCTAGTTAGCCGCTAGGATGGCTTTAACCCTGTAGGGACTCATTGGCAGAAAAAAAGATACTGGGATAATGCCTGTAGGTGCAGGCATCATCCCGATATTTCCACTCAAAGTCCAGGAGTCAGCTGATGTCCTACGGGAGGGAAGTGGTTAAAGTGGTTGTAAAGGATGAATGTTCATGCATTCTATCCAGCGATGTGCATGAGTGTAGCGGCTATCCCGGATCTCTCCCTCGTCATTGGCTCAGACACAGCAGCAGGAGCAATTGGCTGTCAATCACAGCCAGTGAGGGGTGAGCAGGGGTGGGGCTGAGCATGCACGAGTTCCCCCCATATCCAATGGACACACAGAGCAGGGCTCAGGAATGAGCATGCACGAGTTCCCCCCATTGCAGACGGCTTGCTATGGGGGGCACTCAGCTGGGGGAAGAAGGACCTGAGAAGAAGAGGGTCGGGGCTGTTCTGTGCAAAACCATTACACACAGCAGGTAAGTATTTGTTATTTAAAAAAAACTAAGCCTTTAATATAAGAATTAAACATAAGAAACTATGAAACTATGAAATCTGACTTGCAGAAGCTTCTTCCTCATATACTTACAGTAAAAGGTATAAATAATAATTTCTTTAGAACAAACCTGACTTGGAAGTAGGTTATTCTCTTCCACGTGTTCTGACACACCTCTGT
Organism: Lithobates clamitans; assembly: GCA_037952925.1. Lineage (NCBI taxonomy): Eukaryota > Metazoa > Chordata > Amphibia > Anura > Ranidae > Lithobates > Lithobates clamitans. The sequence goes on from JBBGZY010002699.1 coordinate 60,333, forward strand.
CTAGATATACACCTTCATACAGTACAGTGTGTAACAGAAAACTTGGTACTGTACACTTATATAACACCGGCATGCACCTACTGTACCCAACCAAGAGGTATGACCAATGCCCTCAGGGTATCACCTGGCGGAGCTCTCACTGTAAAGGCCAAGTTGTTCCTGCCAGGTCACCATCCCAGCTGCAGCTCTACTTCTGATCTACAGCAAAATCTCAACAAAAAAGCACGGAGAAGGTTGTATGCAAAGTACAGAAAAATATATGTTGGCCTGCGATTCTATAAGTAGCACGTCTGTCACGGAAAGGTTCCAATACTTGAGGTTCCAATGATTTACAGACCCAGAATAAGCATAGAGACTTCTGACCTTTCCTGGACCTTCTCTTCCTACATGTGTGTTCCAAGTCCCTGACCCAGAACTAGAGGAACCAGACGTCAGGCAAGAGGAATATTCAGATGGAAGCGACCCCTATATTTCTTTTCTCATACACAAACTTTAACCTCCTCCCGCCCGCCGTATAGTAAAATGACGGCGGGGGGGGATCCATAATTGTTCTGGGATGGCGTCATAAGACGTCGCCCCAGTGTCACCGCTCTTGCGCGCCCGCGATGACGCGGCTCTTTACCCATGTGATCGGCTGTGTCAAACATGTAAACAGGGAAATGCCGTTTATCGGCTCTCCTGACAGAGTGTGAGGAGAGGAGAGTTGATCAGCGCCATCTACTCACAGGGGAGACCTGTACAGGTAATCATTGTCCTGATTATCAGTGCAGCCCCAACAGTGCCCAGCAGTGATACCAATCTGTGCCTGTCAGTGATGCAAACTTGTGCCCATCAGTGCTGCCTTTCAGTGCCTCCTATTCGTGCCGCCTACCAGTCTCCTCATCAGTGCCACCTACCAGTGCTCATCAGTGCGGCATATTAGTGCCACCTCATTAGTGCCTTTCAGTGCCATCTTATCAGTGCCCTTCAGTGCCGCCTCATCAGTGCAGCATCATCAGGGCACATCAGTGAAGAAAGATTACTTATTTACAACATTTTTCTGACAGAAACTGAGAAAAACTATTTTTTTTTCAAAACCTTCAGTCTTTTTTTGTTTTGTTTTTAAGCAAAAAATAAAAAACCCAGCGGTGATTAAGCACTTGCTGCCCGCCCAACCACCCATCAAATGACAGAGGGGAGGTGCGGCTCTCGTTCTGGGACGCCGTTATATGGTCCCAGAACGACCGCGACGTGTCCCCGATCTCTGTAAAGAACCGCAGCTCTTTAACCATGTGATCGGTTGTGTCCAATCACAGCTGGTCACATGTAAACACGGAGATGCCGGTAATCGGCGCTCCTCGCCTCACAATGACAGAGTGTGTGGCGAGGAGAGCCGATCAGAGGCATCTCCTCGCAAGGGGACATGTACACGTAATCAGGGCACTAGTAGATCATCAGTGCCCTGATTACAATATAGGGCCAAAAGTGCCAGCTTTCAGTACCAGAAATCAGTGCCCACCAGTGCCAGCAATCAGTGCCCAGCAGTGCCAGCAACCACTTCCCACAAGTGCCACCTATCAGTGCCCATTAGTGATGCCAGTCAGTGCTAGCTATCAGTGCCACCTATCAGTGCTGCCCATCAATGTCGCTCATCGGTGCCACCCATCAATGGCCATCAGTGCCACCTATTAGTGCCGCCTATCAGTGCTCAGTGCCACATATCAGTGCTCATAAGTGCGGCATATTAGTTCTTCCTCATCGGTGCCCATCAGTGCCGCCCTATCAGCGCACATCAGTGAAGGAGAAAAATTACTTATTTACAGAAACTAAGAAAAACTTTATTTATTTTTTTTTAATTTTCTGTCTTTTTTTTTTTTTTAAATAAAAAAAAACAGCAGTGATTAAATACCACCAAAAGAAAGCTCTATTTGTGTGAAGAAAATGGTAAAAATTACAGTGTAGCATGACCACACATTTTACATTCAAAGTGTAGCAGCGCTGAAAGCTAAAAAATGGCCTGGGCAGGAAGGGGGTGTAGATGCCCGGTGTTGAGGTGGTTAAATACCACCAAAAGAAAGCTCTATTTGTGTGGAAAAAAATTATTAAATATGTAATTTGGGTACAGTGTTGCATGACAGTGCAAATGTCATTTAAAGTGTGACAGAGCTGAAACCTGGGCAGGAAGGGGGTAAATGTGCCTGGTATTGAAGGGGTTTAAAAGAAAATATGCAATCTGACTTCCGGAACCTTCTTCTTCATACAGTATAAGCTATAAATAAGGTACAAACCTGACTTGGAAGTAGGTTATTCCCTTCCACATGTTCTGTTCTGACACACCTCTGTCTAGATATACACCTTCATACAGTACAGTGTGTAATAGAAAACTTGGTACTGTACATTTATATAACACCGGCATGTACCTACTGTACCCAACCAAGACTTATCACCAATGCCCTCAGGGTAAGTATCACCTGGCAGATCTCTCACTGTAAAGGCCAAGTTGTACCCTGTAGATGTGTAAATCTCCTGCCTGCCAGGTCATCACTCCAGCTGCATTTCTCCTTCTGATCTACTGCAAGATCTCAACAAAAAAGCATGGAGTAGGTGTTATGCAAAGTAGGGAAACATATATAATGGTCTGCGATTCTATAAGTAGCCCAGCTGTCACTGAAAGGTTCCAATACTTTGATTTACAGACCCAGAATAAGCATAGAGACTTCTGACCCTACCTGGACCTTCACTTGCTACATGTGTGTTCCAAGCCGTGACCCAGAACTAGAGGAACCAGACATCAGACAAGAGGAATATTCAGATGGACGGTCCGAGGGGCAGAGGCCTGTAATGCACACAGTGCTCTGGATGGTTGGGAGGCCTGTAAATGCTGCACAGTGCTCTGGACGGTCTGAGGAGCAGAGGCCTGTAATGCACACAGTGCTCTGGATGGTTGGGAGGCCTGTAAATGCTGCACAGTGCTCTGGACGGTCTGAGGAGCAGAGGCCTGTAATGCACACAGTGCTCTGGATGGTTGGGAGGCCTGTAAATGCTGCACAGTGCTCTGGACGGTCTGAGGATCAGAGGCCTGTAATGCACACAGTGCTCTGGATGGTTGGAAGGTCTGTAAATGCTGCACAACACTCTGGACGGTCTGAGGAGCAGAGGCCTGTAATGCACACAGTGCTCTGGATGGTTGGGAAGCCTGTAAATGCTGCACAGTGCTCTGGATGGTCTGAGGAGCAGAGGCCTGTAATGCACACAGTGCTCTGGATGGTTGGAAGGCCTGTAAATGCTGCACAGCGCTCTGGACGGTCTGAGGAGCAGAGGCCTGTAATGCACACAGTACTCTGGATGGTTGGGAGGCCTGTAAATGCTGCACAGTGCTCTGGACGGTCTGAGGAGCAGAAGCCTGTAATGCACACAGTGCTCTGGATGGGTGGAAGGCCTATAAATGCTGCACAGTGCTCTGGGTGGTCTGAGGGGCAAAGACCTGTAATGCACACAGTGCTCTGGATGGTTGGGAGGCCTGCAAATGCTGCACAGTGCTCTGGACGGTCTGAGGAGCAGAGGCCTGTAATGCACACAGTGCTCTGGATGGTTGGGAGGCCTGTAAATGCTGCACAGTGTTCAGGACGGTCTGAGGAGCAGAGGCCTGTAATGCACACAGTGCTCTGGATGGTTGGGAGGCCTGTAAATGCTGCATAGTGCTCTGGACGGTCTGAGGAGCAGAGGCCTGTAATTCACACAGTGCTCTGGATGGTTGGGAGGCCTAAAAATGCTGCACAGTGTTCTGGACAGTCTGAGGAGCAGAGGCCTGTAATACACACAGTGCTCGGGATGGTTGGGAGGCCTGTAAATGCTGCACAGTGTTCAGGGCGGTCTGAGGAGCAGAGGCCTGTAATGCACACAGTGCTCTGGATGGTTGGGAGGCCTGTAAATGCTGCACAGTGCTCTGGACGGTCTGAGGAGCAGAGGCCTGTAATGCACACAGTGCTCTGGATGGTTGGGAGGCCTGTAAATGCTGCACAGTGTTCAGGACGGTCTGAGGAGCAGAGGCCTGTAATGCACACAGTGCTCTGGATGGTTGGGAGGCCTGTAAATGCTGCATAATGCTCTGGACGGTCTGAGGAGCAGAGGCCTGTAATTCACACAGTGCTCTGGATGGTTGGGAGGCCTGTAAATGCTGCACAGTGTTCTGGACGGTCTGAGGAGCAGAGGCCTGTAATGCACACAGTGCTCTGGATGGTTGGAAAGCCTGTAAATGCTGCACAGTGTTCAGGACGGTCTGAGGAGCAGAGGCCTGTAATGCACACAGTGCTCTGGATGGTTGGGAGGCCTGTAAATGCTGCACAGTGCTCTGGACGGGCTGAGGAGCAGAGGCCTGTAATGCACACAGTGCTCTGGATGGTTGGGAGGCCTGTAAATGCTGCACAGTGCTCTGGACGGTCTGAGGAGCAGAGGCCTGTAATGCACACAGTGCTCTGTATGGTTGGGAGGCCTGTAAATGCTGCACAGTGCTCTGGATGGTCTGAGGAGCAGAGGTCTGTAATGCACACAGTGCTCTGGATGGTTGGGAAGCCTGTAAATGCTGCACAGTGCTCTGGACGGTCTGAGGAGCAGAGGCCTGTAATGCACACAGTGCTCTGGATGGTTGGGAGGCCTGTAAATGCTGCACATTGCTCTGGACGGTCTGAGGAGTAGAGGCCTGTAATGCACACAGTGCTCTGGATGGTTGGGAGGCCTGTAAATGCTGCACAGTGCTCTGGACGGTCCGAGGAGCAGAGGCCTGTAATGCACACAGTGCTCTGGATGGTTGGGAGGCCTGTAAATGCTGCACAGTGCTCTGGACGAAGGTCTGAGAAGACCTGAACTGCTGCACAGTGCTAAACATGCCACACCACTAAGCACACTGCGGTCGCTACCTTGGTTGCTAGGAGGGTAAACACAGGCTTTACAGGCAGAGCTCTGAGGAAACCACACGTTCATGTGGGTAAACATCCCTCCCTCACATTTTGTTAACAAAAATTGTAATTGATTTATGACGAAAATATTTTTGTCAACGAAATGAACACTGGTCAGCAAAGATCTGATCATTATAAGACAAGCAGACTGGCACTACCGCTCCCATCCGCTCGATCATTCCTCTTCGCAGTTACTTTTTATTTTATTTATTTATTTTTTTTTTTTTATTATTTTTATCTTGAGCAGATGTGACCCCCTTAACGTTGTCATTCCTAGTATTTGTTACAAAATGCCTCATAGGCTTAGAAGGTAGTTTGTTCTTTCTCTAATGCCCTGTACACACGATCTGACTTTCCGACGGGAAATGTTGGATGTGAGCTTGTTGGCGGTAAGTCCGACTGTGTGTACGCTCCATCGGACAATTGTTGTCAGACTTTCGGCCAACAAATGTTGGCTAGCATGTTCTCAAATTTTCCCACCAACAAATGTTTGTTGTCGGATTGTCTGATCGTGTGTACACAAGTCCGTCGGACAAAAGTCTAAAGTACAAACACGCATGCTCGGAAGCAAGGACGAGCCAGAAACGGTCGGTCTTGTAAACTAGCGCTCGTAATGGAAAATTAACATTCGTGACACGGCAAATTATGAAATCTGGAAATGCAGTGCACAATTCTCTTCTTCTTTAATGGGATAATAATGAAGCTGCTTTGCTGGTGATACTGATGGAGTTATTGCAAACAAATTTTCAAAAGCTTTTTTTTTCTAGTGATATCAAGAATAATATTAATGTTCAATGTTCAAATATGTTTATATTATAGAACATGTATGCTTTAGATGACATTGAGCCTATGAAAAAAGAAAAAAAAGTCTGAAACATGTCATGCATCATCTCTAACAGCTACGTGCAATAGCCCTTCATACTAGAAGGTAGGGGTGTTGAATTTAATCGCAGCATCGATGCATCGCGATTCGGCCGTCTGCGATTCGGCATCGATGCTGCGACCGCTAAAAATCGATTTTTAAATGACCTCATCTATCTGCCTGCCCGGCTATGCCCCGCCCCTCCGAACGGAGCTGTGCCCTGCCTTTCCACACTGAGCCGTGGGCGTTAGCCGCGCCCCTCTTTCGATGAGGTCATCCCCAGCCACGTCGGAAAACACAGTGTTCGCTGGAGCCTGTGTGAGATGTGACGCATCTGGTCAGGTGACCGTAGCTTGCACAACCATGACTCCATCATCCGTCAAGACAGAAAAAAAAAAAACCCAAACACCAATCCCAACCCAAACCTATCCCAACCAATATGTATAAATACAAATGTTATGTGTTTTATTCAATCATTTATTCTTTGTTTCTTCTTTATACATCCAAGGTTGATCTTATCATGTGCATTGTTATTGAATAATCAAATATCCTCGTCCATTTTCCTGATGAAGCCTTCCTGGCGAAACATGTTGAAACTTGTGGACGTGGCTACGTTTAGATCTGTGTGATTACAGTTTTTTTTCTTCATTTGTCAATATTTGGTAATGGATGTTCACCTTTGACTGTGAATGTAAACTGTTTTCACTTTTCATTGTGTTTTTTAAATTGTTTTCAATAAATATTTATATAATTTTTAATCAATAGTGTTTTTCATACATTAGGTGTACCTCTAAAGTCCCACATTCTACATACTTTTGTTCTACTCTCTTGTATCATGTCCGCAGTCTCTGATCCTCTCCTGTATCATGTCCGCAGTCCCTGACCATCTCCTGCATCATGTCTGCAGTCTGACCATCTCCTGTATCATGTCTGCAGTCTCTGACCATCTCCTGTATCATGTCTGCAGTCTCTGACCATCTCCTGCATCATGTCTGCAGTCTGACCATCTCCTGTATCATGTCCGCAGTCTCTGACCATCTCCTGTATCATGTCCGCAGTCTCTGACCATCTCCTGTATCATGTCTGCAGTCTCTGACCCTCTGTTGTATCATGTCTGCAGTCTCTGACCCTCTGCTGTATCATGTCTGCAGTCTCTGAACCTCTCCTGTATCATGTCTGCAGTCTCTGACCCTCTCTTGTAGTATTTTGATTGGTTTGCGCAAAAGTTATAGCGTTTACAATATAGGGGATAGTTTTATGGCATTTTTATTAATTTTTTTTTTTTTTACTAGTAATGGCGGCGATCAGCGATTTTTATCATGACTGCGACATTATGGCGGACACATCGGACATTTTTGACACATTTTTGGGACCATTGTCATTTATACAGCAATCAGTGCTATAAAAATGCATTGATTCCTGTGTAAAGGACACTGGCAGTGAAGGGGTTAACCACTAGGGGGCGGGGAGGGGTTAAGTCAGTACTAGGAAGTGTTTTCTAACTGTAGGGGGGGTGGGCTAGCTGTGTCATGTCACTGATCTCTGCTCCGATGACAGGGAGCAGTGATCAGTGACACTGACATTAGGCAGAACGGGGAGATGCTGATGTAACAGCTTGTCCTCTCCGTGAGGCGATCGCGGGTATCCCCGTGGCTATCGAGTCCATGGAACCCACGACCCGACTCACGGAGCTCCCGGCCCGCGCGCACGCGATGGCATGGCGGCAAATTCAAAGGGACGTACCTGTACGCCCATTTGCCCAGCCGTGCCATTCTGCCGATGTACATCGGTGTGCGCTGGTCGGGAAGTGGTTAATAGGTAGAGCCTGAACGTTAAGCCAAGTTTTTCTTGATTTTGCTGTTTCTCGGTCACCACATTTTGGTCTATAACAGTATAGGACAGGGGTGTCAAACTCAATTTCATTGCGGGCCACAGCAGCTTTATGGTTGCCCTCAAAAGGCCAATTATATCTGTAATGCCCTGTACACACGACCGGTTTTGCCGTCGGAATAAACTCCAAAGGTTTCTCCGACGGAATTCCATTCAAGCGGTCTTGCCTACACACGGTCAAACCAAAGTCCGACCGTCCAGAACGCGGTGACGTACAACACTTACGACAGGACTAGAAAAAGGAAGTGCAATAGCCAGTAGCCAATAGCTTCCGTCTTGTACTTGCTTCAGAGCATGCGTCGTTTTTGGTCCGTTGGAACAGCATACAGACGAGCGGTTTTCCCGATAGGATTTGGTTCCGTCGGAAATATTTAGAACATGTTCACATTCTAGGTCTGTCAGAATTTTCGTTAAAAAAAGTCCGATGAGGCCTACACACGATCGGAATAGACGATGAAAAGCTCCCGTCTGACTTTTTCTGTCGGACATTCCGCTCGTGTGTACGCGCGTAAGAGTATATCAATTTATTCAGAGCTTTTTTTCTCAGCGAATAGGTGACGGAACTCAACCACGGCCCTGAATGGTGAATGTGGCCAGATTGCACTAACAGTGTGAGGATCTTAAAGGGGCAATAAATACCAGGAGTGTGTTATTTGCAGAGTTCAGGGGTGTGCTATATACAGAGTTCAAGGTTGCACTGTGTACAGAGTGCAGGGTTGAGGAGTGCGCTACTTACAGAGTGCAGGGTTTGGGGTGTGCTATTCAGTGTCCAGGTTTCAGCTCTCTTTCACAGGCTAATGCCGCATCCAACACTGCGCCTAAATCTCCCTTGTCCCCACCGTGAGTGCAGGGCAGGCAGGGCTCTGTGAGAGCCACCGAAAGGAAAGCTGTCCTTGTAAACACAGAAGACATCAGTAAAAAAAACTCAAATAATGTGCAGCGCAACCACAACCATGCTACAATAGCAGAATAAAAGCAATTGCTTTTATTATGCTATTCTTGCACGGTTGTGGTTGTGCTGCACTTTGAGGTTTTGTGCTTATTGGTGATAGAACACACCTTTGTGCTTAGCTGAACCACCTGTGAGTGTATATATACTTACCGTATATACTCGAGTATAAGTCGAATTTTTCAGCACATTTTTTTGTGCTGAAAGTGCCCCCCTCCACTTATACTCGAGTCAAGCACTTTTCTGCAGCAAAAAAAATCATTTTCCGAACCAACTTTGGGGCCCTGTATCTCAGGGCCACTTAGTGCTAGGAACCCCAAATGTGGTGTGCTAACCCAGTGGAACTGGGTGCACAAAATATCCAAAGCTGGGGTTCCTAGCACCAAGTAGCCCCGAGATACTGGGCCCCAAAATAGGTTCAGAAAATGTCATTTTCTGCTGCAGAAAAGTGCTTGACATTTTCTGAACCAATTTTGGGGCCCTGTATCTCAGAGCCACTTGGGGCTAGAAACCCCAAATGTGGTATGCTAACCCAGTGGAACTGGGTCCACAACATATCCAAAGCTGGGGTTCCTAGCACCAAGTAGCCCCGAGATACGGGGCCCCAAAATAGGTTTGGAAAATGTCATTCTCTGCTGCAGAAAAATGCTTGACATTTTCTGAACCGATTTTTGGGGCCCTGTATCTCGGGGCCACTTATTGCTAGAAACGCTAGAAACCCCAGCTTTGGATATTTTATGGTGCTAGTTCCACTGGGTTTGCACACCAAATTTGGGGTTCCTAGCACTAAGTGGCCCCGATATATGGGGCCCCAAAGCTGGTAAACTGTGTCCATCTGCAGCAATGTCATTTCGGGACCCTTTGGGTTCAGAGACCCCAAATTTTGGCTGCAGCTAGGGGGCATCTAGGAACCCTTAACTACTGAGTTTAAAGTTCGGGGGACCTATGGCTGCAAATGGGCACAGTGAGGCATGCAAATGGGCACAGTGATGCTGCAAATGGGCATTGTTGACCCTCTTTTCCACTTACAGTAGCTGTGCATTTCTCACCCTCGTCTTATACTCGGGTCAATAAGTTTTTCCCATTTTTTTGTAGTAAATTAGGGCCTCGACTTATACTCGGAACGACTTATACTCGAGTATATACGGTATATTTTAATTTTTTGGAAAGCGTGGAGTAATTTGTTTTTTTTTAGTCTAGAGGACTTCTGTGTTTACAAGTCACAGTGGTGAGAGGAGATCGGAGGGAGAGAGTTGAAGGTGACAGAACAGAGTTCCGGCTCGTCACGGTTGAAAAAAAAAAGCCCTGGTGCGAGGGCCACATGAAATGTCTTGGCGGGCCGGATTCGGCCCCCGGGCCTTGTGTTTGAGAAATGTGGTTTAGGAGGAAGCTTCTGCTCTTTGACATTTATTTGACAATGGTTATGCCTTTGTAAACTTTGCAATAAAAATTATTGGAAAAAAAATATATAAACAGTGGATGATAAAATTATTTTTAACACTGTAAAATATATAGAAAATATCAAGCATAATTACATTACAAAATTACTGGCAATTTTTTTTTTTACACAATAAAAAAGTGAAAGTTACACAATAGGTTGACAATTTTTTATGGTCTCCAAAGACCATCCATAAATTTCCATGTTGGTTATTACTTATAAAGGAATATAAAGTCTGCTCTACAGCCTTAAATTTTTTTAGGTAAGAAACAGCATTGATGCCCATGAATAACTAATCCATTTTCAACATTCTGGAATAACGTTGTAGCTTTTGTACTGACAACGATGGTTTGTCAACAGGGGCAATATTTTTGGGATAACGATGACTTAGTGAAGTCCACAGAAACTAAAGTTGACCTTGGAGAGCAGAAAAGATATGGTCATATATGTTGTACACAAAGTCTTGACGGCGTGCGTCATATACAACCCTCAAAACCCATTGACCTCTTGCCGTACTGTACCGACCGCTGTAACCTTCAGTTTTGGTTCGGTCGCTATTGCTTTGGCCTGAACTGGTATCCTGCAAGTTTGAATTGTGCTCAAGAATAGACAGTTGCGTCCTTGCTACCATAGCGTCAATAAAAAAATGATTTCTTTTCGGTTTGTATTTTAAAGCCGCGCTATGGAATATTTCTAGATTTCCTGTGTGGCAAAATAAAGTAAGTCTTTCGATATCTCTAAGCCAAGTCTTTCTTAGCACGATGTCTTTCAGCTCTTTGTAGGCACATGATCCATCTCTCAACCACTTCCGTGCGATATTGGATTTTTCACTAATGGGAGAATGCTTGCATTCTTTGTAGTGTTCACATCCATGCCATTGGTGAACATTGATCACGTGATATAACACCGAGCACCACTGTTCTTTTAACTTTAAAGCGTTGCGCTCACAGTTAGCTGATGCCCACCATAAATGATTTTTTACGGATGGGATCCATGGCGCCAACTCAGAACATCCTTTTTTTTTACTGGCCACACCAAGCTTCGCCCCTACCGATTTTGCCATACGCCCGACGTCAAACTGATGTAGAATGTTGGAGTATTTTTCTTGTAGGAGTTTTCTAATAGTAACATTCCTGTCTGTGCAAATAATACGGACGTTTAGCCCTCTGTCTCGCAGCTCATCTAGCGCTCTCACAAAGGCTTTGCCCTCCAAAGCAATGAAACTGGAACTCGGTGTTCGCTGTTCCACAGCAAAGCCAACTATTTTTTGGGTTTTTGCTTCCACGAAAGAATATGTGCAATATTTGGCGTTGGGACCAGGGCTATCGCATTGTCCGTCCCCCGATAAACAGACTGCCTGTCCAGATAGTTGGGCTATTGTATTATTTTGATCTAATTTCCAATGGTAATCAATGGCAGGGAATAAGTAGCTTTTCTGATATTTGTAATAGGCGGCTTTGCTAATGGACATCATCCCTAGTAGCCTAAGAAAACTTTCTATTTTCAGGAAATTGGATCCGCTGCACAAAGTTGAACTTGCGATTAAAACATCGCCTACTGGACGGTTCCCTATATTCGGCTGACTTTGCCAAAGTAGAAAGCGATGGCCTCCTTTACAAATGGCGTCGACAGACAGGCAAGAACCGCACAGGTCTTTCTTCACTTTTGAAACGGAAGCATTGCAACCCTCGTACTTGCAGCGCACCATGCCCAAAAGATTGTCCAGGCAACTTTCGAAAACTAAAAATTTTCTTTCCTTTGCAAACCCGGAACCCGCGGAGGTTAATTTTGACTTCCCGAGGCTGTAAAACCGATCTGCATGCGGAGTACCCAAGCCGCTTTCCACATTTTCTTGGTTGGAATCGTTGGCCGGATTGTAAGATAGGTCAACATCGTCCATTTCACTCTTTACAGATGGCTCCTGGCTGCGGACGATCGGAGCCCCACGTTGCGGTGCGTCCGGAATCGGGAGGTCATCGTTTTCGTCTGGAGGAGCGCTGTTCATCAGTTGCACGCGCGGCAAACCTTTCTTTCTTTTTTTTGAAGAGCTGGATAAATCGCACTGTATGCCAACATCTCGTGTCTCCGGACAATGCTGTACTTTTTTATTTTTGCAACCAAAGAACGGTAACGTTCCAATTTTTTTATTCTTGGAATGCATACTAAAATCTGTCATGACGCCCTTAGACCAGGTTAGCCTTTTCCTGGACTGAACATAACTTTCCGAGGTAGTAAGGTCAAAATGGGGAGTTTCTGGAAGACTCGAGAATTCCGACACAACTTCACCGGCACTAGATACAGATGTATTCTCGGTTTGCATGCTTGAAGGAAACGTAAGGGTTTTGTTTGCATCGCCGTCGTTGCGTGCGGTTTGGTCGATCACATTTAACGAAGTATCTCTGTTCTGTTCAGTGCAAAGTCTCTTTTTTCTTCTCTCTTCGTCCTCAACATCAGTGCTGGCGCTAACTGTAGGAAATATACTGGGGTAGGCTTCTTTTTTCTTTAATTTCATTTTTCCATACACATCTTGGTACATGTCTGCCGCGAAATGCTTAGAGCATATTCTATACGAATCGTTCGGTTTACCCAGCCATACTTTCTCAACCGTCGCCGCAATGTTGCTTTCATCGTACTGACCGGTCTTCATAAGCCATTGCTTTATACGTTCTTTGTCGTTAGGAAAGACGTGGAAAATTACATTTCTCTCTTTTCTTTTCCAATGAGAAGTACATTTTTTAACAATACAAGAAGGCATAGTGAAATCTTTGATGGTATCAGCAATTTGTTGTTACAATGCAATAGGTGTATGTCAATTTGTAAAAGATTGTAATTTTTGCTGAAAAAAAAAAAAAAAATAATAATAATGGTTCTTTTCCATAGGATGAGGATCAATTTGAGCAAAAGATGAGCCAAAAGTTTCTCTTTTCAAAAGGCAAATATTCCAAAAGATAAAATCAAGTTCAAATCGAAATCGTTAAAATCGTTTCAATTTTCCAAAGACGTTTCAGCGTAAGGAACCTGTCAAGAAAATTGGAATTGTCAAAAATACTGGTATTGACTTTTTAATATATTTACAGTTATTTTTATAGAACTATTACAAAAGTCATAGGCATATTCTTCAAGGCTTACAAGATCTCCCGATTTACAAAATACGGCTGAAATACTTCTGTCAAGTTCTAAGAGGGAGTTACCTGTACTTTCTCCTAGCCACTTCAAGACCAAGACTATTTCTGGCACTTGTTTGCAAGTTAACCGCTTCAGCCCACGGAAGATTTTACCCCCTTCCCGACTAGAGCGCTTTTTGCGATTCGGCACTGCGTCGCTTTAACTGACAATTGCGCGGTCGTGCGACGTTGTACCCCAAAACAAAGCTGACGTCCTTTTTTTTTCCCATAAATAGAGCTTTCTTTTGGTGGTATTTGATCACCTCTGCGGTTTTTATTTTTTGCACCATAAACAAAAAAAAGATTGACATTTTTGAAAAAAAAAAACAAAAAAAACGTAATATTTTTTACTTTTTGCTATAATAAATATCCCTCAAAAATATATTAAAAAAAAAATATATTTTTTTTCCTCAGTTTAGGCTGATATGTATTGTTCTACATAGTTCTGGTAAAAAAATAAAAATAAAATTGCAATAAGTGTATATTGATTGGTTTGCGCAAAAGTTATAGCGTCTACAAAATAGGGAATAGTTTTATGGCATTTTTATTATTTTTTTTTTTTTATTAGTAATGGCGGCGATCTGATTTTTATCGGGACTGCAACATTATGGCGGACACATCGGACACTTTTGACACTATTTTGGGACCACTGTCATTTATACAGCGATCAGTGCTATAAAAAAAAATGCACTGATTACTGTGTAAATGACACTGGCAGGGAAGGGTTTAACCACTAGGGGTTAAGCGTGTCCTAGGGAGTGATTCTAACTGTGGGGGGGGATGGGCTTCAATTCACATGACAGCGATCACTGCTCCCGATGACAGGGAGCGGTGATCTCTGTCATGTCACAAGGCAGAACGGGGAAATGCATTCTTTACATAGGTACTTCCCCATTCTGCGGCTCCATGACACGATCGCCGGGAGACATCGAGCCCACCGGTCCCTCGGGCACTGTCACGCTGTATGCGACGGGCATGCGTGTGTCGGCTAGCCCCCCCCATTTAAAGGGGACGTACAGGTACGCCCATTTGCCGCTGCAGGCGTCACCCCAGTACAACCACTTGAAGCAATAGCGGTAAAAATCGGTAAGTTTGTTACCGATACCGATTCTTCAAAAAAAGTATATATATCGGCTGCGTCGATAGTCGGTCGGCCCCCACTTAGAACCCCCAAACGTTATATAGCATTTTTTAGCAAAGACCCTAGAAAATAAAATGTCGCAATGTTGTTGCACGCGGTCTTTTTGCGCAGCGGTCTTTCAAATGTAATTTTTTTGTTTTTTTAAATACACTTCACTGAATTTAAAAATAACTAATCAGTAAAGTTATCCCAATTTTTTTGTATATTGTGAAAGATGATGTTACGCCGAGTAAATAGATACCCAAAATGTTACGCCTTAAAATCGCACACACTTGAGGAATAGCGACAAACTAGGGTACTTAAAGATCTCCATAGGTGACGCTTTAAAAATTTTTAACGGTTACCAATTTAGAGTTACAGAGGAGGTCTAGTGCTAGAATTATTGCTCTCACTCTGACAATTGCGGCGATACCTCACATGTGTGATTTAAAACACTGTTTACTTTTGCGGGTGTGATTTACGTATGTGTTTTCTTTGGTGCACGAGCACGCAAGGATGGGGGCGCTTTAAAAAACATTTTTTTATTATTATTATTTTTACACTGTTCCTTTAAAAAAAAAAAAATTCTGATCACTTTTATTGTTGTCACAAGGAATGTAAATCCCTTGTAAAAGTAATAGGCAGTGACAGGTACTCTTTATGGAGGGATCTGTGGTCTAAAAGACCCCAAATCCTTCCTCTGCATTTCAAAGTATTAAAAAACGCCAAAATCTGCATTTTTGAATACCTTGGATTTTTTAACCAGTTAACCACTTCAGCCCCGGACCATTTGGCTGGCCAAAGACCAGAGCACTTTTTGCGATTCTGCACTGCGTCGCTTTTAACTGACAATTGCGCGGCCGTGCGACATTGCTCCCAAAAAAATTGACGTCCTTTTTTTCCCCACAAATAGAGCTTTCTTTTGGTGGTATTTAATCACCTCTGCCGTTTTTATTTTTTGCACTATAAACAAAAAAAAGAGCGACAATTTTGAAAAAAAAAAAACACAATATTTTTTACATTTTGCTATACTAAATATCCCCAATAATTATATAAAAAAACATTTTTTTTCCTCAGTTTAGGCCGATACGTATTCTTCTACATATTTTTGGTAAAAAAAATAAAAAAAAATCGCAATAAACGTTAATTGATTGGTTTGCGCAAAAGTTATAACGTCTACAAAATAGGGGATAGTTGTATGGCATTTTTATTAATATTTTTTTTTTTTTTACTATTAATGGCGGCGATCTGCGATTTTTATCGTGACTGTAACATTATGGCGGACAGATCGTACACTTTTGCCGCTATTTTGGGACCATTCACATTTATACAGCGATCAGTGCGATTAAAAATGCATTGATTACTGTGTAAATGTGACTGGCAGTGAAGGTTAGCCACTAGGTGGTGCTGTAGGGGTTAAGTGTGTCCTAGGGAGTGATTCTAACTGTGGGGGGGGGATGGGCTGTGTGTGACACGTCACTGATCACCGCTCCCGATCACAGGAAGCTGTGATCAGTGTCAGTGTCATTAGGCAGAACGGGGAAATGCTTGATTACATCAGCATTTCCCCGTTCTTCCTCTCCGTGAGACGGTTGCGGGTATTGAGTCCGTGAGACCCGCGATCACACTCATGGAGCTCCTGGCAGGGTCGCTCGCACGCGACCACACAGCAGCAAATTTAAAGGGACGTACCTGTACGCCCATTTTCCCGTCCGTGCCAGTCTGCCGACGTAAATGTTCGTGTTGTGGTCGGCAAGTGGTTAAAGACCAGCCGCCGCAGTTGTACTGCGGCAGGTTGGCTCTCCTGGGCACATAACCGTAACTGTACGTTGGCCGCTTTAAAACCACTAGGGGGCCCGTGGCGCGACGCCGGAGCCGCAATGATCGCCGGCCACCCGCAATCGCTCCTCAGAGAGACACAGAATGGGAATCTGTCAATGTAAACAGGCAGAACTCCGTTCTGTCAGGGGAGGAGAGACAGATCTGCTAACCCTAGTGATTAGGAACAGCGATCTCTCTCCTCCTCCAGTCACTACACTGCCCCCACAGTTAGAAACACACTTAACCCCTTGATCGCCCCCTAGTGTTAACCCCTCTCCTGCCAGTGACATTTATACAGTAATCAGTGGCTATTTTTAGTCTGCCGCAATGTCGCAGTCCCGCAAAAAAAAAAAAAACGTTGATCACTGCCATTACTAGTAAAAAAAAAAAAAAAAAGAAGAAGAATAAAAATGCCTGCACGTGCCGGATGGAGTATGCCTGCGTGTATGTGCTCACATGTGCCTGATGGACATGAGTGAATCGAGAGGTTTGTGTCTACAGGAATGGACATGACAGAGTGTGTGGGTGTGTTGTGTACCCGATGGACATGATTATAAATAATTATTATAATCAAATTTTACAAACAAAAAGTTTACCGTGCTTTTGGGGTCAACAACAGAGAGTGGTAATCCCGATACTCCAATTATTTGATTCACAGTCTTTCGTAAGGTTGTTAAAATTTTTAAAACACCTATTTGAAAAAAATTACAATTAGTAAAATCTACTTTCGTAAAATAGTACATTTTTAAAGAAAAAAATAAAAAAAGATTTCATAAAGAAAATGCACATATATTTTTAGGAATTGCATCGATAGTTGGATGGAGATGACAGTGTGTTGGACAGAGTGTGTGTGAGCTGGACGGCGAGGGGCGGGTCAGTGGGAGCCGGTGTTCTGCCGAGAAAGTTCCGCTTGGCAGGTATGGACCCCCCTCTACTGCGCAGGCACTGCGCCTGCGCAGTAGGATCCGACGGAAATAGCCGAAGATGAATAGGGGAAAATCAGCTGTACACGGTGCCTGTAAGGGGGCCCCTCGCCACGCTTCGGGCACAGCCTCGTTTCGCTCGGCTCTTTTTTATTCCCCCTCTAGGTCCACTTGGATGGTGGGGAAGGAACCTGGACCCAGGGCGCAGGCGCCGTGTACAGCTGATTGTAGATTTTATGCTTCGGCTATCTCCAGCGGCTGACAGTAGTTCGTACTGCGCAGGCGCTGCGCCTGCGCAGTACAGGGGGGGAACTTATCCGCCGACGGAACTTTCTCGGCAAGACACCGGATGGCGAGGGGCGGGTCAGTGGGAGCCGGGCGACGAGGGGCGGGTCAGTGGGATCCGGCCGGCGAGGGGCGGGTCAGTAGGAGCCGGGCGGCGAGGGGCGGGTCAGTGGGATGCGGGCGGCGAGGGGCGGGTCAGTGGGAGCCGGGCGGCGAGGGGCGGGTCAGTGGGAGCCGGGCGGCGAGGGGCGGGTCAGTGGGAGCCGGGCGGCGGGTCAGTGGAAGCCGGGCGGGGAGGGGCGGGTCAGTGGGAGCCGGGCGGCGAGGGGCGGGTCAGTGGGAGCCGGGCGGCGAGGGGCGGGTCAGTGGGAGTCGGGCGGTGGGTCAGTGGAAGCCGGGCGGGGAGGGGCGGGTCAGTGGGAGCCGGGCGGCGAGGGGCGGGTCAGTGGGAGCCGGGCGGCGGGTCAGTGGAAGCCGGGCGGGGAGGGGTAGGTCAGTGGGAGCCGGGCGGCGAGGGGCGGGTCAGTGGGAGCCGGGCGGCAGGTCAGTGGAAGCCGGGCGGGGAGGGGCGGGTCAGTGGGAGCCGGGCGGCGAGGGGCGGGTCAGTGGGAGCCGGGCGGCGAGGGGCGGGTCAGTGGGAGCCGGGCGGCGAGGGGCGGGTTAGTGGGAGTCGGGCGGTGGGTCAGTGGAAGCCGGGCGGGGAGGGGCGGGTCAGTGGGAGCTGGGCGGCGAGGGGCGGGTCAGTGGGAGCCGGGCGGCGAAGGGCGGGTCAGTGGGAGTCGGGCAGTGGGTCAGTGGGAGCCGGGCAGCGAGGGGCGGGTCAGTGGGAGCCGGGCAGCGAGGGGCAGGTCAGTGGACAGTGGACAATGTTGAATGGAAATGTTTGTGTCTGCAGGATGGAGATGACGGCATGTGTATCGGATGGACATAATCATCAATAACTTTTTATATTGAAAGTTTGTTCCTGAAACATTTACCTTTCTTCCAGGTCACCAACATACAGGGACAATCTCGATACTCCAGCCAGGCAATTCACAATCTTTTGTAAGGTTATTAAAGTTTTCAGGAAACCTATTAAAAAAAGATGACAATCAATATTCCTAAAATATAAAATAACAAATAAAAGAAAATAAATTAAAAAAAATACCACATATATAAAATTTCAAAGAGAAAATATGGTCATATTTTAGGAGTGACGTCGAAAATTTTTATTTGAACTGCAGCTGTAAAACAATTGTGACTATTTTTTATTTGGGTGGTTCTATGAATTATACTGTATATGGAGATGACCGTGTTTACAGTGTGTGCCAGACAGACAAGACATTGTGTCAGGGGACGGACGGATAGGATGGTGTGGAGGAAGGACGGACGGATAGGACGGTGTGGAGGAAGGACGGACGGATAGGACGGTGTGGAGGAAGGACGGACGGATAGGACGGTGTGGAGGAAGGACGGACGGATAGGACGGTGTGGAGGAAGGACGGACGGATAGGACGGTGTGGAGGAAGGACGGACGGATAGGACGGTGTGGAGGAAGGACGGACGGATAGGACGGTGTGGAGGAAGGACGGACGGATAGGACGGTGTGGAGGAAGGACGGACGGATAGGACGGTGTGGAGGAAGGACGGACGGATAGGACGGTGTGGAGGAAGGACGGACGGATAGGACGGTGTGGAGGAAGGACGGACGGATAGGACGGTGTGGAGGAAGGACGGACGGATAGGACGGTGTGGAGGAAGGACGGACGGATAGGACGGTGTGGAGGAAGGACGGACGGATAGGACGGTGTGGAGGAAGGACGGACGGATAGGACGGTGTGGATGACGGACTGACGGATAGGATGGTGTGGAGGAAGGACGGACGGATAGGACGGTGTGGAGGAAGGACGGACGGATAGGACGGTGTGGAGGAAGGACGGACGGATAGGACGGTGTGGAGGAAGGACGGACGGATAGGACAGTGTGGAGGAAGGACGGACGGATAGGACGGTGTGGAGGAAGGACGGACGGATAGGACGGTGTGGAGGAAGGACGGACGGATAGGACGGTGTGGAGGAAGGACGGACGGATAGGATGGTGTGGAGGAAGGACGGACGGATAGGACGGCGTGGAGGAAGGACGGACGGATAGGACGGCGTGGAGGAAGGACGGACGGATAGGACGGCGTGGAGGAAGGACGGACGGATAGGAAAGTGTGGAGGAAGGACGGACGGATAGGACGGCGTGGAGGAAGGACGGACGGATAGGACGGTGTGGAGGAAGGACGGACGGATAGGACGGTGTGGAGGAAGGACAGACGGATAGGACGGTGTGGGGGAAGGACGGACGGATAGGACGGTGTGGAGGAAGGACGGACGGATAGGACATTGTGGAGGAAGGACGGACGGATAGGACAGTGTGGAGGAAGGACGGACGGATAGGACGGTGTGGAGGAAGGACGGACGGATAGGACGGCGTGGAGGAAGGACGGACGGATAGGACGGCGTGGAGGAAGGACAGACGGACGGATAGGACGGTGTCGGGGGATAGACGGACGGATAGGACGGTGTGGAGGAAGAATGGACGGATAGGACGGTGTGGAGGAAGAACGGACGGATAGGACGGTGTGGAGGAAGGACGGACGGATAGGACGGTGTGGAGGAAGAACGGACGGATAGGACGGTGTCGGGGGATAGACGGACGGATAGGACGGTGTGGAGGAAGAATGGACGGATAGGACGGTGTGGAGGAAGAACGGACGGATAGGACGGTGTGGAGGAAGGACGGACGGATAGGACGGTGTGGAGGAAGAACGGACGGATAGGACGGTGTGGAGGAAGGACGGACGGATAGGACGGTGTGGAGGAAGGACGGACGGATAGGACGGTGTGGAGGAAGGACGGACGGATAGGACGGTGTGGAGGAAGGACGGACGGATAGGACGGCGTGGAGGAAGGATGGACGGATAGGACGGCGTGGAGGAAGGACGGACGGATAGGACGGTGTGGAGGAAGGACGGACGGATAGGACGGTGTGGAGGAAGGACGGACGGATAGGACGGCGTGGAGGAAGGATGGACGGATAGGACGGCGTGGAGGAAGGACGGACGGATAGGACGGTGTGGAGAAAGGACGGACGGATAGGACGGCGTGGAGGAAGGACGGACGGATAGGACGGTGTGGAGGAAGGACGGACGGATAGGACGGTGTGGAGGAAGGACGGACGGATAGGACGGTGTGGAGGAAGGACAGACGGATAGGACGGTGTGGAGGATGGACGGACGGATAGGACGGTGTGGAAGAAGGACGGACGGATAGGACGGTGTGGAGGAAGGACGGACGGATAGGACGGTGTGGAGGAAGGACGGACGGATAGGACGGTGTGGAGGAAGGACGGACGGATAGGACGGTGTGGAGGAAGGACGGACGGATAGGACGGTGTGGAGGAAGGACGGACGGATAGGACGGTGTGGAGGAAGGACGGACGGATAGGACGGTGTGGAGGAAGGACAGACGGATAGGACGGTGTGGAGGATGGACGGACGGATAGGACGGTGTGGAGGAAGGACGGACAGATAGGACGGTGTGGAGGAAGGACGGACGGATAGGACGGTGTGGAGGAAGGACGGACGGATAGGACAGCGTGGAGGAAGGACAGACGGATAGTACGGTGTGGAGAAAGGACGGACGGATAGGACAGTGTGGAGGAAGGACGGACGGATAGGACGGTGTGGAGGAAGGACGGACGGATAGGACGGTGTGGAGGAAGGACGGACGGATAGGACAGTGTGGAGGAAGGACGGACGGATAGGACGGTGTGGAGGAAGGACGGACGGATAGGACGGTGTGGATGACGGACGGACGGATAGGACAGCGTGGAGGACGGACAGACAGATAGGACGGTGTGGATGACGGACAGACGGATAGGACGGTGTGGATGACGGACGGACGGATAGGACGGTGTGGATGACGGACGGACGGATAGGACGGTGTGGAGGAAGGACGGACGGATAGGACGGTGTGTGTTCAGGATAGAGAGAAGTGTTCCTGTAGAAGGAAATAAAGTTAGATATAGACTCGGTGTCAGGTGACCCGGGTAGGCTGTAACCTTTGAACCCACTCAGCCTTGCTGGGTGTAATCTATGCAAAGTGAGACCCCCTCCCCACCCCCCACATAACACATTCTTGTGATCAGACTCAATGCTGCGACTGGCAGGAGGTGACCTCAGACACACACACTGCATGCAGTCCCTGCACCTTCTCCTCCGCCCGGCTCTGACTCCATGCACCTCCCTGGGATCAGTCGTCGGTGTTGCTGGCCTGGGAGCTGCACCATGTATTTCCTTGTATTTCCTCTTCTGCAACCCCAAGCTTCTGCTGATCTCTCTGGTGGATCACCCCCCCCCCTCCCCTAATGGGGACCATCCAATCCTAACTCAGGAAAGGCACCACATGACTTCAGCATGCCGAATTCTGCTGAGGTGTGGAGCAGCCAATCCTGGGAGAGCTTGAGAAGAAAGGAGGAGCGATATGAACCACAGACACTAGACACGTGCACTACCCAAAAATGTGTTTTTGTTTCATTTTCGTTTCATTGTTGTTTTATTTTTTATTATTTTTTTGCGTCTATCGGATCGTTCGTGATGAACGGCATTCATTACTTCGGATCATTTGTAACTTCGGATGCAATCATATTCGTTACGTTCACTAACAGTTACTTTCGCCAAACTTGAAAGGAAATTCCAATAAAAAATGTAAATCGAATCTATCCCCAATTAGCTGCTATGGGGCAAGAGACCTGAACAGAAGAATTATTCCGTTATTTTATCTATAATTTAATAGTTTATAATAATAAATAATAATAATAAGAACTATAATAATAGTTAACAATTTAGTCATAATAGAAAATATGAAAAACGAAATTATCTGAATGTAATCGATTCGTTAAACTCGCGTAGGTTGAATCGTTTTTCCTTCTTTCAGATTTTTGTATTTTCGGGTTTTCGTTCGTCAAAGGAGTCTTTCGTTCATTGCGATGCTTCCAAATTAACGCAGAATTTTGTCCGAAAACAAATTTGTTACAAAACGATTTGCACATGTCTAATAGACACGCTCCTTCTGCTCTCACCCTCGTACATGAGAGAAGGTAATCCCATGTCAGTCACAGCAGAGGGGGGGGGGGGGGGATGGGGGGAGGGGATGTGGCGACTCTAATTTCTCTGTGCCGGTTTTTAGCCTAGCACAAAAAAAGACAAGAGGATTGCTCAGAAATGGATTAACACTTCATGGCATCTGACTGGGCACAGATGACTTGACATCCTCTACTGTATAACTACTGTACCACAGTGGCAGCTGGTGCTCAAAATCTTTTGGGGGGGGGGGCGCAAAAAAATTTGGAGAAAAAATCATCAATTGCAGCCACTGTGCCCTCAAATGCAGCCACTGTGCCCATTAAACGCTGCCACTGTGCCCATCAAACGCAGCCACTGTGCCCATCAATTGCAGCCACTGTGCCAAACGCTACCACTGTGCCCATCAAACGCTGCCAGTGTGCCATTAAACGCTGCCACTGTGCCCATCAAACACAGCCACTGTGCCAAACGCTGCCACTGTGCCCATCAAACGCTGCCACTGTGCCTATCAAACGCTGTCACTGTGTCATCAAACGTTGCCAGCGTGCCCATCAAATGCTGCCAGTGTGCCCATCAAACGCTGCCAGTGTGCCCATTAAATGCTGCCAGTGTGCCCTTGAATGCCCCCAGTGTGACCCCCGCCCGCTTGCCGCCTGCCCGCAACTTACCCTGTGTTGGTGGGGCAGCAGATGACGGGCGGGGTCCTCCATGCGTCTCCTGCCGTCCTCATCTCCCGTCCTCTCCTCCTGCTGGGCGTCCAATAACGGCACCTGTCGTTTCAGCCAATCAGGTAACAGGTAACAGACCCGAGCACCTGATTGGCGGAGAGGCAGTTTAGTATTAGGAAAGCCAATATTCACTTTTCTAACACTTTTCTAACACACAGCTGAGTGACCTGCGGACACCAAGCATGTCGCTCGCAGGTCACCTTTTTTGACGACTATTAAAGCCTGTGGCTCTAATCAGGTGCTTCAAAAACACCCCCACCACTGTAATTCAGGTGCCCCCTGCACCCAAAAGGGGCTGGACGCCTGAATGGGGGTGGCTACAGCGGCCATGGATAGATTCATGCTATCTATTGGTGATAGAGGGGTGGCAGGAGAGAGGGGGCAGCGCCCGTGCGCCCTTAATGCATGGGCCGCCACTGCTGTACCAGGTAGAAGTCTTCATTAACCACTTGCCGACCGCCTAACGTACTTGTACTGCAGCAGGTCGGGTCTATTGGGCGAAATGACGTACCTGTATGTCATAGTTACATAGTAGGTGAGGTTAAAAAAAGACACAAGTCCATCAAGTCCAACCTATGTGTGTGATTATGTGTCAGTATTTCATTACATATCCCTGTATGTTGCGGTCATTCAGGTGATTATCTAGTTTTTTAAAACTATCGATGGATTGGTCCCAGCCCAGAACCCTGGGGGACCCCACTACCCACCCCTGACCATTCCGAGTACTCCCCATTTATCACCACCCTCTGAACACGCCCTTGTAGCCAGTTTTCAATCCATATACTCACCCTATGGTCCATGCCAACGGACCTTATTTTGTACAGTAAACGTTTATGGGGAACTGTGTCAAATGCTTTTGCGAAATCCAGATACACCACGTCTACGGGCCTTCCTTTATCTAGATGGCAACTCACCTCCTCATAGAAGGTTAATAGATTGGTTGGGCAAGAACGATTCTTCATGAATCCATGCTGATTACTGCTAATGATACCGTTCTCATTACTAAAATCTTGTATATAGTTCCTTATCATCTCCTCCAAGAGTTTACATAGTATTGATGTTAGGCTAACTGGTCTGTAATTCCCAGGGATGTATTTTGGCCCTTTTTTAAATATTGGTGCTACATTGGATTTTCTCCAGTCAATAGACTAACAGTAAAAATTAGGAAAAATGGTCTGGCAATTACTTGACTGAGTTCCCTAAGTACCCTCGGGTGCAAGCCATCTGGTTTCCGGTGATTTATTAATGTTAAGTTTCCCAAGTCTAATTTTAATTCCGTCCTCTGTTAACTATGGAGGTGCTTCCTGTGTTGTGTCATGAGGATAAACACTGCAGTTTTGGTTACTGAAGCCCCCCGATTCCCTTGTGAAGACTGAGGAGAAGAAAAAATTCAATACCTTCGCCATCTCCCCATCCTTTGTAACCAGATGTCCTTCCTCATTCTTTATGGGGCCAATATGGTCTGTCCTCCCTTTTTTACTATTTATATACTTAAAGAATTTCTTTGGATTTTTTTTGCTCTCCTTTTTCAATATTTTCAATATGAAGCCAAGATCAAGATCATGGGGACATGACCTCCAACTAGCAGGAGGAAAGTTCAAAACTAATCTTAGAAAGTATTATTTTACAGAAAGAGTAATCAATTTTCAGAAATTTCTTGCCTATTCACCCTATTTAATTTTTTTTTGCTAGAAAATTACTCAGAACCCCCAAACATTATATATGTTTTTTAAGCAGACACCCTAGGAAATAAAATGGCGGTCGTTTGCAACTTTTTAGGTCACACAGTGTTTGCTCAACAATTTTTGCAAACGTGGTTTTTTTGGGGAAAAAAAACTGTTTCTTGAATTAAAAAATAACAAAACTGTAAAGTTAGCCCAATTTTTTTTTGTATAATATGAAAGATGATGTTACGCCGAGTAAATAGATACCCAACATATCACGCTTTAAAATTGCGCAAACTCGTGGAATGGCGCCAAAGTTTGGTACTTTTTACAGGTTACCTGTTTAGAGTTAAAGAGGAGGTCTAGCACTAGAATGATTGCTCTCGCTCTAACACATGTGGTGATACCTCACATGCGTGGTTTGAACGGCGTTTACATATGTGGGCGGGACTTACATGTGCGTAAGCTTCTGTGTGCGAGCACACGGGGACCGGGGCGCTTACATTTATTTTTTTTTTAAATTTATTTTACTGTAATTTTTTTATTTTTACACTTTCTCTTTACATTTTTTTTTAATCACTTTTATTCCTATTACAAGGAATGTAAACACATCCCTTGTAATAGGAATGGTCCGTGACAGGTCCTCTTTAGGGAGAGATGTGGGGTCAGTGGCAGCATTTGATGGGCACAGTGGCAGCGTTTGATGGGCACAGTGGGAGCATTTGATGGGCACAGTGGCAGCATTTGTTGGGCACAGTGGCTGCATTTGATGGGCACAGTGGCAGCATTTGTTGGGCACAGTGGCTGCATTTGATGGGCACAGTGGCAGCATTTGATGGGCACAGTGGGAGCATTTGATGGGCACAGTGGGAGCATTTAATGGCACAGTGGCAGCGTTTGATGGGCACAGTGGCAGCGTTTGATGGGCACAGTGGGAGCATTTGATGGGCACAGTGGGAGCATTTGATGGGCACAGTGGCAGCATTCGATGGCACAGTGGGAGCATTTGATGGGCACAGTGGGAGCATTTGATGGCACAGTGGGAGCATTTGATGGGCATAGTGGCAGCATTCGATGGCACTGTGACAGCGTTTGATGGGCACAGTGGGAGCATTTGCTGGCACAGTGGCATCGTTTGATGGGCACAGTGGCAGCATTTGATGGGCACAGTGGGAGCATTTGATGGGCATAGTGGCAACATTCGATGGCACAGTGACAGTGTTTGATGGGCACAGTGGGAGCGTTTGATGGCACAGTGGCAGCGTTTGATGGGCACAGTGAGAGCATTTGATGGGCACAGTGGCAGCATTTGATGGGCACAGTGGGAGCATTTGATGGCACATTGGAAGCATTTGATGGCACAGTGGGAGCATTTGATGGCACAGTGGCAGCATTCGATGGCACAGTGGCAGCATTTGATGGCACAGTGGGAGCATTCGATGGCACAGTGGGAGCATTCGATGGCACAGTGGGAGCATTTGATGGGCACAGTGGCAGCATTCAATGGCACAGTGGCAGCATTTGTATGCTCAGTGGCAGCATTCGATGGCACAGTGGGAGCATTTGATGGCACAGTGGGAGCATTTGATGGGCACAGTGGCAGCATTCAATGGCACAGTGGCAGCATTTGTATGCTCAGTGGCAGCATTCGATGGCACAATGGCAGCATTTGATGGGCACAGTGGCAGCATTTGATGGGCACAGTGGCAGCATTTGATGGGCACAATGAGGCTGCAATTGATGGGGGGTTTTTTTCAGAATTTTTCAGTTTGTTTTCGCCCCCCAAAAATTTGGAGCACCATCCGCCACTGGCTGGAACAGTCCACTGTTAGACACGGGGGAGTGTGGTTTTCTGGAAGATTGAAGGATTGGGTACGTATAGCCATTTGGTGCGCCCAGGGCCGTTTGCAAAACATTAAAATTCCATCTGCTCACAACCTCTCAGCGCTGTCACTCAGCACGTCTTGACTTGTAAACATGCATGTCTTTCAGCGGGCACACAAGAGCCGGGTGAAGAGACGCTGCGTGGAGTCGCCGTGCCTGGACCGGAGAAGAGCTCACATTTTACAGCTGCATTCTGCATTTTGCACATCCAGCCAGCTATACAGGAGGGGACTGCTGGGTAAATGCCAGATTTATATGGCTGGTATTAGCATGCTGTTCAAACAGTCATATATATTATACTGTGATTAATAATTCTGCCACTAGGTGGCACTGTTGCTTTCTGCTTGTATAATGTAATGTTTTCACAATTGGAACTACATAGTTATGATGTCATCTCCTGTCTCTATGTTCCCGTTGTTTCCAAAAAAAAACCAACAAGGGCTCAGAGTCACATCTGCAATAGCTTTCCAACAGCAGGACTCTGACGGTGTATTCAAAATAAAAAATTTGATTAGATATTCATCCTGTGGAATTGCAGGCACATTCGGTATGTGCGAATGGGGCAAAATGGAATATTACAAGGCTATTTTCTCTCAAGGTTGAATGTCATTCATGAGTCAGGAAAATACTGTTTTATGGCCATTAATGATAGAGCTGATAATTACATAAAAATAGGTATTTATCTCCATCTAGTGGCCATATGGCGGTACTTTCCTAAACCACTCCTTTTTTTAGTGAATGGTCAATATTGGACCTAGAAAGAAAACTGCCAATAACATTTGATTTTTTCCCCATAGTTACAGAACATGTTCAGGGTCCAGTTATGTTAAGTGTTAGGGTTCAGGTGAAGGTTATGGTAAAGTTTTAAGCTGAAAGTGAGGGTAAGGGTTAAGTGTTGGAGTTCAGGAGAAGGTTAGGGTAAAGTGAAGGTGAGGGTTACATTTTATGGTTTACATGAAGGTTAGAACCAAGTTTTAGAATAACGTTAGGGGCAAGTGTTAGGGTTCATGTAAAGGTTAGGGTTAAGTTTAAGGTGAAAGTGAGGGTAAAGGTTAAGTGTTGGGGTTCAGGTGAAGGTTAGGGTAAAGTTTAAAGGTGAAGGCGAGAGTTAGGATTACATTTTAGGGTTCACATGAAGGTTAGAGTAAAATTTTAAGGTGAAAGTGAGGATAAAGGTTAGGTGTTGGGGTTCAGGTGAAGATTAAGGTAACATTTTAAAGTAAAGTTGAGGGTTAGCGCCAAATGTGAAGGCAGTGCTGGCGCTACCGTTAAGTCAACTAGGCAGCCGCCTAGGGTGCAGCCCCGACCCGTGGCGTAGCATGGGGGGGGCGGGGCAATCGCCCTGGACGCAACATTTAGAGAAATTAGTCCAGAGAAGCCACTCATAGTCAGGGATGGTGCAAGGATTTTTGACACCCCATTTTGCCGCCCCCACTGGCTCCACCCCTGACTCCACCCCCTTTTGGGGGAGGTGGCGCTATACAGGAAGCATCGGCTTTGCTTCCTCTAGCGCTGGCTCGAGTGATGCATTTCTAGTGACGCTACCGGCTGGATGGAGCAGCTGCCTGAGACTGAGTTAGTTACATGCTGCAGCCTGCAGACGCGGAAGGAAACCAGCGGCCGGGCGCCCCTAGGCAGCAGTGCGCGCCCTAGGCGGCTGCCTAGTTTGCCTAGTAGTAGCACCAGCCCTGTTCATAGTACAACTGGACTGATGTCGGCTCCATCACATGCCTCTCCTGTCACCTCCTCATACCCGGTGGAGGTCACCTCTGGAGCCGCCGTCCCTCCCCTGCACAAGTGAGCTGGGATCTCGGCACCGGACAAGGTCGTTCGGTCATGGTGATCGCCGCAGCTGAAGTCAGCCCAAAGCTTTGATCGCCGCCTGTCATTGCCCGCTAGCGTGGAGCCTGGCGTGGAGGTGTGGGCGTGGTCAGTCTGCAGGAGTATACTGGAGGAGGTGAGGGAATGCTTCCTACGGGGGACTGTGCAGGGGCTGCAAGCCGAGATGGAGGAGTTCAGATGCGGGGCGGAGAAGCAGCTGGAGGACGAGCCGCGCCTGGTGGAGCCCCTCTAGCGGTCCGCCACTGTACTGCAGTGCGAGAACCAGAGGCTGTGGGAACAGGTGGACAAACTCAGCTGCCAGGTGGAACCGTGGAAGTACCGAGCCAGGCGGCGGGCGGGAATGAGCGGGGATGGACTAGGGTTGAGACTTTTTCTTCAAGCCAAACCCCAAACACTTTAGCGGTGCACAGCAAAAATGTACTTTTTTAGCATACACTATAGGATTGTAACAGACCTGGGACTCCTTTGGGCGCTCCAAAGAGAATAGTAATGTGGCGTGCATACTGTGAGCTCCCCCCCCCCCCCTACCCACTCCTATCAGGCCCTTTTCTGAGCCACATTCCTGTCTGAATATTGTGACTGAAACCTGAAGACATATTTCAAAACCCGAACTGTCCGGGTAAATCCCGGACAGGGGGCAACCCTAGGATGGACAGACCAGGTACTCCAGCCATGCGCTGCTCACTGTGTCCGGCAAGGCAGCTCAGGTCAGTTCAATGAGGGGGCAACACACATCAGAGGGAAGTATAGAGGTATAGAAAGTATATATTTTAGAGGTATATAAGCTTTATTTTATTGGGGAGGGGGTGCAAGTGGCTGGTCTTGCTTAGAGCGCAAAATAGTCTAGAAACTGCCCTGAATAGTGCCCCATCATTGGTGTCAGTGGGAGGAATAGTGCCCCATCATTGGTGTCAGTAGGAGGAATAGTGTCCCATCATTGGTGTCAGTGGGAGGAATAGTGCCCCATCATTGGTGTCAGTGGGAGGAATAGTGCCCCATCATTGGTGTCAGTGGGAGGAATAGTGCCCCATCATTGGTGTCAGTGAGAGGAATAGTGCCCCATCATTGGTGTCAGTGGGAGGAATAGAACACCATCATTGGTATCAGTGGAAGGAATAGTACCCCATCATTGGTGTCAGTGGGAAGAATAGAACCTCATCATTGGTATCAGTGGGATATATAGTCCTTGTTCGTGTCAGTGGCAAGAATTATGCCCCCATTAATGGTGTTAGTAGGAGGAATCTGCCCCAAGGGCCGGATAAAGGCAAGCAAAGGGCCACATCCAACCCCCGGGCCGCAGTTTGGAGACCCCTGGATAGGGGAACAAAAGTCTATGTGATAGTATTTTCTTTAAACAGGTTTTGACGGGACCCCTGATGTCTCACCTACCTTCCACTGAAGCTAATAAAGCACAGATCGTTCTCCATTAGCTTCTTTCCCAGCCCCAGGAAAAGTGACAGCTGAACCCCACAGTGAAGTACTGTAATGCATGTCACTTCTCTGTGTTCATCCGAGGCGAGATCAACTAATGAATATTCACTGGTCTCCCTCCCCTCTACCCAGCAGCAGGGTAGACCTAATAAAATGGATTACCTTTACTGCACAGAAAGCTCGGCTTCATGGGGGCCAGTACTACTTGTAAGGGTGTATACACTATATTGTTTAAAGTATTGGGACGCCTGCCTTTACACGCACATGAACTTTAAGGACATCCCAGTCTTAGTCCGGAGGGTTCAATATTGAGTTGGCCCACCCTTTGCAGCTATAACAGCTTCAACTCTTCTGGGAAGGCCGTCCACAAGGTTTAGGAGTGTGTCTATGGGAATGTTTGACCATTCTTCCAGAAGCGCATTTGTGAGGTCAGGCACTGATGTTGGACGAGAAGGCCTGGCTCTCAGTCTCTGCACTAATTCCTCCCAAAGGTTTTCTATCGGGTTGAGGTCAGGACTCTGTGCAGGCCAGTCAAGTTCCTCCACCCCAAACTCGCTCATCCATGTCTTTTATGGACCTTGCTTTGTGTATTGGTGCGCAGTCACTGTTGGAACAGGAAGGGGCCATCCCCAAATTGTTCCCACAAAGTTGGGCGCATGAAATTGTCCAAAATGTCTTGGTTGCATTTGATGGACACAGCGGCTGCATTTGATGGACACAGAGGCTGCATTTGATGGACACAGTGGCTGCATTTGATGGACAGTGGCAGCAATTGATGTTTTCTTTTCAATTTTCTTCAGTTTGTTTGCACCCCCCCAAAAAATTTTGAGCACCAGCTGCCACTGGATGCCATTAAAGTTCATGTGTGTGTAAATGCAGGTGTCCCAATACTTTTGATAATATAGTGTATATCCTCCCCTTCTAGTCATAGGCTGGTGTCCACCCATTGTACGTAGAACTCTGTAGAGGTGGGCGGTGGAAGTGAAGTCCTCTCTACACTGAAGGTAATCCTAAGCAATCAGGACTTTGTGACCTAGAATCACAGATTCTCTTTACACTTTGTGCTCTATGATTGGATGATTATCTGGGCTGCAGGGCGGGTTTTTTATTTGTCGGAGGTCAAATCTTCAGTTGGGAATTTCTTGTTTTTCTGTAGGCCGTGTGGAGTTGTTCCCTCCTACTGTCTCTTACTTTTTGTACAGTGTTCCTAAACGAAACACGTGGGGGGAGTGTCAGCCGGGAGATCTTGTAATCTCCATACAGAACAAACTGAACTGTACTTGGCCCCATTTCAAACCTTTTAATAAAAACTCCTTTTACTCAATTTGCATAATAATAATAATCAGAGTACAATGATTAGTCACCGTACAGAAATGGAAGGATCGCCAATAAAATCGCAGTGTACTCTATTAATACTCTGTCCCCAAGAATCGCTTTCATTTATTTGTGTTTCATGGTGACGGGCAGGGATAAGTATTTGGGAATGAGGTGCCCCGGATCTCCGGATATTAATGAAGTCCCAGTACAGGAGATTGTCTCATATAAATGTTTTTACAGTGACTGTTCCCAGACGCCAGGATCCTGTACTAATGTAACTGAGGATATACAGTAAGGAGCACTGGGATGGTAGATCAGTTTTGTCATTGCATTCAATAAAAAAAATCAAAAAAAATCCTGGGTCCTCCTTTATTATTTCTTATCACACTTTGAAAATGTGCGACTTCACTTGAAATCGCACGATTATGAAGCTGCATGTCAGTGCGACTTCAGGTGCGACTTGGGCTGACGTCTGAGCGACTTCATGCACAGATGTCTATGATAGTCGCACCTGAAATCACCCAAAAATAGTGCAGGAACCCTGTTTTTTAATCGGTGCGGCAACGCAAAGTTGGCGTGGCACCGATTTGAAAAGTTTCAATGCCGACAATAGGGTTTCGTCCTGTAGAATCGTATGACAAGTCGCACCGGTGGGAACGAGGGCTCAGGGATGCAGAGTAGAGTGAAAGCTGGATGGTAGTCGATATGGTTCTTAAAGCAGAACTTCACCCAAATGTTTTTTTTGGGGTGGGGGGCAGGTACCTGAATTGGACACATCACAGGGGAGTATAGAGGTATAGAAAGTATATTTTGGAGGTAAAGAAGCTTTAATTCTGGGGGGGGGGGGGGGGGGGACTGCTCTTGCCTGGGGCGCAAAATTGTCTAGCAACTTCCCTGAATATTTATTGGTGTAAGTCAGTGGCGGCTGGTGCTCAAAATTTTTGGGGGGGCACAAACAAACTGAAAAATTCTGAAAAACACTGATAAAAAAAAAAAATGGATGGCAGCCTCACTGTGCCATCGATTGCAGCCATTGTACCCATCATATGCAGCCACTGTGCCCATAAAATGCAGCCACTATGCCCACCATATGCAGCCACTCTGCCCATCATATGCAGCCACTGTGCCCATCATATGCAACCTCTGTGCCCATCATATGCAGCTTCTGTGCCCACCATATGTAGCTTCTGTGCCCATTATATGCAGCTTCTGTGCCCACCATATGCAGCCTTGTGCCCACCATATGCAGCTTCTGTGCCCATTATATGCAGCTTCCGTGCCCACCATATGCAGCCTCTGCCCCAAATATACGCAGCTTCTGTGCCCACCATATGCAGCTTCTGTGCCCACCATATGCAGCTTCTGTGCCCATCATATGCAGCTTCTGTGCCCATTATATGCAGCTTCTGTGCCCACCATATGCAGCTTCTGTGCCCATTATATGCAGCTTCTGTGCCCATCATATGCAGCCTCTGTGCTATCATATGCAGCCATTCTCACTGACCTGCCTCCTGATTGGCGGGGAGGCACTGTTATGTAAAAATACCGAAAATTAATTTGCTATGGTCACACAACAGGGTGGGATCAGGACGCACTCTCTGCGCCCCGAGCCCACCCTTTTTTGAAGCCTTTTAAAGCCTCAGGCTCTAATCGGGTGCTTAAAAAAAAAAACACCCTCTCTCGCCCCTGCCATAGGAGTCCATGCGTCCGGTGTCCTGAAAAGGGCCAGGCCCCTGGATGGGGAGGCGGCAGCAGGGATTGGGGCGGGGGGGCGGCGACACAATCCACGGGCTGCCCCTGGTGTAAGTGGGAGGAATAGTGCCCCATGATTGATATCAGTTGGAGGAATAGTGCCCCATCACTGGTGTTAGTGGGAAGAATAATGTCCCATCATTGGTGTCAGTGGGAGGAATAGTGCCCCATCATTGGTGTCAGTGGGGGGAATAGTGCCCCATCATTGGTATCAGTGGGAGGAATAGTGCCCCATCATTGGTGTCAGTGGGAGGAATAGTGCCCCATCATTGGTATCAGTGGGAGGAATAGTGCCCCATCATTGGTGTCAGTGGGAGGAATAGTGCCCCATCATTGGTGTCAGTGGGAGGAATAGTGCCCCATCATTGGTATCAGTGGGAGGAATAGTGCCCCATCATTGGTGTCAGTGGGGGGAATAGTGCCCCATCATTGGTGTCAGTGGGAGGAATAGTGCCCCATCATTGGTGTCAGTGGGAGGAATAGTGTCCCATCATTGGTGTCAGTGGGAGGAATAGTGTCCTATCATTGGTGTCAGTGGGAGGAATAGTGTCCTATCATTGGTGTCAGTGGGAAGAATAGTTTCCCATCATTGATGTCAGTGGGAGGAATAGTGCCCCATCATTGGTGTCAGTGGGAGGAATAGTGCCCCATCATTGGTGTCAGTGGGAGGAATAGTGCCCCATCATTGGTGTCAGTGGGAGGAATAGTGCCCCATCATTGGTATCAGTGGGAGGAATAGTGTCCCATCATTGGTGTCAGTGGGAGGAATAGTGCCCCATCATTGGTATCAGTGGGAGGAATAGTGCCCCATCATTGGTGTCAGTGGGAGGAATAGTGCCCCATCATTGGTGTCAGTGGGAGGAATAGTGCCCCATCATTGGTGTCAGTGGGAGGAATAGTGCCCCATCATTGGTGTCAGTGGGAGGAATAGTGCCCCATCATTGGTATCAGTGGGAGGAATAGTGCCCCATCATTGGTGTCAGTGGGAGGAATAGTGCCCCATCATTGGTGTCAGTGGGAGAAATAGTGCCCCATCATTGGTATCAGTGGGAGGAATAGTGCCCCATCATTGGTGTCAGTGGGAGGAATAGTGCCCCATCATTGGTGTCAGTGGGAGGAATAGTGCCCCATCATTGGTATCAGTGGGAGGAATAGCGTCCCATCATTGGTGTCAGTGGATGGAAGGGTGCCCATCATTGGTATCAGTGGGAGGAATAGTGCCCCATCATTGGTGTCAGTGGATGGAAGGGTGCCCATCATTGGTATCAGTGTATAACTTCACCCAAAAGGAGACGTTCCACTTTCCTCCTCCTCCCCCCACCTCTACCACGCTTGGAATGTGCCCACTTGGAATCCCGGAGGCGACGTCACTTCTGGTTTACTTGGCTGCCAATGGTGCTGATCTTTAAAAAATTACATTTGGGGGGGCGTGTCCAAGATGGCGCTGGGAGCAGACGTGTGTTAGCTGAGCTCCCGTCTCCGGCTATCAATCCTACAGCAATCCTAGTGTGAAGGATCACAGAATTGGACCTTATCGCTCCTGGAGGCTCTGGTGTGTGGACTGGGCGATGCCCGCGGGGAGGAAATCGAGCCAGCACAGGTATACCAACACCCCGGTGAAGACCCGCTCTGCCCCGAGATCTGCCGCACACGAGGCGCCCAAGATGGCGTCGCCGTCGGCCTCCTCTCCTGACGGAGCTATACAGGCAGGCTCTGCGGCTTTTGATGCCCTAATGCTGGCCATAACTACATGCCAGGCAACCTTAACCACTAAAATTGACCATGTACAGACGGAAACTGCCCTCATCCGCAGGGACATGGATAAATTCAGGGACCGGGTGACTGAGGCGGAGAGACGGGTATCAGATGTGGAGGACACTCAGAGGGAGCATCACGCGGACATTCAGGCCCTGAAACTGAAAGTCAAATACCTCGAAAATAGAGCGGAAGACGCGGAGAACCGCAATCGGAGGAGCAACCTGAGGATCCTTGGCCTTCCAGAGGGGGCTGAAGGGGCTGATCCGGTCGCATTCATGGAAGATCTCCTGCCTAAGCTGCTCCCTAAGGCCACCTTTTCTCCTCACTTCTCTATAGAGAGAGCCCATAGGATGCCAGCATCTAGGGGACCTCCGGGAGCCCCACCGCGCACCTTTATATTTAAGCTCCTGCATTATAGAGATCGGGACACGATCCTCCGCGCAGCCAGGGTGCAAGGAGACCTAAAGGTGGGTGATGCAACCCTGCTTATATTCCCGGACTACTCAGTGGAGACTCAACGCCGCCGCAAATCCTTTGACCAAGTCAGAGCCATGCTGAGACAAAAGGGCGTGAAGTACAGCATGCTCTTTCCTGCTAAGCTACGGGTGCAGGATGGAGAGAGGGTACAATTTTTCACCTCGCCCAGGGATGCTGCAGCATGGGCTGAGACTTTTCGCCCCTAAATCCCGCTCACTCTGCTCTGTTTATGTGCTGCCCCTCTGATTTAATCTTGGGTTGGGCCCCCCCTCCCTCCACACATGTGCCTGATGGAAAGCGTGACTGATCTCCCCCCCTTTTTGAGACTGTTTCTGCAGGTGCATGTGCAGGTCTGAGAGGACCAAACTTAATGCAGCAACTTCCCAGGGAGATTAACTTGGCCTCCCGGGGTTCACCTTGTCTCATCGTACCACTCGGAAGAGGCTATGTCATGATCCTGGAACTTGTTAACTGATCCGGTCTTGGTTTGCCCATGTGATCTCCCTTGCGGGGGATGGCTCCCGGGGAGTACCCCCATCCCCTCTCTTGTCTTTCCTCTTCTAAGGAGGGGACTCTCCTTCACCGATGCCTGGGGGGGGGTGGGGGCGGAGGGGTCAGGGACTCAGTCTTTGGACTTCCCGGACCGGAACTTTCTATGCAGGGCACCTCCTGTTAAGATTGGGGGGGCATGATGAGGACCCAAGCTGTTACTCGATACTGACTGGGGCAGGCATATGATATGTAACTGTTGTAAGTTTAAGTAAGCGCCCCCGGGGACCCGGGTGATTCACACTAAACTATCCGTGCCGGATAACAAGAAGCTGATTTGCCGGTGACAGGCTGAGCGCCGTTTGCACACTGCCCTCATGACGGCTCTAGGCCTTCTCCTTTTTTGTTGGATGGGAATGAGGCCCCTCTTGCCATGTTGGGGGGAGGGGCGGGGTGGGGGGGGATGTTTGGTTTAAATGGCTTGCAGTTGCAGACCCACTTGTGTTCTTTTGTTGTTTTCTCTGTTTTTATGAGTTTTTTGCTTTTGACAGTGCTACAGGCAGATTACCTACAAATCATTCCATGCTGCTTAAGATCCTGGTTTAGCCCAACTGGGCCCAGACCTTTGGCCAAGGAGCTGATACCTCCCATTGATCCTAACATAATCCTCTACAACATAGATGTCCTCCCTTAGACTGCTCTCCTGGAACACACGGGGCCTGAACTCTCCAGTAAAGCGCTCATTGGTCTTTCAGTTTGTTAAGACCTACCAACCCCATGTGTGTGTGTTCCAGGAGACACATTTGGTGGGGAAAAGGACTTTTAGTCTTAAAAAACCGTGGGTGGGGTATCATTATCATGCGACATACTCCTCCTTCTCTAGAGGAGTGAGCATTTTAATTCTCAAGACACTTCCTTTCAAGCTCCTTGGCCTTGCTCTGGACCCGGGAGGTAGATATGTGGTGTTACATGCCTTGCTTTACAATGTCCCA
Source organism: Lithobates clamitans (assembly GCA_037952925.1). NCBI lineage: Eukaryota > Metazoa > Chordata > Amphibia > Anura > Ranidae > Lithobates > Lithobates clamitans. Next base: position 97,163 of record JBBGZY010002699.1, read on the forward strand.
TGGGTTATCGTGGGCCTATATCTCCCGCCCCCGGCCTCCCTCCAAATACTGAATTAAATAACTGCAAAAATAGCAGAATTTGCCACAGAAAACGTAGTAATCTTGGGTGACTTTAACTTGGTGCCGGATGCAGGTCTGGACAGACTGACCCCCACTGGTGCGACCTCGCAGGGGCTTGCGGAGTGGGCGGCCACCTATGGTATGTTTGACTTATGGAGGTGGAAGCACCCGCATGAAAAGGCGTATACCTGTCACTCTGCGTCGCACAGAACCTTCTCGAGAATTGACTTAGTTTACGCGGGGGGTTCTGTCCTACCTAGAGTTCGTGAAATTAAAATCCTTCCCCGGGGAATCTCGGACCACGCCCCGCTTCTCCTGGATCTAGATGCCTCGGTGGCCCCATCTGACAGACTCTGGCGCCTGTCGAGGTATTGGATCTCGGATGCGGAGGTGGAGCCGTTGTATAGACAGCAGTTGGAGACATACTGGGTGGAGAACGAGGGGTCTGCTTCGGCGGCCTCGGTCTGGGATGCTTTTAAGGCGTTCACCAGGGGACAGTTCCAGACCATCATCTCAGGGGTTCGCAGGGACAGGAGAAGGGAACTTACACGCCTGGAGGAGGAGGCAGGTCGGCAGGAGGCTCTCTACGTTAGCTCCCCTGACCCCCAGACATACGTGAGACTGCAGGAGCTTCTGAGAGAGACCCTCATGGTGCGAACGTCGCTAACCCAAAAGAGACTTTTGCACCAAAAACAGAGGATATTCGAGCAGGGGGAGAGGACGGGTCGCCTCCTGGCGTGGCTCTCTAGGGAACACTCGGGGGGATGTCAATAGGACAAATATGTGATGATGGGGGAGCTATGCTCACCTCCTCAGATGACATTAACAAAGAATTTGCCTCCTACTATAAGAACTTATACCGCTCCAGGGTGGATTACCACCCTGCGGAACTGACCGCTTACTTGGACAATATTGATATACCAACTCTTACCTCTACCTATGCTAACAAACTAGATGCTCCCATTAGTGTCGAGGAAATTCTAAAAGCATTAAAAATGATGCAGACGGGCAAAACCCCTGGCCCGGACGGCATTCCAGTCGAACTTTATAAAATGTATGCAGAACAGTTGGCCCCCAAAATTCAATCCCTACTGTCCAAATCCATGGCCGCGGAATCTATTCCCGACTCTATGTATGAGGCGGTGATTGTCGTCATCCCCAAGGCAGGAAAGGACCCGACCTTATGCTCATCCTACCGCCCCATCTCTCTACTTAATGTAGATACTAAGATCCTTTCAAAGGTCCTTGCCAACAGACTAAATATGGTGATTACGGCCCTAATTCACCCAGACCAGACAGGCTTTATGCCGGGCAGGGGAACAGACATAAATATTCGTAGACTGCACACGCATATGGCTCTGGCGGAGTCGAGGGGTTCGGGAGTGGTGGCCTCACTCGACGCGGAGAAGGCATTTGACTCCGTCGAGTGGGGCTACCTATGGGAGGTCCTCTCTAGGTTTGGCTTTGGGCCTAAATTCCTGACGTGGCTCCGGCTGTTGTGCGCCAGGCCCACGGCCCGTATCCGCACAAATGGCACCCTCTCGGGGGGATTCTCCCTGGAGAGGGGCACGAGGCAGGGGTGCCCGCTCTCCCCGGCCCTCTTTGCTATGGCACTCGAACCACTAGCCATCCTACTTAGAGCAGATGACATGGTCAGGGGGATTCAGGTAGGAACTGTCACCGAGAAAATCTCGCTGTATGCGGATGACTCCCTCCTCTATCTAGAGGATGCCTCGAACTCCCTGAGGGCAGCTTTGGCCATCTTCGACACATTTGGTCGGTTTTCGGGCATCCGCATCAATTGGAACAAATCGGTGCTTTTTCCCCTTAGCAGTTCCCTACCACTCATAGACACAAATACTCCACTGAAGTGGGTGAGAGAATTCACATACCTGGGAGTACGGGTGGGGGGTGAGTTAAAGGAGTACCTTGATAGGAATGTTTACCCATTACTGCCTCAACTGCAACAAAAATGCTCCACTTGGAGATCTCTCCCTCTGTCCCCGGTGGGTAGGGGGAACCTATTGAAAATGATCTATCTACCAAAATTTCTATATTACTTTAGGCAGACCCCAGTTTTGATACCTAAATCCTTTTTTCGCAGGCTAGAGAGTGTTGTGACTGCTTTCATCTGGGCTGGGAGAGCGCCAAGGGTTGCTAAGGCTGTATTATATCTTCCTCTTTCGGGAGGTGGATTGGCTCTGCCAAATTTTTTAATTTATTACTGGGCGGCTGTCCTGGTAACGGTGAGGTGGTGGTTCTCGCAGCCCCGCCAAAATCCGGCTGTCACATTGGAGGCGGCGGTTATGGGCTCTTATGCGGCACTCTCCAACCTCCCGTACAGAGGAATGAAGGCCACTCCTGCAGTTACAGGCCCCATGAAGACCACCATTCAGGTATGGAGGTCCGCTAGGGCAGCTCTACTACAACCAGCCACTGTGTCCCCACACACCCCACTGTGGGCCAATCCTATGCTCCCGCACCTCTTCACTATCCCAGACCCAGCAATATGGGCAAGGCGAGGCATCACCAAATTAAAACAGGTGATGTCACGGGGGAAAGTTATGTCATTTAGAGAGATGCAACAGGCCCATAATCTGCCGAGCTCCTTCCTTTTCAGATATATGCAGCTGCAGCACGCCCTCAGGGCCCAGTTTCCTGATCGGGTGACGCTGGAGCCAGATTCAATCGAGCGTCTCTTGATCTCCGGGATGCTGGAGAAACCCCTGTCTTCTCTTTACTTGTATTTAACAGTGGCCCATGATGTTAAAACCGATAGAACCAGAATCAAGTGGCAGACAGATATTCCCTCGTTGGGGGAGGAGGAATGGGAAGAGTGCCTCTCCACGTTTATCCCGTCCATGATTGCAGCCAAAGATAGATTTATTCAACTAAAATTTATCCATAGAGCCTACTATACGCCTCAGCGCTTAGCACAAATATATCCTGAAAAGTCCCCCACCTGTACTAGATGTGAACTAGAAGTGGGAACGTTCTTCCACATGGTCTGGTCCTGTCCCAAGCTCCGCCCATATTGGAGCGCGGTGGCAAACAAGCTGGGGGTGGTATGTGGAGCCGAGGTACCAGAGGACCCATCGGTCCTATTACTCAGTCATTTGGAGGACATAGAGGGTGACCGATATATGAAACAATGCCTAACATACTCCATATTCTACGCCAGGAGAGAAATTCTCCTTAACTGGAAGAACAAAGAGGCCCCTACTAGAGGGGCATGGGAAGCGGCGGTAAACAATGCACTGCCGCTATACCGCTTAACCTATGAGAGCAGGAATTGTCCTCAGAAATTCGACAAGGTGTGGTCGAGCTGGATGGATGCTGGTGGTTGACCCCGGAGTTGGGGGGGACCACGGGCGCCTGTGTCTTTTTCCCCCTCCCCCCCCTCCTCCCTGATCCGGGAGGTGGTGGGGAAGAGCGATCAATAGCACACTAATGGTATATGTACGGAATTTCTTAAATTATCCCATCAAGGAAAAGTTGTATGAAGATAACACATCTCTCATCCTCTACAGGCTTGGGCCCCCCCGGTTGCTTCTTTGATCAAGCTTATGCTTATTATAATAGCAGATGGAATGGAGGAGTTTATGTTTTACACATGTACTGCTATAAATTTGTAGTCTGTTGATTCATGTCGGATCCTCATCAAATGCTGACATTGTTTGTACTGTCTTACATGTTTAATAAAATAAAAAACTTTACTGTAAAAAAAATTACATTTATATTTATATATATTTAGAATCGCCGTTTTTGGCTATCTGAATACTTTAAAGTGCAAATTTGGGACCCCCGATCCCTCCATAAAGAGAACCTGTCACCACCTATTACTGTCACAGGGGATGTTTACATTCCTTGTGACAGCAATAAAAGTGATCAGATTTTTTTTTTTTTTTAAGGGACATGTAAATAAAAAAAATTTAAAAAAAAAGGAAAAAAAAATTTTTTTTAAAGCGCAGCAAAAAAAACATACGTAAGTTGCGCCCGCAAATGTAAACGGTGTTCAAATCACACATGTCTACTGCGATCGTCAGAGTGAGAGCAAGAATTCTGTTATGCCCCGTACACACGGTCGGATTTTCCGATGGAAAATGTCTGATCGGAGCGTGTTGTCGGAAATTCCGACCGTGTGTAGGCTCCATCGGACATTTTCCATCGGATTTTCTGACACACAAAGTTGGACAGCAGGAGATAAAATTTTCCGACAACAAAATCCGTTGTCGGAAATTCCGATCGTGTGTACACAAATCCGACGGACAAAGTGCCACGCATGCTCAGAATAAATAAAGAGATGAAAGCTATTGGCTACCGCCCCGTTTATAGTCCCGACGTACGTGTTTTACGTCACCGCGTTTAGAACGATCGGATTTTCCGACAACTTTGTGTGACCGTGTGTATGCAAGACAAGTTTGAGCCAACATCCGTCGGAAAAAATCCATGGATTTTGTTGTCGGAATGTCCGAACAAAGTCCGACCATGTGTACGCCCTATAACACTGTAACTCTAACCTGCTAACCGTTAACTTTTTTTACATCGTCGCCTATGGAGATTTTTAGGTACTGTAGTTTGTCGCCATTCCATGAGCGTGCGCAACTTCAAAGCGTGGCATGTTGGGTATCTATTTACTCGGCGTAACATCATCTTTCACATTTTACATAAAAATTGGGCTAACTTAACTGGTTAGTTTTTTTTTCAAAACTTGAAATTGTCTTTTTTCCAAAAAAAAATGTGCTTGAAAGACCACTGCGCAAATACCGGGTCACATAAAATATTGCAACGATCGCAATTTTATTCCCTGGGGTCTCTGCTAAAAAATATATATATATATAAATATATATATATATATATATATATATATATGTATAGATATATATATAGATATAGATCTATCTATAACTATATATATATATATATATATATATATATATTTTTTTTTTTTTTTTTTTTTTTGCTTACAAGTTAAAATCCATATTTTTTACTAGAAAATCATTTAGAACCCCCAAACATTATATATATTCACCCTTTCACACAATCGGACCGTTCAGGTCCGCCTGTCAGTTTTGACGGCGGACCTGAACGGGCGCTCCATGTTAGCCTATGGAGCGACGGATGTCAGCGGAGACATGTCCGTCGCCGGCGAATCAGATCGGGTGAGATCATGTCCGTTTTCGTCCGATCTCTCCATAGGCAGCAGCGGCGCCTGACAAGCCCCTCCCCCGCTCAGTGAGCAGAGAGGGACCTGTCGTCCGCCGGCTCAGCGGAGATCAACGGAGAGATCTCCCGCTGAGCCGGCGGACCAAGGCGGGCTCCGTGGAAGCGGAGTCCGCCCCGTGTGAATGAGGCCTAAAGGAAAATTGTACAAGAAAATTGTATAATGTGTAGCCAGCTTTACATCACATTTATTGACCCCCCCCCCCCCCCCCTGGGTGATCTCTGTACATTGCAGGGATTATAACAAACTTTGTTGCAGATTCCTCCCTTTTGTTACTCTGAAGAAATATCTGTTTGTTTCTCTGTGTCCATGTGAAAAGTGAATGGGAATGGGTGTGACTTTATATTTATCAATCAGCTGCTGCACTTGCAGGGTTCTAATGAGGAAAGTAGCAGGGTCTGTGCATCCCTTTAGAGGTGATTTCCCTTTTGGGAATAGCTCATTAAAAATGACATTTTTGTTGCAAGGGATGCCCAAAATCTGACTTGTATCTTAGGCCTCATGCACACAGGGCGTTTTTCCTGCCACTTTAGGAGCGTCAGACGATTTTTTTTTTTTTTACACCTAAAAATGCCTCTCCATGTTATCCTATGTGTCCATGCACATACAGGCTTTTAGGAGCTCTAAGCGGCATAGGCGTTTTCAAGCTGTAAAAAAGAAAAACCCAGGGCCGGAGCATTCAGGAGCTGCAGCGTTACAGCTCTAAAAACGCCTGACACGGCTAAAGGCGCGTTAATGCTGTATCCAGCGTTAAGCCGTGTCAAGCGTTTTTAAGGTGTAGTAATTGGATATGGGTGTCGAAAATAGAAGAGCGCAGAGAAACGCGGCTAAACGTGCGTTAATGCCAATGCAAAACACTACTAAAAGCGCGTTTTTATAGCTGCTTTTGGCTGACGTCGGAAATGGCTTTGCAGCCTTTTTTTTTTTATGCACTGTGTGCATGAGGTCTTAGTGCAGACTTCTGGGAAAATCAGTCAGCCAACCACACAAATGACCTTTGGGGGGGGGGGGGTTCTGTAATTCACCTGTGCAAGTGGAGTTATCCTTTAACTTTGGATAAATCCGGTCCAGGCTTTTATTATAAGTCAGCAGGAGGGTTACAGCTGGAATGATGAGCTCTCAGAACGGGTTTTACATACCTACTGGAAACATTCTGGAATGTACAGTAATGACTCTGCCAGGCGATACTTACCCTGAGGGCATTGATGATGGCACTTGGCTGGGTACAGTAGGCACATAGCGGTGTTATGTAAGTGGTACAGCACCACGTTTTGTAATACACCCTGTACTGTACAGAGAGGAGTGTCTCCGCACATGGCAGGGACTAACCTACTTCCAGGACTGTTTGTTCTAATGCTTTATTTACACCTTTTACTGTACTATGAAGAAGAAGGCTCCGGAAGGAAGATTTCATTGCTTCTTTTAAAGCCTGTGATGTCTAATTCTTCAGTCATGTGGGAAAACAAATGTACTTAAAATTCCTTCTCCGATCGAACAACAAGGGTCTCGTCTCTCTTCTCCCTCCCCACTCTTATTTTTCTTCTTTTCTCTCTTCCCAGGCAAGTTTTTTTTTTACTTCTTTGACTTTACATCAGATCTCCTAATGGAAGTGGGTACACCTACCTCTCTACCCCAACCCACCTCTATCTACCCCAACCCACCTCTCTCTACCCAACCCACCTCTATCTACCCCAACCCACCTCTCTCTACCCCAACCCACCTCTATCTACCCCAACCCACCTCTCTCTACCCCAACCCACCTCTATCTACCCCAACGAACCTCTATCTACCCCAACCCACCTCTATCTACCCCAACCCATCTCTCTCTACACCAACCCATCTCTCTCTACCCCAACCCATCTCTCTCTACCCCAACCCATCTCTCTCTACCCCAACCCATCTCTCTCTACCCCAACCCACCTCTATCTACCCCAACCCACCTCTATCTACCCCAACCCACCTCTATCTACCCCAACCCATCTCTCTCTACCCCAACCCATCTCTCTCTACCCCAACCCATCTCTCTCTACTCCAACCCATCTCTCTCTACCCCAGCCCATCTCTCTCTACCCAAATCCACCTCTATCTACCCCAACCCACCTCTATCTACCCCAACCCACCTCTATCTACCCCAACCCATCTCTCTCTACTCCAACCCATCTCTTTCTACCCCAACCCATCTCTATCTACCCCAACCCATCTCTCTCTACTCCAACCCATCTCTCTCTACCCCAACCCATCTCTCTCTACCCCAACCCATCTCTCTCTACTCCAACCCATCTCTCTCTACCCCAGCCCATCTCTCTCTACCCAAATCCACCTCTATCTACCCCAACCCATCTCTCTCTACTCCAAATCATCTCTCTCTACCCCAACCCATCTCTCTCTACTCCAACCCATCTCTCTCTACACCAGCCCATCTCTCTCTACCCCGACCCATCTCTCTCTACCCCAACCCATCTCTCTCTACCCCATTCCTCCTCTATCTACCCCAACCCATCTCTCTCTACTCCAATCCATCTCTCTCTACCCCAACCCACCTCTCTCTACCCCAGCCCACCTCTATCTACCCCAACCCATCTCTCTCTACCCCAGCCCATCTCTCTCTACCCTGACCCATCTCTATCTACTCCAACCCATCTCTCTCTACCCCAACCCACCTCTATCTACTCCAACCCATCTCTCTCTACCCCAACCCTCCTCTATCTACCCAAACCCATCTCTCTCTACCCCAGCCCATCTCTCTACCCCAACCCATCTCTCTCTACCCCAACCCATCTCTCTCTACCCCAGCCCATCTCTCTCTACCCCAGCCCACCTCTCTACCCCAACTCATCTCTCTCTACCCCAACCCATCTCTCTCTACCCCAACCCATCTCTCTCTACCCCAGCCCATCTCTCTCTACCCCAGCCAAACTCTCTTTACCCAAGCTCTCTCAATCCCAGCCCACTTCTCTCTACCCCAGCCCACTTCTCTTGCTTTGGGGGCAAGAGCGGGTGGATCTCATTTCTTTTAACCACCCTATAAGACATTTTTTTTTATAGCTAATGAGGAGCATCCTCCTTTTTTCGATGATCCACTGCAAGTGAGAAACTAAAGAAATTATTTTCTGCCATTTCTGTAGTTTTCTTTGACTCATTCTAGCTGTGATGTTTCTTGCTACGTTATTGTGAATAATATTTTTGCATGCCTTGGTTTCTACGATTGTTACTTTGGACTGTATTAGGGTCCATTCACACTGACGGACCAATCGGATTCACTTGTCAGTTTTTCAGGTGGACCCGATCGGACCATCCATTGCTCTCTATGGAATCGGCGGATGTCCATGGACATGTGTCCACTAACACCCGTCGACATCCAATCCGTCAGCTAAAAACAGACTGATGGGGTCCTTCTGTTCCCCATCCACCTGGGAGATCGGATGACAGTCGGACGGAAATGAACAGGCGGTCCATTTCCATTCGACCGCCCCATAGAGGAAAGCAGGCTGTGTCTGTGTCTGCTGTGCATCAGCGGAGCGGACACAGGCCTGTCATCCGCCTCAATGGAGAGATCCCCTGCTGAGAGGGCGGGCTCCTCAAGTGTAAAAGGGGCCTTATGGTTGTCTGGTCACAACTTCTTTGTAACACCTTTAAAATCCCATTGAATTCTTTGTGAAATAAATGTACTTATAGTCCTAATTCTAATAACCCCCCCCTGTATGTTGACCAGCTATTGTGTCTGCCTGGCCATATAGACCTAGCATGTATGCACAGCTGAGCAAACTACACATAACTCTTATATAATTAGATCTTCACCTATTATTACTAGTAATGTGTGTGTATGGCGGGGATTTATGGGTCAGATGAACACAGCAGCCACTTTTGCAGTTTGTAATTTCTCCGGTGTCCATTGTGATGCTGGAGCCAGGCTGGTTGATGGTAGTTGTGCTCACAACACAATAGCTTTTTCTCTCTATCAGATGGAATTATTTCTTAGTAATAATAATAGGACTGTAAAGCTTATTTTTATTTTTTTTTGCAGCCCCGATCCACTTCTTGGCGCACCTGGCTCCTCCCATCTGTTGCGTACCTCCATAGGAAGCCGCTTGCTATGAGAATACTTGGTTGGTGTGCCAGGTGTGTTTGTCCATTAAAACACACAGTGCAACTTGGCCCTGCTCCCTCCTCACTGGCTGTGATTGACAGCAGCGTAAGCCAATGACCCCCCCCCCCTGCTGTCTTTGAGCCAATGAGGAGGGAAAGAGCCGGGAGAGCCTGGTAATCCTGCCAGTCCCTCTGTTTCCTAATAAAAAAATTACCACACTAAGTAGGAGAGCACAGCATGGTCAGTCGTCTAGCTGTGCTGAGAACTCAGCCTGCTCTCATCTAATGATCAGACCCCCCCCCCCCCACCTGCACAGCTTTTCACTGGGAAGCTCAGTGTACTGCTGTTTCTCCTCCCCCAGCTCGTATGCAGCCAAGATTGGAGGGAATGTGATCAATTATATAAAAAAACAAAAACATGTTTTCCCTTTCGTGTCTATTTTACACTAAATAGGTTGTTTTACAAGGTGATCGTTTACAATCACTTTAAAGCGGAGTTCCACCTATCAGTGCTGCCTATGAGTGCCTATCAGTGCCACCTATCAGTGCCCATCAGTGCTGCCTATCAGTGCCCATCAGTGCCGCCTATTAGTGCCTATCAGTGCTGCCTATTAGTGCGTTTCAGTGCTGCCTATCAGTGCCCATCAGTGCCACCTATCAGTGCCCATCTGTGCCGCCTATCAGTGCCTATCAGTGCAGCCTATCAGTGCTCATCAGTGCCACCTATTAGTGCGTTTCAGTGCTGCCTATCAGTGCCCATCAGTGCCGCCTATCTGTGCCTATCAAAGCCGCCTATCATTGCCCTTCAGTGTTGCCTATCACTGCCCATCAGTGCCACCTATCAGTGCTGCCTATCAGTGCAGCCTCATCAGTGTCACCAGTGCCTCCTCATCAGTGCCCATTAGTAAAGGAGAAAAATTACCTGTTTCCAAAATGTTATAACAAACTATGACAATGTTTTTTCTTTTTTTCCAAATTTTTGGCCTATTTTTCTTTATTTAGCAAAAAAATTTAAAAAAAACCCAAGCAGCGATTGAATACCACCAAAGGAAAGCTCTATCAGTCTCCAAAAAATTATAAAATTCTCATTTGGATACAACGTTGCATGACTGCGCAATTCTCATTGAAAGTGTGACAGCGCTGAAAACTGGCCCGGGCAGGAAGGGGGTAAAAGTGCCCGGTATCGAAGTGGTTAAAGGGCGCCGCAGCTGAAAAAAGGTTGAGAAACACTGCTTTAGATGTGATTTACCTTTGGAATAACTCACCAAAAATGACATTTTTGTTGCAGGGGATGCCTGAAATCTGACTTGTATCTTAGTGCAGACTTTTGGGAAAACCGGTGAGCCAATCACACAAGCAGAAAATGACATTTATGGTGGGGGGGGGGGGTTCTGTAAACCACCTGTGCATATGTTATATTATTTTATTTACTATCCCCCCCCCCCATGAAAGTGGAGTTATCCTTTAACCTTGGTTAAATCTGGTCCAGGCTTTTATTATAGGTCAGCAGGAGAGTTACAGCTGGAACGATGAGCTCTCAGGACGGGTTTTACATACCTACTGGAAACATTTTGAATGTACAGTAATGTCTCTACTAGGTGATACTTACCCTGAGGGCATTGATGACGGCGCTTGGCTGGGTACAGTAGGCGCATGGCGGTGTTGCAGCACCACGTTTTGTAATACACCCTGTACTGTACAGAGAGGAGTGTCTCCGCACATGGCAGGGACTAACCTACTTCCAGGACAGTTTGTTCTAATGCTTTATTTACACCTTTTACTGTACTATGAAGAAGAAGGCTCCGGAAGGAAGATTTCATTGCTTCTTTTAAAGCCTGTGATGTCTAATTCTTCAGTCATGTAGGAAAACAAATGTACTTAAAATTCCTTCTCCGATCGAACAACAAGGGTCCCGTCTCTCTTCTCCCTCCCCACTCTTCTTTCTTCTTTTCTCTCTTCCCAGGCAAGTTTTTTTTTCACTTCTTTGACTTTACATCAGACCCCAAATGGAAGTGGGTACACCTACCTCTCTACCCCTTCTACCCCAACCCACCTCTCTCTACCCCAACCCACTTCTCTCTACCCCAACCCACCTCTCTCTACCCCAACCCACCTCTCTTTACACCAACCCACCCCTCTCTACCCCGAACCCACCTCTCTCTACACAAACCCATCTCTCTCTAACCCAACCCACCCCTCTCTAACCAAACCCACCCCTCTCTACCCCAACCCACTTCTCTCTACCCCACCTCACCTCTCTCTACCCCAACCTATCTCTCTCTCTACCCCAACCCACCTCTCATTACCCCAACCCACCTCTCTCTACCCCAACCCACTTCTCTCTACCCCAATCCATCTCTCTCTACCCCAACCCACCTCTCTCTACACCAACCCACCTCTCTCTACCCCAACCCACTTCTCTCTACCCCAATCCATCTCTCTCTACCCCAACCCACCTCTCTCTACACCAACCCATCTCTCTCTACCCCAGCCCACCTCTCTCTACCCCAATTCATCTCTCTCTACCCCAACCCACCTCTCTCTACCCCAACCCACCTCTCTCTACACCAACCCATCTCTCTCTACTCCAACCCACCTCTCTCTACACCAACCCATCTCTCTCTACTCCAACCCACCTCCCCATACCCCAACCCACCTCTCTCTACCCCAACCCACCTCTCTCTACCCCAACCCATCTCTCTCTACCCCAACCCACCGCTCTCTACCCCAATCCACCTTTCTCTACCCCGACCCACCTCTCTACCCCAGCCCACCTCTCTCTACCCCAGCCCACCTCTCTCTACACCGACCCATATCTCTTTCCTCCGACCCACCTCTCTCTACCCCAACCCATCTCTCTCTACCCCAACCCACCTCTCTCTACCCAAACCCATCTCTCTCTACCCCAACCCACCTCTCTCTACCCCAACCCATCTCTCTCTACCCCAACCCACCTCTCTCTACCCCGACCCACCTCTCTCTACCCCGACCCAACTTTCTCTACCCCGACCCACCACTCTACCCCAGCCCACCTTTCTCTACCCCAGCCCACCTCTCTCTACCCCAACCAATCTCTCTCTCCTCCGACCCACCTCTCTCTCCCCCAACCCACCTCTCTCTACCCCAACCCACCTCTCTCTACCCCAACCCACCTCTCTCTACCCCAATCCACCTCTCTCTACCCCAATCCACCTCTCTCTACCCCAACCCACCTCTCTCTACCCCAACCCACCTCTCTCTACCCCAATCCACCTTTCTCTACCCCGACCCACTTCTCTACCCCAGCCCACCTCTCTCTACCCCAGCCCACCTTTCTCTACCCCAACCCATCTCTCTCTCCTTTGACCCACCTCTCTCTACCCCAACCCACCTCTCTCTACCCAAACCCATCTCTCTCTACCCCAACCCACCTCTCTCTACCCCAACCCATCTCTCTCTACCCCAACCCACCTCTCTCTACCCCGACCCACCTCTCTCTACCCCGACCCAACTTTCTCTACCCCGACCCACCACTCTACCCCAGCCCACCTTTCTCTACCCCAGCCCACCTCTCTCTACCCCAACCAATCTCTCTCTCCTCCGACCCACCTCTCTCTCCCCCAACCCACCTCTCTCTACCCCAACCCACCTCTCTCTACCCCAATCCACCTCTCTCTACCCCAATCCACCTCTCTCTACCCCAACCCACCTCTCTCTACCCCAACCCACCTCTCTCTACCCCAATCCACCTTTCTCTACCCCGACCCACCTCTCTACCCCAGCCCACCTCTCTCTACCCCAGCCCACCTTTCTCTACCCCAACCCATCTCTCTCTCCTCTGACCCACCTCTCTCTACCCCAACCCACATCTCTACGCCAACCCACCTCTCTCTACCCCAATCCACCTCTCTCTACCCCAATCTACCTCTCTCTACCCCGACCCACCTCTCTCTACCCCAATCCACCTCTCTCTACCCTGGCCCACCTCTCTACCCCAGCCCACCTCTCTCTACCCAAACCCATCTCTCTCTACCCCAACCCACTTCTCTCTACCCCAACCCACTTCTCTCTACCCCAACCCACCTCTCTCTACACCAACCCATCTCTCTCTACACCAACCCACCTCTCTCTACCTCAACCCACCTCTCTCTACCCCAACCCACCTCTCTCTACCCCAACCCATCTCTCTCTACCCCAGCCCACCTCCCTCTACCCCAGCCCACCTCTCTCTTCCCCAAGCCCACCTCTCTCTACCCCAACCCACCTTTCTCTACCCCAACGCATCTCTTTCTACCCCAACGCATCTCTTTCTACCCCAACCCACCTCTTTCTACCCCAACCCACCCCTCCCTACCCCAGCCCACCTCTCTCTACCCCAACGCATCTCTCTCTACCCCAACCCACCTTTTTCTACCCCAACCCACCGCTCTCTACCCCAACCCATTTCTCTCTACCCCAACCCACCTCCTCTACCCCAACCCACCCCTCTCTACCCCAACTCACCCCTATCTACCCCAACCCATCTCTCTCTATACCTTAACCCATCTCTCTCTACCCCAACCCACCTCTCTCTACTCCAATTCACCTCTCTCTACGCCAACCCACCTCTCTCTGCCCAACCCACCTCTCTCTACCCAAGACCACCTCTCTCTACCCCAGTCCAACTCTTTCTACCCCAGTCCACCGCTCTCTACCCCAGCTCACCTCTTTCTACCCCAGCTCACCTCTCTCTACCCCAAACCACCCCTCTCTACCCCAACCCACCTCTCTCTACCCCAGTCCAACTCTCTCTAGGCCAACTCACCTCTCTCTACCCCAGACCACCTCTCTCTACCCCAATCCACCTCTCTCTACCCCAGTCCACCTCTCTCTACCCCAGTCCACCTCTCTCTACCCCAGACCACCTCCCTCTACCCTAGCCCATTTATGGGCATTAGGAGTGCATGCGCGCCGCCAAAGGCTTGCTCCTGCTGTGCATGTGCGGGCCAGGCGGGAGCTGAACAGCGGGCCTGGTGGGCCTGATGCCCATCGGCACCCATTTGTTACATAGGCAGAACAGCAGTCTGCCTATGTAAACAAGGAAACTGGAAACATTTTGGAATGTACAGTAATGACTCTGCCAGGTGATAATTACCCTGAGGGCATTGATGATGGCACTTGGCTGGGTACAGTAGGCGCATGGCGGTGTTATGTAAGTGGTACAGTACCACGTTTTGTAATACACCCTGTACTGTACAGAGAGCAGTGTCACCACACATGGCAGGGACTAACCCGCTTCCAGGGCTGTTTGTTCTAATGCTTTATTTACACTTTTATTGTACTATGAAGAAGAAGGCTCCGGAAGGAAGATTTCATTATTTCTTTTAAAGCCTGTGATGTCTAATTCTTCAGCCATGTAGGAAAACAAATGTACTTAATATTCCTTCTCCGATCGAACAACAAGGGTCCCGTCTCTCTTCTCCCTCCCCACTCTTCTTTCTTCTTTTCTCTCTTCCCAGGCAAGTTTTTTTTTCACCTCTTTGACTTTACATCAGACCTCCTAATGGAAGTGGATAACCCAACCCACCTCTCTCTACCCCAACCCATGTCTCTCTACCCCAACCCATCTCTCTCTACCCCAACCCACCTCTCTCTACCCCGACCCATCGCTCTCTACCCTAACTCATCTCTCTCTACACCGACCCATCTCTCTCTACCCCAACCCACCTATCTCTACTCCAACCCACCTCTCTCTACCCTGACCCATCTCTCTCTACCCCAACCCATCTCTCTCTACCCTGACCCATCTCTCTCTACCCCAACCCACCTCTCTCTACTCCAACCCACCTCTCTCTACCCTGACCCATCTCTCTCTACCCCAACCCACCTCTCTCTACTCCAACCCACCTCTCTCTACCCCAACCCACCTCTCTCTACCCCAACCCACTGTCAGGACTGGACTCAGCCCTTCCTTGCCTGAGCTCCGCTTCTGCTGCCAAGTGCCTCATGTCCATCAAACAGAGTACGAGAACTGTTGCTGACTAGACATTGAATTCCATACTCTGCAGCAGAGGTTGCTTGAAACAATGAGGTCCTCGTGGCTGCTTTTTCTCATGGTCTCTCGAATTTCATCAAGGATGAGATAGCAGCCCGAGATATACCCACTGAGCTGGAGAGGTTGATCATGTTTGCCATCCTCATTGACCTCAGACTCAGAGAAAGACTCTCTTTTAAGGAGCTCTTGTTCCTGTACATTTGCCTCCGAGCTTTGCAGACCCACCCGTGCCTCCCTCACCTCCCATGCCTCCTGGTACCGAGTCGGTCAGTGAAGATGAACCCATGCACTTGGGCTTCACGCGTCTCTCTGCGGATGAGAGAGCCTTTAGGAGGAGGAAGAGATTGTGCCTTTATTGTGGTCAGGCAAATCACTATTTGAAGTCCTGTCCTACCCGTTCAGGGAATGCCCGAACCTTGAGGTCCTGTCATGGACAGACCTTAGGTGGCGTTGTTTCGTTCCCAGTTATCCAGAAGGATAAGCCCCTGGTTTCGGTCACCCTTTCTTGGGCTGAGTCGTCCATTGAGGTACAGGCTCTAATCGACTCTGGGGCTGCAGGCCTGTTCATTGATGCTTCCTTTGTATCACAGCACTCGATTCCATTGCAGCTGCATGACACGCCACTTGCCATTAAGGGTCTTGATGGGAGACCTCTACAGCCTGCCCATGTGACTCATGAGATGGTTCCATTGTCCATGGCCGTAGGGGCTCTTCACCATGACATAATCTAATCCCCAGTTATTTCCTCACCTAGGTTTCCGCTGGTTTTGGTTATCCTTGGTTAGAGAGGCACAATCCCTCTTTTGATTGGCTCCATGCTGAGGTTCTCTCCTGGTCACCACAATGCAGTGAGACATGCTTCCAGAAGGTAGCCAAGGTCCTGTGCACCTCTTCACTCTCCTCCCTGCCGGAGGAGTACCACGATTTTAGCGGTATCTTTGACAAAGGTCAAGCCGGTAGTTTGCCTCTACACCGGCCTTATGATTGTGCAATTGACCTTCAACCTGGTGGAATTGACCTTCAACCTCATGGCCAGGTTTACCCTTTGTCGGTCTTGGAGGATAAGGCCATGGAGGAGTATGTTGCAGAAGCACTTTCTCGAGGTTTCATCTGCAAATCCTCGTCTCCTGCTGGTGCTGGTTTCTTCTTTGTGAAGAAGAAGAGCGGTGAACTGAGACCTTGTATTGATTATAGGGGTCTCAATCGTTTCACGATTAAGAATGCCTACCCGATTCCGTTGATTACAGAGTTATTTGACCGCCTCAAGAGAGCAGCGGTTTTCACAAAGCTTGATTTGAGAGGGGCATACAATCTTGTGCGGATTAAGGAGGGCAACGAGTGGAAAACTGCGTTTAATACCAAAACAGGCCCTTATGAGTACCTCGTAATGCCTTTTGGCCTTTGTAACGCCCCGGCAGTTTTCCAGGAATTTATTAACGATGTCCTCTGAGGTTTGTTGCAGTTATGTGTGGTGGTTTATCTCGATGATAACCTCATATTTTCCAAGTCCCTGGAGAGCCACCACGCAGATGTCTGTCGTATGCTTCAGAAACTAAGAGAAAACAATCTCTATTGTAAACTGGAGAAGTGTTCCATTGTGTACAAGTTAAATTCCTGGGCTATGTCATTTCTACTGCTGGTTTTTCGATGGACCCAGAGAAACTTTCGGTAGTCCTACAGTGGCCCCGACCCGTGGGTTTACGTCCTCTGCAGCATTTCCTGGGCTTTGCCAACTATTATCGGAAGTTTATTTGTAACTTATCGTCTCTGGTCAAGCCCCTGACTGATATGACCAGAAAGGACGGTAACCCACAGAGTTGGTCTCTGGAGTCCATTAAGGCCTTTCAGAGTCTCAAGACTGCCTTTGTTTCTGCTACTGTGTTGGCACATCCTGATCCTACGTTGCCTTTTATCCTAGAAGTTGATGCTTCTGAGACTGGAGTTGGCACCCTTCTGTCTCAACTTTTCAAAGAAATTGTCACCTGCAGACTGCTATTATGAGATTGGTGACAGAGAGCTGTTGGTGATCATTTTAGCCCCGAAAGAATGGAGACATCTCCTTGAAGGTACCACTGTGCCGGTTCTCATTCTTACTGACCATAAGAATCTCACATTCTTGTCTGAGGCTAAGCGCCTCTCCCCAGAAGAGAGTTTGTTGAGTTTTAATTACATTGTCTCATTCTTATCCGGTACTAATAATGTAAGTGCTGACGCCTTGTCACAACAATTTTCTTCCACTTCCAAGTTGGAGTCGGTTCCGGTTCCTGTGATTCCTCCTGATTGTATTCTGGCTACGGTTCGCACCAGTCTTACTTCTCCTATGGGTGACAAAATTCTTGCTGCTCAGGTCCATGCTCCTCCTGAGAAACCTTGTGACCGCTACTTTGTCCCAGAGAGTCTCAGTACTGCCGTGCTCCAGACTTACCATTCTCCCAAGGGAGCTGGCCACCCTGGGATGAATCAACTCGTTTGAGCCATTTCCCAACAATTCTGGTGGCCTAGTCTACGGGCTGATGTAACTGCCTTCATAGCTGCCTGTTCCATGTGTGCTCAGAGTAAGACTCCACGACACCTTCCAGTGGGCCTCCTATAACCCATACCCAATGGAGAGAGGCCCTGGTCCCACCTGTCTATGGATTTCATTGTGGAGTTACCCAACTCCCAAGGCAACACTGTTATCCTTATGGTGGTTGACCGGTTCTCAAAGATGTGTCATTGTATTCCACTTAAGAAGATGCCCACTTCTAAGGAACTGAATTCCATTTTTGCTCGGGAGATCTTTCGCTTACATGGGCTACCCAAGGTGATTGTCTTGGCCAGGGGTAGTCAGTTTGTGTCCCGGTTCTTGCGAGCCTTTTGTGCACAGTTGGGAATTCAGCTTGCTTTCTCCTCTGCGTATCACCCGCAGTCTAATGGGGCCGCAGAACGAGCCAATCAGTCCTTGGAGCAATTCCTATGTTGCTATATTTCTGACTATCATAACAACTGGTCAGACCTATTACCGTGGGCAGAGTTTGCTCACAACAGTGCCTTGAATTCTGCTTCCTGATTGTCCCCGTTTATGGCGAATTATGGGTTCCAACCTTCCATGTTGCCTGACTCGTATGTTCCGCAGAATATTCCTGCGTTAGAGGGGCATCTCTGTGGTCTTCGTTCCACTTGGGCACAAGTCCAGGAGGCTTTGCGACATGCTAATGATAGGTACAGACTCCATGCTGACCGCAGATGCCTGCCTGCGCCTTCCTACCAGTTTGGGGACAGGGTCTGGCTGTCATCTCGCAACCTCTGACTTCGTGTTCCCTCACTGAAGTTTGCACCTCGGTTTATTGGGCCTTTCCGTATTCTTCGCAGGATTAACCCAGTGACTTACGCATTAGACCTTCCTTCTAATATGCGTATTAGAATATATTTCATATCACCTTATTAAAACCTTTGGTCTGCAACCGCTTTACCACCCCAGTGCCACTTCCTCACCCTGTACAGGTTGAGAACCATGAGGAGTATGAAGTACAGTCCATTGTTGACTCCCGTAGGCTCCATGGGCGCATACAGTACCTGGTGCATTGGAAAGGGTACGGTCCGGAGGAACGCTCTTGGGTCTCATCCTCGGACATACATGCCCCTGTCCTCCTCCATGATTTCAATAGATGTTTTCCCCTCAAGCTTGGTGGTCCTCCGAGGGGGGAGGGGTCGTTGAGGAGGGGGTACTGTCAGGACTGGGCTCAGCCCTTCCTTCTCTGAGCTGGCCACTCAGCTGTCGGCTAATTGCCAGTTCCTATCTCTCCACAGTTACTCAGCTGTTGCTGATATCCTGCTCGTCAGTCCTGCCTACTTAAGCCGTCCAGTCCAGAGGATCTCTGCCTTCGTCTTAGTCAACATCACAGAGACGCTCTCCTGCATTCCTGTTAAAAGACTTGCTTGGCTGACATCCATTCTGGCTTCAGATCCTGCTTGCTGTTCTACTACGCTCATCTCCGGCTCCCTGACGTTTGGCTTGTCTGACTATCTGTTCCGCTTCCTGAAGTTTGGCTATGTTTTGACTACGTTTGTTCTTTTTACTTTTATTATTAAACAAGTGTGATTTAACTGTACTTCTGTCTCGGCCTGATTTCATGGTTTCTGACAGCAGCTGAAGCTGCTGCCTGTTCCCTTCCTTGATTTACACACCTGTACATCAATGAATTTCCAGAACTGTCAGATCCGAACCCCCCGGCAAGGGTTAAACAGACTGACGTTGGTGTTGGGACTTTATTATTTCATTCAGCTGATTGCTTTATGGAGAGGTTATGGACATCATCACGCTGCAAGCAGCACCACAGCGGCAGTTGCGGTTCTATTTTTGAACAAATGCTTTATTTATACCAGATAATTTGACCATAACTATCATAATATTCATGCAGAGAATTGGCTTCCGGTGCTATATTTAGTTATCATTTTGTCCTCTTTTATTCCCCTCTGAATCATTTATAATAAATACAAAAAAAAAGAAATAAAAAAAAAAAAAGCAGTGTCCTGATGTTCGAGTAGACCATCTGCTCCTTGAAACCAATTACTCCTCTCCTGCTGGGTCGCTGTTGATTGTATTGAGCTGGAAGGACGGCAGTTTTCGCAGATATTCCCATTCAGAAATTCGGAGGAAGCGAGTAAACAGATCACTGGGGGGGTCATCGACACCTTTCTTCAAGAATCCTGCGTCACGTTTTTATAGCGATTTTACTGGGGCAGAGTTATTAAAAAAAACAATAGAGGAGGACTCCTAAATAACTCTGAGCGCTTTGACGTGGCAAATATGTCATGACTATCATTTCTATCTTCCCTCCAGTATAGAGTTTTTTTGGTTTTGTTTTTTAAATCTTTTATTTCAAAAGTGAAGAAAAACAAAAAGGGCTCCAATCATTAGAACATACATACAGTGCCTTGAAAAAGTATTCATACCCCCTTGACATTTTTCCTTTATTTTGTCATGTTATAACCAAAAACCTAAAGGTATTTTATTGGGACTTTATGTGATAGACCGACACAAAGTGGCACATAATTGTGAAGTAGAAGGAAAATGATGAATGGTTTTCAAATTTTTTTACAAATAAATATGTGAAAAGTGTGACGTGCATTTGTGTTCAGCCCCCCTTTACTCTGATACCCCTAACTAAAATCTAGTGGAACCAGAAGTCACCTAATAAGTAAATAGAGTTCACCTGTGTGTAATTTATTCTCAGTATAAATACAGCTGTTCTGTGAAGCCCCCAGAGGTTTGTTAGAGAGCCTTAGTGAACAAACAGCATCATGCAGGCCAAGGAACACACCAGACAGGTCAGGGATAAAGTTTTGGAGAAGGTTATAAAAAAATATCCCAAGCTTTGAACATCTCACGGAGCTCTGTTCAATCCATCATCCGAAAATGGAAAGAGTATGGCACAACTGCAAACCTACCAAGACATGGCCGTCCACCTAAACTGACCGGCCGGGCAAGGAGAGCATTCATCAGAGAAGAGCCAAGAGGCCCATGGTAACTCTGGAGGAGCTGCAGAGATCCACAGCTCAGGTGGGAGAATCTGTCCACAGGACAACTATTAGTCGTGTTCTCCACAAATCTGCCCTTTATGGAAGAGTGGCAAGAAGAAAGACATTGGTGAAAGAAAGTCATAAGAAGTCCAGTTTGCAGTTTGTGAGAAGTCATGTGGAGGACACAGCAAACATGTGGAAGGAGGTGCTCTGGTCAGATGAGACCAAAATTAAACTTTTTGGCCTAAAAGCAAAACGCTATGTGTGGAGGAGAACTAACACTGCACATCACCCTGAACACACCATCCCCACCGTGAAACATGGTGGCGGCAGCATCATGTTGTGGAGTTGCTTTTCTCCAGCAGGTACAGGGAAAAGCTGGTCAGAGTTGATGGAACGCATTGGCTATTTCTTGATTTGTACCCCTGACCTGTAATGGAATAACGTTGTATCTGGACCTCTTATGCCGCGTACACACGACCGTTTTTTCCGTCAGAATAAACCCTGACGGTTTTTTTTTTTACGGAGTTCCACTGAAACGGACTTGCCTACACACAATCACACCAAAGTCCGATCGTTTAGAACGCGATGACGTACGACGGGAATAGAAAAAGGAAGTTCAATAGCTAGTAGCCAATAGCTGCCCTTCTGCCGTTTTTGGTCCATCGGAACAGCATACAGATGAGCGGTTTTCCCGAGTTACCCCCCCCCCCCTTATGATCAGCCCATTTTTTTCGATACGGCACTGCGTTACTTTAACTGACAATTGTGCGGTCATGCAACGCTGTATCCAAATAAAATGTATGTGTTTTTTTCCCCACAAATAGAGCTTTCTTTTGGTGGTATTTGATCACCTCTGCGTTTTTTGTTTTTTTTTTGCGCTATAAACAAAAAAAAATGACAATTTTGAAAAAAAAAAACAATATTTTTTACTTTCTGCTATAAAACATATACAATAAAAAAATGTAATAAATCTAATGTCTTTATAAATTTAGGCCAAAATGTATTCTGCTGCATATTGGTAAAAAAAAAAAAAACAATCTGAATAAGCGTATATTGATTGGTTTGTGCAAAAGTTATCGCATCTACAAACTATGGGATATTTTTATAATTATATATTTATTTTGTGTTTTTTTTACTAGTAATGGTGGCAATCAGCCACTTATAGTGGGACTGCAATATTGTGGTGGACAATCGCACACTAACTGACATTTAGTGGGAGCCAGTGACACTAATACAGTGATCAGTGCTAAAAAATATGCACTGTCACTGTACTAATGACACTGGCAGGGAAGGGGGTTAACATCAGGAGCGATCAAAGGGTCAACTGTGGGCCTATCCAGTGTTTGTGTACTGTGTGGGAGTTGCTTTGAAACTAAGGGAAGACATGAATCCTTGCCCCTACTTTGCAGAGACACAGGATCCGTGCCTTCCCTCCTGAAAGAACGGCAATCTGCCTTGTTTAATAAAGCGGTTAGTTGCGCTTATATTAACCTCATGTGTCCATTAAAATAGTGAAAGGTGAAAATAAACTTATAAAAACACCTCCAAAAAATCTTTAGTCTACAAATTCTTTCAAAATTGAATGAAAAAATAAATAACTATATAAATAAATCAATCAATCAATCGAATCCAGCCAATATGCATATAATTATCTCATAAAATGCATTAGTGATGAACCTGACTCAAATGTGAATGTGCTTTTCAACATATCTACTATTCATATTAAATGCATAGCATATATCTGATTGAATATATAATCTGCCTTGTTTACATGTAAAAAATCAAGGTCCATAAAGACATGGATGAGCGAGTTTGGGGTGGAGGACCTTGACTGGCCTACACAGAGTCCTGACCTCAACCCAACAGAACGCCTTTGGGATGAATTACAGCGGAGACTGTGAGCCAGGCCTTCTCGTCCAACATCAGTGTCTGACCTCACAAATGCGCTTCTGGAAGAATGGTCAAACATTCCCATAGACACACTCCTAAACCTTGTGGACGGCCTTCCCAGAAGAGTTGAAGCTGTTATAGCTGCAAAGGGTGGGCCAACTCAATATTGAACCCTACGGACTAAGACTGGGATGCCATTAAAGTTCATGTGTGTGTAAAGGCAGGCGTCCCAATACTTTTGGTAATATAGTGTATATCTTTAGGCCCCTGTGCTGCCATCACTGAAGCCAGAGGCGGCTGTTCTTGCATTTACATATCTCAGTATAAATTGCCTTTGGCAGCATAACAAGAGAGCAGTGCCAGTACTATGTTCCCTCCCGATTAGCTGGGACTGGTTTTCCCGGTTTGTCCTGAATACGGTTGGAATGCCGGTCTTAGAAAGTTGTGCTGAGAACCATTAACAGATTTATGGGGAGTTTCCCCACAGCGATGTCAGTCTGCAGAGCTGGGAATACACGGCTCTGTTGTGCTCCAATCACGAACGATTAATAGGCACTAGTAATTGATCGCTAAGGAGATGGAACAAGGGGCTCCCTATGAAGGTGGCTACAAATGTAGAATGCAGTAGCATCTTGTAGAGATCGTGTGAGACTGATTGTTGCTGCATATTACTTGTGTGTCAGACGTTATAGCGGGGGGCTCCAAACTTCCTAAATAAAGGGCCAGTTTACTGCCCTTAAAGTGATTGTAAGGGTTTTGTTTTTGTTTGTTTTTTTAATAACAAACATATCATTCTTACCTCCAATGTGCAGCTCGTTTTGCACAGAGTGGCCCCGATCATCCTCTTCCGGGGTCCCCCAGCGGCTCTCACGGCTCCTCCCCACATCAGATAACCCCCCTAGGGGAAGCGCTTCCCTGAGGGATTTACCTTGCGGGCGCGCTCCCGAGTGCAGCATTCGGCGTCCATAGACACCGAAATTATGACTTGGCCCCGCCCCGTCCCCGGCGCCCGCGTCATTGGATTTGATTGGCAGCAGCAGGAGCCAATGGCTGCGCTGATATCAATCTATCCAATCAAGACCCAAGAACCCCAGGCAGAGGGACAGCGTGTCCCCGCCGGGTCGAGTTTCAGGGTTCAGGTAAGTAAAACGGGGGGGGGGGGCGCGGTCACTGTCAACTGTTCTTTCACCTTAAGGTGAAAAAACATGAAGGTTAACAACCCCTTTAAGACGCTGTGGCCAGCGTGAAAAGGAATGGTGTCAGTGGGATTGAACAACGCCCTATTTTTGGTGTTCGGAAAATAGTGCCCATCGTTGGCGTCAGTTTGAGGAATAATTCCCATCGTCGGTGTCATTGGGTAGAATAGAGCCCTTCATTGGTGTCAGTGGAAGGAAAAGTGTCCCATTGTTGGTGTCAGTGGGCAGAATAGTGCCCCATCATTGGTATCAGTGGGAGGAATAGTGCCCTTCATTGGTGTCAGTGGGAGGAATAGTGCCCCATTGTTGGTGTCAGTGGGAGGAATAGAGCCCTTCATTGGTGTCAGTGGGAGGAATAGTGCCCCATTGTTGGTGTCAGTGGGAGGAATAGTGCCCCATTGTTGGTGTCAGTGGGAGGAATAGTGCCCCACTGTTGGTGTCAATGGGAGGAATAGAGCCCTTCATTAGTGTCAGTGGGAGGAATAGTGCCCCATCATTGGTGTCAATGGGAGGAATACAGCCCCATTGTTGGTCTCAGTGGGAGGAATAGTGCCCCATTGTTGGTGTCAGTGGGAGGAATAGTGCCCCATTGTTGGTGTCAGTGGGAGGAATAGTGCCCCATTGTTGGTGTCAGTTGGAGGAATAGTGCCCCATTGTTGGTGTCAGTGGGAGGAATAGTGTCCCATTGTTGGTGTCAGTGGGAGGAATAGTGCCCCATTGTTGGTGTCAGTGGGAGGAATAGTGCCCCATTGTTGGTGTCAGTGGGAGGAATAGTGCCCCATTGTTGGTGTCAGTGGGAGGAATAGTGCCCCAAGGGCCAGAGAAAGGCAAGCAAAGGACTGCTCTGTAGGGAGACGTTTCCCAAGTAGCATGTAGGAGCAATCAGTCTCGTAAAATTGCACAATTTTCCAGTGATTTGTGATTCATTGAAGATTCTCCTGCATACTAACTTAGCATCTTACTCCTCAGGGAGACATTTGTTCTTTCTGTTCAGTGAAAAGTGAAATTAGAGTTTTCATTTTTTTTAAATGTCAGTGAAAATGGAAGTTTTTGGTGAAATTTCTGTATTCTGCCACTATCCTCTCTACAAGATCACTATCAATGGGAAATAAATAATTAGGGTTGTTTTGGGTCCCATTCACATTTCTCTGGGTTCTTGTGATGCATTAGGGTGCGGTCGGCTTTCAATGGTTCTAGGGATAGTTTTATGGAAGCTCCTTTCAGCTATCCTGGATTTTGGTGGAATGTCCATTTTGGTGGAGTCTGCCTTTCATTGGATGCAATTTTATTGGGATTTTATATGATAGACCAGGGGTCTCCAAACTTTCTGAATAAAGGGCCAGTTTACTGTTCTTCAGACTTTAGTGGGGCCAGACTTTGGGTGTAGAAAAGGTCCCACCATCAGAGGGAAAAACGATGCCCTATCTTTGGTGTCAGTGGGAGGAATTGTACCCCATCATTGGTGTCATTGAGTTGAACTGTGCCCCATCATTGATGTCATTGGGCCCAATTGTTGGTGTCATTGTAAGGAATTGTGCCCCCTTTACTGGTCTCAGAGGGGAAGAATTTAGCCCCTGATAGCAGAGGAAGGAGGCCTAATTGAGACAAATATGCACTATAGAGCAGGGGTCACTATAGAGCAGGGGTCAACATCAGCGGGAAAAGAAATGCCCTTTCTTTTGTGTCAGTGGGAGGAATTGGGCCCCATCATTGGTGTCATTGGGAGGAATTGTGCCCCATAATTGGTGTCATTGGGAGGAATTGTGCCCCATAATTGGTGTCTTTGGGTTGAAATGTGCCCCATCATTGGTGTCATTGGGAGGAATGTTGCCCCATCATTGGTGTCATTGGGAGGAATTGTGCCCCATCATTGGTGTCATTGGGAGGAATTGTGCCCCATAATTGGTGTCTTTGGGTTGAAATGTGCCCCATCATTGGTGTCACTGGGCCCAATTGTTGATGTCATTGGGAGGAAATGTGCCCCATCATTGGTGTCATTGGGCCCAATTGTTGGTGTCATTGGGAGGAATTGTGCCCCCTTTACTGGTCTCAAAGGGGAAGAATTTAGCCCCTGATAGCAGAGGAAGGAGGCCTAATTGAGACAAGTATGCACTAGAGAGCAGGGGTCAATGTCAGTGGGAAAAGCAATGCCCCATCTTTGGTGTCAGTGGGAGGAATTGGGCCCCATCATTGGTGTCATTGGGAGAAATTGTGCCCCATAATTGGTGTCATTGGGTTGAAATGTGCCCCATCATTGGTGTCAGTGGGCCCAAGTGTTGATGTCATTGGGAGGAATTGTGCCCCATCATTGGTGTCATTGGGCCATATTGTTGGTGTCAGTGGGAAGAATTGTGCCCCATCATTGATGCCATTGTAAGGAATTGTGCCCTCTTCACTGGTATCAGAGGGGAAGAATTTAGCCCCAACTGTTGGTATCAGTGGATGAAATAGTGCCCCAGGGCCCGGATAAAATCAAGCAAAGGGCCACATCTGGCCCCCGGGCCGCAGTTTGGAGACCACTGCGATAGACCAACACAAAGTGGCACATAATTGTGAAGTGGAAGGAAAATGATAAATGACTTTCAACAGTTTTTACAAATAAATATGTGAAAAGTGTGGGGTACATTTGTATGGCGCCCCCCGGAGTCAATACTTTGTAGAACCCCCTTTCTCTGCAATTACAGCTGCAAGTCTTTTTGGGGATGTCTCTACCAGCTTTGCACATCTAGAGAGGGACATTTCTGCCCATATATAAAATATCTCAAGCTCTGTCAGATTGGATGGAGAGCGTCTGTGAAGAGCAATTTTCAAGTCTTGCCACAGATTTTCAATGGGATTTAGGTCTGGACTGTGACTGGGCCATTCTAACACATGAATATGCTTTGATCTAAACCATTCCATTGTAGCTCTGGCTGTATGTTTCGGGTCATTGTCCTGCTGGAAGATGAACCTCCGCCCCAGTCTCAAGTCTTTTGCAGACTCTAACTGCCAGTTCACACAGGGGCGACCTGTCAGGCGACTTAGCCGCCCATGCTTTGCAATGGAATTGTTCTAATAGGAGCGACTCAAGTTGCTCCGACTTAGAAAAAGGTTCCTGTACTACTCTGGGGCTACTTTGAAGCGGCTTGCATTGACTTCTATACAGAAGTCATTTTGCAAGTCGCGCTGTACAGGGCGGCTTCAGAGTTGGAGAACTTTGAAGCCGCCCCTGTGTGAACTGGCACTAACAGGTTTTCTTCTAAGATTGTCCTGTATTTGTCTCCATCCATCTTCCCATCAACTCTGACCAGCTTCCCTGTCCCTGCTGAAGAAAAGCATCCCCACCACATGATGCTGACACCACCATGTTTCACAGTGGGGATGGTGTGATCAGGGTGATGTGCAGTGTTAGTTTTCCACCACACTGTTAGGCCAAAAAGTTCCATTTTGGTCTCATCTGACCAGAGCACCTTCTTCCAGATGTCTGCTGTGTCCCCCCACATGGCTGGGCACCATGCCCCTCTGCTCTGTCTCCAGCATTGACGTTAGCCTTGGCTGCCAGTGTTCGGCATCCTGTGGCTGTGGGACCCTGGAGCTTCCCGGCACATCATGCACCTTTAGCCGACCTTTCCATCTAAGCGGGTGCCGTTGGATTACACATCTCCCTCTGTGCCACAATCCCCCCGTCCCATGGGGGGTCTGATAAGCTCTGTATTACCTCCTACTGTACATGTGAGTTGCTAATTGTTTTAATAAACGTGTATGATTTTCTTCCAATGCTGCACTTACTGTAGAGTGGGACTCCACTGTACAGAGATTACAGAAAATGGCACATAATTGTGAGGTGGAAGGAAAATGATAAATGGTTTTCCAATTTTTTTACAAATAAATATGTGAAAAGTGTGGGGGGGGGCATTTGTATTCAGCCCCCTTTACTCTGATACCCCTAAGTAAAATCTAGTGGAACCAATTGCCTTCAGAAGTCACCTAATTAATAAATAGAGTCCACCTGTGTGTAATTTAATCTCTGTATAAATACAGCTGTTCTGTGAAGCCCTCAGAGGTTTGTTAGAGAACCTTAGTGAACAAACAGCATCATGAAGGCCAAGGAACACACCAGACAGGTCAGGGATAAAGTTGTGGAGAAGTTTAAAGCAAGGTTAGCTTATTAAAAAAAATATCCCAAGCTTTGAACATCTCATGGAGCTCCGTTCAATCCATTGTCTGAAAATGTAAGGAGTATGGCACAACTGCAAACCTACCAAGACATGGCTGTCCACCAGTGGCAGCTTATGCTCATTTTTTGGGGGGCCGCCCCCGCCCAGCCATCCACTTCTCCCAGTCAGCCAACCACCCCCTACTCTCTGTCACTTGATCGATCACCGGCCGAAGAGCTATGGTTTAGATTAAAGCATATTCATGTGTTAGAATGGTCCAGCCAAAGTCCAGACCTAAATCCAATTGAGAATCTGTGGCAAGACTTGAAAATTGCTGTTCACAGACGCTCTCCATCCAATCTGACAGAGCTTGAGATATTTTGCAAAGAAGAATGGGGCAAAAATGTCCCTCTCTAGATGTGCAAAGCTGGTAGAGACATCCCCAAAGAGACTTGCAGCTGTAATTGCAGTGAAAGGGGGTTCTACAAAGTATTGACTCCGGGGGGCGCCATACAAATGCCCCCCCACACTTTTCACATATTTATTTGTAAAAAATGTTGAACACCATTTATCATTTTCCTTCCAATTCACAATTATGGGCCACTTTGTGTTGGTCTATCACATAAAATCCCAATAAAATACATTTACGTTTTTAGTTGTAACATGACAAAATATGGAAAATGTTGAGGGGTGTGAATACTTTTTAAAGGCACTGTATATTATAGTATGCTCACATTGTGTCCACTTCCGGCAAACAGTTGTTGAACAAATGAAACAAATGTTTCCTTTTACGGAGCGATTGCATGAGTTGTATAAGCAGCCTGGTGCCCTCATTAATAGTTCCCAACACTGCATCCGAATGGAAGACAAAAGGTCATGTTAGAACAAGCATGGTGGGCAGCTTTAATTAATCACTGGATCTATGAACAGAATATTATTTGTACGTATTGAAAGTATTTAGCCAAATTATTCTTTTTATTTTTTGTTATGAAGCAATGCAGCGATTACACCACCTTACACATTCAATGGTATCCTTACAGGACTGCCGGTAAAAGCCATACCATGGTTTCTACATAAAAAAAAAAGCTTCAGACTCATGTTAAACTGAATCCCGGGCTATACAAACGCTGCGTACACACGGTCGGAATTTCCGACAACAAATGTTCGATGTGAGGTTGTTGTCGGAAATTCCGACCGTGTGTAGGCTCCATCGGACATTTGCTGTCGGAATTTTGGTCAACAAAAATTTGAGAGCTGGTTCTCAAAGTTTCCGACAACAAAATCCGTCCCATCGCGTGTACACAATTCCGACGCACAAAATTCCACGCATGCTCGGAATCAAGCAGAAGAGCCGCACTGGCTATTGAACTTTCATTTTTCTCGGCTCGTCGTACGTGTTGTACGTCACCACATTCCTGACCTTCGGAATTTCCAACAACATTTGTGCGACCGTGTGTATGCAAGACAAGTTTGAGCCAACATCCTTTGGGAAAAAAATCCAATGGATTTTGTTGCCGGAATGTCTGATTGTGTGTACGCGGCAAAAGACCCAGAATGACACAGTTATATATTAATTAAAACTTGTTAACCTTACTTTTTTTATTTTCTTTATTTGACGTTATTTGCATAATACAATAGCATTTCACATTCTGAAAATGAACAATATGCATAGAACTCCACAATGTCCTATTGGTCCTATTTGCAATCTCAAAACTCCCAATAGGAGGATCATATGCGACCGGTCTAGACTACGTGGCATGCTCACCAATGCCAGGAGCCTGGCGGACAAGATGGGTGAACTAGAGATACTGTTGAACGAGGAGGATTTCGAATTTGTGGGAATTTCAGGGACCTGGTTCAACAGCTCTCATGATTGGCTGGCAACCATTTAAGGGTATTCCCTTTATCGCAGGGATAGAGAGGGTAAAAAAGGGGGGTATGCCTGTATATCAGGAATAATGTACAAGTGAATGTGAGAAATGACATCAATAAGGGAGCTATGGAGGAGGTGGAATCCTCTTGGGTAGAGCTCCAAAGAAAGGAAACTAAGGGGAAAATAATACTGGGAATATGCTGTAGG
Source organism: Lithobates clamitans (assembly GCA_037952925.1). Classification (NCBI taxonomy): domain Eukaryota; kingdom Metazoa; phylum Chordata; class Amphibia; order Anura; family Ranidae; genus Lithobates; species Lithobates clamitans. The sequence continues at coordinate 127,353 of JBBGZY010002699.1, forward strand.
CCCCCTAACCTGAGGGAGGAGGGGGAGGCGGACCGCCTATCACAATTTGGATTAGTGGCAAGAAAGGGAAGTGTCATTATAATGGGGGATTTTAATTATCCAGACATAGACTGGGTGGAAGGAACCGTGCATTCGTCTAAGGCTCGCCAGTTCCTAAATGTCTTGCAGGACAATTTCATGGGTCAGATGGTAGATGCACCAACTAGAAACAAGGCGTTACTAGATCTACTGATTACCAACAATACAGACCTGATCATGGATGTGGAAATACGGGGCAATTTAGGAAACACAGGTCAATTGGCTTTAGTATAAATCACACAAATAGGAAACATAAGGGGAACACAAAGACACTGAATTTCAAAAGAGCCAACTTCCCTAAACTACGAACCTTGCTAGAAGGCATAAATTGGGATAAAATCTTAGGAACAAAGAACACTGAGGAGAGATGGGTTTGCTTTAAGAGCATATAAATAAAAGCATTAGCCAGTGCATCCCATTGGGAAATAAATTTAAAAGAGCGAACGAAAGTCCTGGATGGCTTAACTCCAATGTAAAAATGCACATAAAAGCGAAGAAGAAGGCCTTAAAAAATACAAGGCTGAGGGATCATAACCAGCATTCCAACTTTACAAAGAATGCAATAAGAAATGTAAAGGTGCAATCAGGGCGGATAAGATAGAACACGAAAGGCACATAGCGGAGGTGAGCAAAAAAAATCCCAAGGAATTCTTTAAGCATATAAACAGTAAAAAAGGGAGGACAGACCATATTGGCCCCATAAAGAATGAGGAAGGACATCTGGTTACAAAGGATGGGGAGATGGCAAAAGTATTGAATTTATTCTTCTCCTCAGTCTTCACGTGGGAATCGGGGGGCTTCAGGACCCAAAACTGCAGTGTTTATCCTCATGACACATCACAAGAAGCACCTCCATGGCTAACAGAGGACAGAATTAGAAATAGACTTGGCAAACTTAACATTAATAAATCACCAGGACCAGGTGGCTTTCACTCGGGGGGACTTAGGGAACTCATTCAAATCATTAAAAAGGGCCAAAATACATCCCTGGGAATTACAGACCAGTTAGCCTAACATCAATAGTATGTAAACTCTTGGAGAGGATGATAAGGGACTATATACAAGATTTTAGTAATGAGAACGGTATCATTAGCAGTAATCAGCATGGATTCATGAAGAATTGTTCTTACCAAACCAATCTATTAACCTTCTATGAGGAGGTGAGTTGCCATCTAGATAAAGGAAGGCCCGTAGACGTGGTGTATCTGGATTTTGCAAAAAGCATTTGACACAGTTCCCCATAAATGTTTACGGTACAAAGTAAGGTCCATTGGCATGGACCATAGGGTGAGTACATGGATTGAAAACTGGCTACAAGGGCGAGTTCAGAGGGCGGAGATAAATGGAGAGTACTCGGAATGGTCAGGGGTGAGAAGTGGGGTGCCCCAGGGTTCTGTGCTGGGACCAATCGGGTCTCAGGACACACCTCTTCGGCCGGGATGAGAAGCAACGGCCTGGCTCTTTCTTCCCCCTGCCTCTTAAGGTAAGGGCTCTGATCGCTGCCTTCTCGTCCATCTCCAGTGGGGGAAGGGGGGGTCGATCACCGCATTCCCATCTGTCCGATCGACACTGGAGCAGGTTAACTTTCCAGTTAACCATTTACACACATGGTAGACATCACAATGTGTTTTAACAGAAACACGCATTTTTAGCTGTCGCAGTCTCCGCTCTAATTCATCCCAAAGGGGTTCCTATCGGGTTGAGGTCAAGTTCCTCCACCCCAAACTCGCTCATCCATGCCTTTATGGACCTTGCTTTTTGCACTGGTGCGCAGTCAAGTTGGAACAGGAAGGGACCATCCCCAAACTGTTCCCACAAAGTTGGGAGCATAAAATTGTCCAAAATGTCTTGGTATGCTGACGCCTTAAGAGTTCCCTTCACTGGAACTAAGGGGTCAAGCCCAACTCCTGAAAAACAACTCCACACTGGCCCTGCCCCTAACCCTGAGGGAAGGGGGGGCGCAGTTTGGCATCTTTGCCCTGGGCGCTGGGTGGTCTTGTCCCGGCATTGGATACGGTGGACATTGCGCATTTACTTGCGTTGAGGTGCGTTCAGTGTAGCTGTATCCCGGGGCAGATTGGATATTCCGAATGCATGGTTGATCTGGGAAGTACAAAGTTTGTTTTGCTTCCCACATCAATTTCATCTGCTTATATAATACAGATGAAGGAGACCCGTGTGAATAAGGGCTAAAAATACATGACCGTCTTTGTAGAGTCGTGTTGAGAGTGACGTTGGGGTGGAGGGAGCAGTAACTCCTAACAGCCAATCAGATTGCGGTTTCAAAGCATAGCGTCACCGCCGTCTTCATAGGTGACAGGGTTATGCAACAGTGATGTCATTAAATCGCAAACGTATGAAAGTTTAGACATTCTGCAGCGATCAGAATGGGGCAGCTACAATAGGATCATTGCATTGTGATGTATGTCTGCATTGTCAGTAACAGACGTGAGTCACTGTTATAATACTCGCTTCCCACATATAGTACAGACAGAGCGCGCTCCCTCCCTCGGTGTCAGTGATTCTGCTTCATTTACAAGGATGCCTTTATTTCCTATGGGCGCCATACATCTGAACTGACTGGTGACACTAGCGGTTCTGTGTGGAGGTGTAGAAAGCAAGACCGAGGCAATCATCACTTTTACTATTTGAACTCAATGCAAACTGATAAATACACTATATTACCAAAAGTATTGGGACGCCTGCCTTTACACGCACATGAGCTTTAATGGCATCCCAGTCTTAGTCCGTAGGGTTCAATATTGAGTTGGCTCCGCCCTTTGCAGCTATAACAGCTTCAACTCTTCTGGGAAGGCCGTCCATAAGGTTTAGGAGTGTGTCTATGGGAATGTTTGACCGTTCTTCCAGAAGAACATTTGTGAGGTCAGGCACTGATGTTGGACGAGAAGGCCTGGCTCACTGTCTCCGCTCTAATTCATCCCAAAAGTGTTCTATCGGGTTGAGGTGCAAGCCAGTCAAGTTCCTCCACCCCAAACTCGCTTATCCATGTCTTTATGGACCTTGCTTTGTGCACTGGTGCGCAGTTATGTTGGAACAGGAAGGGGCCATCCCCAAACTGTTCCCACAATGTTGGGAGCATAAAATTGTCCAAAATATCTTGGTATGCTGACGCCTTAAGAGTTCCCTTCACTGGAACTAAGGGGCCAAGCCCAACCCCTGAAAATCAACCCCACACCATAATCCCCCCTCCACCAAATGATTTGGACCAGTGCACAAAGCGAGGTCCATAAAGACATGGATGAGCGAGTTTGGGGTGCAGGAGCTTGACTGGCCTGTCCCCAACCTGATAGAACACCTTTGGGATTAATTCGAGCCAGGCCTTCTCATCCAACATCAGTGCCTGACCTCACAAACGCGCTTCTGGAAGAATGGTCAAACATTCCCATAGACACACTCCTAAACCTTGTGGACAGCCTTCCCAGAAGAGTTGAAGCTGTTATAGCTGCAAAGGGCGGAGCCAACTCAATATTGAACCCTACGGACTAAGGCTGGGATACCATTAAAGTTCATGTGCGTGTAAAGGCAGGTGTCCCAATACTTTTGGTAATACAGTGTATGTTGATGAGGGAATCGAGCGGTTTTCTTTCCTGCAATCCGGGGTGGAAGGAAAGAAAATTGTATAGTCTGTGGCTTGCTTTACTCACTCCAGCTCCCTGACTCCTCTCATTTTTGGCAGCCTTTTAGCCGAGCCTGTTGTCGGTTCTTTTGCTCCCAATATCACACCGCCCTACTTTTTGAGATGGGAACGAGGGACACTTATTAGCAAAAGTATGTAGGCACAGGACACCCCCCCCCCCACCACGCCCCTTTAGGGAGGATTATACAAAAAAAAAAGATTAGTTAAACCCACAAGTGCTTTATATTAGCACTACTTTTCCTGTATAATGGCTTTTAAAATTGACAAATGCAGCAATTTAGAATTGGGATGAAAGGTTTAGCACCGGGAAACACTTTTTGAAAGATAAAAAGTGCATTTTATATACATGGATATAGATCAGAGCAAAATGAGGCACAAATGGGGAGAGACAGAGGGACAGAGGGTCTTTGTTCCAAATCAGGGACAGTCCCGCAAAATCCGGGACAGTTGGGAGGTATGCCTAATCCGTTGTTGTCTTCAGCAACCAGTAAGATGTCCATCATCTTCCATTTTTGGAACGCGTCTTCTGTGTGGAGGGGGGCACCGTTCCGCTTCCAATCGATCCCTGGCTCTCTTCCCAGGCTAGCGGCAGAGTCATTTCTATGGAGGAGTGATGCTTTCCACCTCTGCACCTCACTCACGGCTCCCATCCCTATCACTGTCACTGCAGAGTGAAAAGAATCTAATTTGGACGGATGACACAATCCGTCAGTATTTGAATATAAATGTCTTTTGTCATGAATTATGAAACGGCGCGGCCTCTCCTCACAAATGAAAACCGCCTTGCGTCATCGAAAACCGCTACAAATAGGAAATAAGTTATTATAGAGAATTGAGATCGGAAACAATTATTTGATAGCGGAGGTGGATAATGGGGGGGAGAAGCGTGGACTATAATAGAGGAATACCCCTCCAACAATGGATCAATGGCTTCGCCTGTAATAGGCTCTGGTCACCTCTGATTCTGTACCGCGGTTGGAGAGCGGCCATTATCGGTGAGTAAGAAATGAGAGAGAAACGTATTATAATAACCTGACCACGGGGACACGTCATAATCAGGAGCAAATAAGGATTCTGGAAATGATCATCTAAAGCTGAACTCCAGGCGGATAAAAATTACACAAAATCATAGCTCCCAACTGACCCGGATTTCGAGGGACTGTCCCTGATTTGGAGCAATGTCCCTCTGTCCCCCTCATTTGTCCCTCATTTTGTTCTGATCTATATAGTTGTATATATTTCCCAGTGCTAAACTTTTCATCCAATTTCTAAATTACTTCATTTGTACATTTTTAAAGCCAACATAAAGGAATAGCAGTGGTAAAAAAAAGCCCTTGTGGATTTAATTAACTTTATTTTTTTTTGATTAATTCTCCTTTAAGGGGGTGTGGCAGGGGGGCGTGTCCTATGCCTACATAAATTTGCTAGTAGGTGTCCCTCATTCCCATCTCAAAATGTTGGGAGGTATGCACAAATGATTGCAGCTCTGTATTCATACATCATTAAAGTACAACTATAGGCAAAACTTTATTTTTTTTTTCTCATTTTGGATAGAGCAAGGTTTTTTGTCAAATTTTTGTCACCATCTTTTTCCCATTGCGGAGATTTCCCTTCACTTCCTATCCCATAGCCAAACAGGAAGTTTGAGGAATCCCCTGCAAATTAAGGGAATTCCATGGAGACCCCCCCCCCCTCCCCCAGGTCACCAGAACTAGTGTCCCCGTTGGAAGATTTACCCTCTATTACTTTTCTGGGGAAAACCCAAAATTTGGGATTTTCTTTTGCTTTCACTTTCAATGATAACGGTAAACAGGGCGAATAGAGAGGGGGAATCTCCCTAACGGGGGCATGCGCAGAAATAAAACCTGACAGGGGTTCTAATCCTTCGCCACTCTAAGTTTTACCTTTAGTTATACGTACATTTTTTGTTTTTTTTGGTTTTAATGAGAGTAGGGTAAGCACCTGAATTTGACCTGTTATAAGCCTATTGCAATCCCTATAGTCCGGAGCAGTAGTTTTTAAACTGCAGCCCTCTGCTTGCCTTTATCCGACCCTTGAGGCATTATTCCTGCCACTGACACCAACAATGGGGCATTCCTCCTACTGATACCAAGAGGCACTATTCCTCCCACTGACACCAACAATGAAGGCACTATTCCTCCCACTGACACCAACAATGAAGGCACTATTCCTCCCACTGACACCAACAATGAAGGCACTATTCCTCCCACTGACACCAACAATGAAGGCACTATTCCTCCCACTGACACCAACAATGAAGGCACTATTCCTCCCACTGACACCAACAATGAAGGCACTATTCCTCCCACTGACACCAACAATGGGGCATTCCTCCCACTGACACCAACAATGGAGGCACTATTCCTCCCACTGAGACCAACAATGAAGGCACTATTCCTCCCACTGACACCAACAATGGGGCAATACTCCCACTGACACCAACAATGGAGGCACTATTCCTCCCACTGAGACCAACAATGGAGGCACTATTCCTCCCACTGAGACCAACAATGGAGGCACTATTCCTTTCACTGACACCAACAATGGGGCATTCCTCCCACTGACACCAACAATGGAGGCACTATTCCTCCCACTGAGACCAACAATGAAGGCACTATTCCTCCCACTGACACCAACAATGGGGCATTCCTCCCACTGACACCAACAATGAAGGCACTATTCCTCCCACTGAGACCAACAATGAAGGCACTATTCCTCCCACTGAGACCAACAATGGAGGCACTATTCCTCCCACTGACACCAACAATGAAGGCACTATTCCTCCCACTGACACCAACAATGGGGCATTCCTCCCACTGACACCAACAATGAAGGCACTATTCCTCCCACTGAGACCAACAATGAAGGCACTATTCCTCCCACTGAGACCAACAATGGAGGCACTATTCCTTTCACTGACACCAACAATGGGGAATAATTCCTGCCACTCACACAAGTGGTGGCCCGTCCATTAGGGGCGCCCGGGCGCCGCCCCCTCTCTCCAGGCCACCCCCCTATATGCAATATATAGATTTATGCATGGCATGAATCTATCCACGGCCGCCGCGGCCACCCACTATTCATGCATCCGGCCCCTTTCAGGACACCGGGTGCATGAATTACAGCAGTGGGGGTTTTTTTTTTTTGAAAAACCGGATTAGAGCCAGTGGCTCCAATAGGCTTCAAAATAGGGTGGGCTAAAGTCGCAGGTGTGTTACAACAGCAAATTAATTCCCTATCCCTATGATCATCCAGGCCATTAGGTCCTTATGGTACCAGCTGCTTCTAAAGCAATCCAGCAGCTAAACAGCCACTCGGATCGCTTTTAGAAAAAAAAAGAATTACTGTCTGAAATTTTAATACCGGGGTTATGGCTGACAGCTGCAGCCATATTATACATGTCTTGTGATGTCATTGGTGCGTGGCCCGTTCATTTCCTTCCCCCTACCCCTGGCACCAAAAATATGTAGAAGAATACATATCGGCCTAAACTGTGGAAGAAATTAGTTTTTTTTTATATAATTTTGGAGGATATTTATTATAGCAAAAAGTTAAAAATATTGCTTTTTTTTCAAAATTGTCGGTCTTTTATAAAAATATAAAAAATAAAAAAATGCAGAAGTCATCAAATACCACCAAAAGAAAGCTCTATTTGTGGGGGAAAAAAGGGATGTCAATATTGTTTGGGTACAACGTCGCGCGACCGCGCAATTGCCAGCTAAAGCGGCGCTGTGCCGAATCGCAAAAAATTCTCTGGTCAGTGGAAGGAACAGTGCCCCATCATTTGTGTTAGTGTAAGGAACAGTGCCCCATCATTGGTTTCAATGGGAGTAATAGTGCCCCATGGATGGTGTCAGTGGAAGGAATAGTGCCCCATCATTGGTGTCAGTGGAAGGAATAGTGCCCCGTCATTGGTTTCAATGGGAGGAATAGTGCCTCATGGATGATTTCAGTGGGAGGAATAGTGCCCCATCATAGGTGTCAGTTGGTGGAATAGTGCCCCAAGAGCCAGATAAAGGCAAACAAAGGGCCACATCTGGCCCCCGGTCCACAGTTTGGAGACCACTTGTCTAAATAAAGTATTTCTTTTAATATTTATTGTTACTGTGCATTGCTGAAGTGGCCCTTAAAGTCCATTTTGATGCTTAGAGGGTATATGTTGTATCCACTTCAAGGTTTGTTATCTTCCAGTGCCACAGACCATAGCATGACTCACACACAGACCATAGCGTGGCTCATACACTGACCATAGCGTGGCTCATACACTGACCATAGCGTGGCTCATACACAGACCATAGCGTGGCTCATACACTGACCATAGCGTGGCTCATACACTGACCATAGCGTGGCTCATACACTGACCATAGCGTGGCTCATACACAGACCATAGCGTGGCTCATACACTGACCATAGCGTGGCTCATAAACAGACCATAGCGTGGCTCATACACAGACCCTAGCGTGGCTCATACACTGACCATAGCGTGGCTCATACACTGACCATAGCGTGGCTCATACACTGACCATAGCATGGCTCATACACTGACCATAGCGTGGCTCATACACAGACCATAGCGTGGCTCATACACTGACCATAGCGTGGCTCATACACAGACCATAGCTTGGCTCATACACTGACCATAGCATGGCTCATACACTGACCATAGCGTGGCTCATACACTGACCATAGCGTGGCTCATACACAGACCATAGCTTGGCTCATACACTGACCATAGCATGGCTCATACACTGACCATAGCGTGGCTCATACACTGACCATAGCGTGGCTCATACACTGACCATAGCATGACTCACACACAGACCATAGCGTGGCTCATACACTGACCATAGCGTGGCTCATACACAGACCATAGCATGGATCATACACTGACCATAGCATGGCTCATACACTGACCATAGCATGGCTCATACACTGACCATAGCGTGGCTCATACACTGACCATAGCGTGGCTCATACACAGACCATAGCGTGGCTCATTCACAGACCATAGCGTGGCTCATACACTGACCATAGCGTGGCTCATACACTGACCATAGCGTGGCTCATACACTGACCATAGCTTGGCTCATACACAGACCATAGCTTGGCTCATACACGGACCATAGCGTGGCTCATACATGGACCATAGCGTGGCTCATACACAGACCATAGCGTGGCTCATACACAGACCATAGTGTGGCTCATACACAGACCATAGCGTGGCTCATACACAGACCATAGCGTGGCTCATACACTGACCATAGCTTGGCTCATACACAGACCATAGCGTGGCTCATACATGGACCATAGCGTGGCTCATACACTGACCATAGCATGGCTCATACACTGACCATAGCGTGGATCATACACTGACCATAGCGTGGCTCATACACAGACCATAGCGTGGCTCATACACAGACCATAGCGTGGCTCATACACTGACCATAGCATGGATCATACACAGACCATAGCGTGGCTCATACACAGACCATAGCGTGGCTCATACACTGACCATAGCGTGGCTCATACACTGACCATAGCGTGGCTCATACACTGAAAATAGCGTGGCTCATACACTGACCATAGTGTGGCTCATACACAGACCATAGCGTGGCTCATACACAGACCATAGTGTGGCTCATACACAGCCCATAGCGTGGCTCATACACTGACCATAGCGTGGCTCATACACTGACCATAGCGTGGCTCATACACTGACCATAGCGTGGCTCATACACTGAAAATAGCGTGGCTCATACACTGACCATAGTGTGGCTCATACACAGACCATAGTGTGGCTCATACACAGACCATAGTGTGGCTCATACACAGACCATAGCGTGGCTCATTCACAGACCATAGCGTGGCTCATACACTGACCATAGCGTGGCTCATACACTGACCATAGCGTGGCTCATACACTGAAAATAGCGTGGCTCATACACTGACCATAGTGTGGCTCATACACAGACCATAGCGTGGCTCATACACAGACCATAGTGTGGCTCATACACAGCCCATAGCGTGGCTCATACACTGACCATAGCTTGGCTCATACACAGACCATACCATGGCTCATACACAGACCATAGCGTGGCTCATACACTGACCATAGCTTGGCTCATACACAGACCATAGCGTGGCTCATACATGGACCATAGCGTGGCTCATACACTGACCATAGCATGGCTCATACACAGACCATAGCGTGGCTCATACACAGACCATAGCGTGGCTCATACACAGACCATAGCGTGGCTCATACACAGACCATAGCGTGGCTCATACACAGACCATAGCGTGGCTCGTACACTGACCATAGCGTGGATCATACACAGACCATAGCGTGGCTCACCCCCGTATTCAGTATTGCAGTACCCCGTGTCATTGCTCACTGAGCTGATGGCAGCTAAAGAATATCTGCTTGTCTTTGTGATTTGTACAAAATTCTAGAAGAATCCACATGACATTCCTCCCTCCTGTTCAAAATCCCAATTAACAGGTTTTATTCCCCTTTACAGTCTCAAGAGGACATTCACACTTTTTTTAATTGAGAAAAATAAAAAAGAAAATTTTGTTTTGTGACAACTGCAAAAGAAAAAAAAAAAAAAAAGGTGTGAATTTTGAATAAAGAATTCCTTCCAGCAGACAGAGTTGCCTTTCATCTTCAAGAGAACCTGTCACCAATCCAAACATGCCATGTGAATAAAAGGGTGTTTTGTAGCTCACACCTCCCAAATTTCTGAGATGGGAACGAGGGACACCTATTATCAATAGTATGTAGGCATAGGACACGCCCCCTGCCACACCCCCTTAAAGGAGAATTATAAAAATGATTGGTTTAAACCCACAAGTGTTTTTTTTTTTTTTTTAAATCACTACTATTATACCTTTATATTGGCTTTTGAAATTTACAAATGCAGCAATTTCGAAATTGGATGAAAGGTTTAGCACTGGGAAACACTTTTTGGTAGATAAATAGTGCATTATATATACAACTATATACAGTATCTCACAAAAGTGAGTACACCCCTCACATTTTTGTAAATATTTTCTTCTATCTTTTCATGTGACAACACTGAAGAAATGACACTTTGCTACAATGTAAAGTAGTGAGTGTACAGCTTGTATAACAGTGTAAATTTGCCGTCCCCTCAAAATAACTCAACACACAGCCATTAATAACAGAAAGAAAACTGCGCTAGATAAAACAAACCTCAGTGTGTGCACACATATTATTTGAGTCCGTCCAAAACATATATACGGGTGTCAATTAACAGTCTGTACAGAGTCCACAAAAGGTATGTATTCTAATCTTCAGTTAAGGTGACAACACACTTATAACCACCGCAGAAATAAGTGTAGAAGATAGGACAGTCCTCCACCTATAGACCAACTGCCTCTTACCAGCTCCCTTGATCTCTGGTAAGGAGATCAAATGCGCTTTTTAGCTTATGACCCAACTACAGTCTCAGGATGCAATAGATGGAACATCAGATATATTCTCCGTGATTTCCTTAAATATGTCTCAACAGCATATCCATAGGCCAATCATGTATGAAAAAGAAAGGCTTCCATAGTGTAAAACGTATAAAACTTTTATTGGTAAAACAAGGTAATGCACTTACATAAATCCGGATAGATAAGGCATCAATAAGTAAACAGGCCGGCCGGCTCTCTTAGAACAAACGCCCGTAACTTCCGGGACTGCGTGTTGGTATGTTGGTGGCGTCAGCACGCCGCTCTCCCTACGCCGTTTCGTCAAACCTGACATCGTCCAGGGATTTATCCGGATTTATGTAAGTGCATTACCTTGTTTTACCAATAAGGGAGAGCGGCGTGCTGACGCCACCAACATACCAACACGCAGTCCCGGAAGTTACGGGCGTTTGTTCTAAGAGAGCCGGCCGGCCTGTTTACTTATTGATGCCTTATCTATCCGGATTTATGTAAGTGCATTACCTTGTTTTACCAATAAGGTGCCCCTGGACGACGTCAGGTTTGACGAAACGGCTTAGGGAGAGCGGCGTGCTGACGCCACCAACATACCAACACGCAGTCCCGGAAGTTACGGGCGTTTGTTCTAAGAGAGCCGGCCGGCCTGTTTACTTATTGATGCCTTATCTATCTGGATTTATGTAAGTGCATTACCTTGTTTTACCAATAAAAGTTTTATACGTTTTACACTATGGAAGCCTTTCTTTTTCACACATGATTGGCCTATGGATATGCTGTTGAGACATATTTAAGGAAATCACGGAGAATATATCTGATGTTCCATCTATTGCATCCTGAGACTGTAGCTGGGTCATAAGCTAAAAAGCGCATTTGATCTCCTTACCAGAGATCAAGGGAGCTGGTAAGAGGCAGTTGGTCTATAGGTGGAGGACTGTCCTATCTTCTACACTTATTTCTGCGGTGGTTATAAGTGTGTTGTCACCTTAACTGAAGATTAGGATACATACCTTTTGTGGACTCTGTACAGACTGTTAATTGACACCCGTATATATGTTTTGGACGGACTCAAATAATATGTGTGCACACACTGAGGTTTGTTTTATCTAGCGCAGTTTTCTTTCTGTTATTATCTTGCTTAATGTGGGTATCCCATATTTTTTAACTGCAGCTTAATTACTTATATAGACAGCAGATTATGTTTTGCATGTCCCAAAATTTTTGCTGACAGCGCTGTATTTTTTTATATACACAGCCATTAATGTCTAAACCGCTGGCAACAAAAGTGAGTACACCCCTAAGTGAAAATGTCCCAATTGGGCCCAGTTAGCCATTTACCCTCCCCGGTGTCATGTGACTCGTTAGTGTTACAAGGTCTCAGGTGTGAATGGGGAGCAGGTGTGTTAAATTTGGTGTTATCGCTCTCACTCTCTCATACTGGTCACTGGAAGTTCAACATGGCACCTCATGGCAAAGAACTCTCTGAGGATCTGAAAAAAAGAATTGTTGCTCTTCATAAAGATGGGGCGTTGCTAGGTGGCAAAAAGACCAGGGGCTTCAGCCCGAAGTCCAAGGCCAGGGGGGATGGTGGGCGGGTGTCTCTAGTGGCGCGGGGCTTTTTGGCTGGGCGGTGGGGTTGTGTGGCGGGGGGCTAAGCTCACTTGCTGATTGCTGACTGGCTTACCAGTGCCCATCAATGCTGACCACTAAACTGACCTACCTACCTGACATACACTGACCTCCCTGACATACATACACTGACCTACCTACCATACACACACTGACTGACCTACCTGACCAGGAGGAGACAGACTTCATGTGTCCAGGTCCTGCAGCAGCAGCTCAGCCATAGTGCTGGTGTGCGAGGCAGCCAGAGGAGAGAAGGAGAGCCGCCCGCCCGAACGCCGAGCGGAGATCAATGTGGCACGGCGGTTGCATTGTAATTCCTGCCTTCTGGAGCTTTCTTCTGGAGCCTTCTTCCTGTTGCAGTCACAGCGAGCTGGGAGAGGACAGAGGTTGGAGGAGTGCAGGCTTTGGGAGGCGCCAGGGATGCTGCTCAGGGTGGCGGTGGGGGTGTCTTCTCTCTCTCTCTCTCCCTCCTGGGCTCTTCCCTGTTTGATCCCGCTGCTCTGCACTCCATGCCGCCACTGGACGCTCCAGTCCAGGAGTCGCAGGCCAGGCCCCAGGAGCACTAGCGCAGAGGAGGAGGAAGTGCAATCCTCCTCTGCTTCGAATGCTGGGCAGTGTGGGCACAGTGGGCAGAAAGGATGTTGCGGTTGTGACGTCAATGGTTGCTAGGCGCTAGGTGGCTCTAGCAACCAGTGACCAAGAGTCGGGTGGAGGCGGGGGTGGAGCTGGAGCCGGAGCCAGCGCTACCACGGCTTAGTCCGCCCCTGTCCCCTGCATTCTGGCCCGGGACAAGAGACTCGGGGCTATGGGCCCCAGACTCGGGGCTGTAGCCCCAATAGCCACCCCCTAGCGACGCCTGTGCCTAGGCTATAAGAAGATTGCCAAGACCCTGAAACTGAGCTGCAGCACGGTGACCAAGACCATACAGCGGTTTAACAGGACAGGTTCCACTCAGAACAGGCCTCACCATGGTCCACCAAAGAAGTTGAGTGCACCTGCTCAGCATCATATCCAGAGGTTGTCTTTGGGAAATAGACATATGAGTGCTGCCAGCATTGCTGCAGAGGTTGAAGGGGTGGGGGGTCAGCCTGTCAGTGCTCAGACCATACGCCGCACACTGCATCAAATTGGTCTGCATGGCTGTCGTCCCAGAAGGAAGCCTCTTCTAAAGATTATGCACAAGAAAGCCCGCAAACAGTTTGCTGAAGACAAGCAGACTAAGGACATGGATTACTGGAACCATGTCCTGTGGTCTGATGAGACCAAGATAAACTTATTTGGTTCAGATGGTGACAAGCGTGTGTGGCGGCAACCAGGTGAGGAGTACAAAGACAAGTGTGTCTTGTCTACAGTCAAGCATGGTGGTGGGAGGGTCATTGTTTGGGGCTGCATAAGTCTCAGTTTTGTGAGATACTGTAGATCATACCAAAATGAGGAGGAAAGAGGAACAGAGGGACTCTTTTCCAAATCAGGGACAGTTGAGAGGAGAGCTATGTATTGCTGACCTATCCTTTTGAGGTAACCAGAAGTGGAGGGATGGGGCAGCAGGAAGAGCTCAGCAGCCTTCCTAGTTTGCCAATTAGTGTCTCCAGACACCACTTTCCATCTTGCTCCCTGATAGGTTTGGGAATCTGAACCAGCTGGTTTTGAGATGTTTGCTTCTATCCTTGGAAATACTGGACGGTATCCCACCCTCATGGTTCTTCCTGTCCTTCCACAGGTTATGTTTGCCTGCTGCCCAAATGGACACTGGGGTGGTGAAGGTGATAGGAGCTGACATAGTGAGTGGTACTATTTTTGCTGGAGGCTATTTGTAAGTAGTAATGGGTATATGCACTTAGTAACTGGTATATATCTAACGGACATGGCTGTTATTTCATACAGACATACTTGTATACATATCAGGACCCGGGTCTGAACTTGCATCCTCTGCTGCGTCTGGTGGTGTCTTTTCTTGCGGAGCCACCTGAGATGCTGGGCAATTCTTTAAACAACCTTGCCTTGAACCTTGTTTCTCTTAAACCTTGAACTCTTTGCTCCTCCCATGAACTTCCTATTTTAGCCACCCCTTTGCACTTCCTGTTTGCCAGATTATTGTGCTCTCTCCAGCAAATATCTTGCTCTGGTCACTCCTGCTGCCATCCATATCTTCACTACCAATTGTTACTGACCCTGGGCCTTGGCTTGTTCCTCGAACTACTCTTCTGCTTGATCTCACCTGCAATCACTTGCTACTGACCTTTGGCTTGTTTACTGACTACGCTTCTGCTTGATCCCTACCAGCTATATCTGCTACTGGACCCCGGCTTGCTCACCTCCTGGTGGTATGATCCTGAGGACCTGGTACTAATACACTGCAAAACCCATTTTCACCATCAGGAGCTCTGGTGAACATCGGTTAGTGCTTAGACTCCGCACCTTGGATGAACCTGTGTCATCCACCAGGGTGATTTGCTATTGTACTTGCTGGTCAGTGGGAGTGGGCTTCCTACTGCTATTGCTACTGGTCTCCAAGCACGACCCCTGACCCTGACAATATGGCTCTAGTATGAGACACGGCTAAATGTTGATGAACTATAACCTACAGTATGTGTAAACCAAACTCTTATGCAGTCCTGAGGAAGCGTTTTTTAGTTGCGAAACGTGTAGACCTGTGTATTGTGTTGTCATATGTTGCATATCAAAGCATATTATAGCTGGTTATGGTGCGAGACATTATTAAGGCCCAATGGCTGAAACGTGTTGGAGTTTTTTGGCTGTTCCTCACCTGCACTTAATAAAACTATATGCATTATAGTGATACAGCGGTGCTCGCCTTTTCCCTTTTCCTATGGTGCAGCCAGCCTTGTACAGAATAATGCTTTAGTGCCTGTTTTTAAACTATATATATGAATTTCTGAGATTTTTTTTTGATTCAATAAAGTAACATTTTTGTATAAAGGAGTGTATGATGTTATATGAATGAATATTGCTGATGCTGGATAAAAAGTCCTGTAAGGTTTTGCTGGTTACTGATAGGAACTGGGGATGCTAACGCAGCAACAATACTTATTTAAAGACCCCCTCCTCAATATTGATGGACACAACGGGTATAGAAAACAATTACCCCCCTTTAAAATAATCCTATTTTGTGGCTTTGCAGCCTGAAATGAGGACAGACACACTTTTTTGTTTTATCCAGCTGTATTTACTAGTGCAACTTCTAACATCCAAGTGAAAGATAGAACACCAACATGTCAGAAAAAAAAAAAAAATCAAAAACAGAATCACTGAGTTGGAAAAAGAATCACCCCCCCCCCCCCTTGGGTCAGTATTTTGTTGGACCACCTTTTGCTTTAATTGCAGCCTTTAGTCTGTTGGGATTTGTCTCTAATAACTTTGCGCATCTGGAATTTGCATTATTTGCCTTCTTGGCAGAACTGCTCAAGTTCAGTTATATTTGATGGTGATGTGGACTGCAGTCTTCAAGTCATTCCACAGATTTTCAATGGGATTTAAAGAGGAAGTAAACACTGATGGGGGTATTACACCCCCATAGCAGGATATTACCACCCCCCATAACAGGGTATTACACCCCCCATAACAGGATATTACCACCCCCATAACAGAATATTACCCCCCATAACAGGATATTACACCCCCCATAACAGGATATTACCACCCCCCATAACAGGATATTACCACCCCCCATAACAGGATATTACCACCCCCCATAACAGGGTATTACCACCCCCATAACAGGGTATTACCACCTCCATAACAGGGTATTGCCACCCCCCATAACAGGATATTACCACCCCCCATAACAGGATATTACCACCCCCATAACAGGATATTACCCCCCCATAACAGGATATTACACCCCCCATAACAGGATATTACCCCCCCATAACAGGATATTACCACCCCCCATAACAGGATATTACACCCCCCATAACAGGATATTACACCCCCCATAACAGGATATTACCCCCCCATAACAGGATATTCCCCCCCCATAACAGGATAATACCACCCCCATAACAGGATATTACCACCCCCCATAACAGGATATTACCACCCTCCATAACAGGATATTACACCCCCATAACAGGATATTACCACCCCCCATAACAGGATATTACACCCCCATAACAGGATATTACCACCCCCCATAACAGGATATTACCACCCCCCATAACAGGATATTACACCCCCATAACAGGATATTACCACCCCCCATAACAGGATATTACACCCCCATAACAGGATATTACCACCCCCATAACAGGGTATTACCACCCCCCCCCCCATAACAGGATATTACCACCCCCCATAACAGGATATTACACCCCCATAACAGGATATTACCACCCCCCATAACAGGATATTACCACCCTCCATAACAGGATATTAGCACCCCCCATAACAGGATATTACCACCCCCCATAACAGGATATTACCACCCTCCATAACAGAAAATTACCACCCCCCATAACAGAATATTACACCCCCATAACAGGATATTACCACCCTCCATAACAGGATATTACCACCCCCCATAACAGGATATTACCCCCCATAACAGGATATTACCACCCCCCATAACAGGATATTACCACCCTCCATAACAGGATATTACCACCCTCCATAACAGGATATTACCACCCCCCATAACAGGATATTACCCCCCATAACAGGATATTACCACCCCCCATAACAGGATGTTACCACCTCCATAACAAGATATTAACACCCCCCATAACAGGATATTACCACCCCCCATAACAGGATATTACCACCCCCCATAACAGGATATTACACCCCCCATAACAGGATATTACCACCCCCCCATAACAGGATATTACAGATATTACCACCCCTCATAACGGGATATTACGGATATTACCACCCCCCATAACAGGATATTACCACCCCCCATAACAGGATATTACGGATATTACCAACCCCCATAACAGGATATTACCACCCCCCATAACAGGGTATTACCACCCCCCATAACAAGATATTACCACCCCCATAACAGGATATTACCACCCCCCATAACAAGATATTACCACCCCCATAACAAGATATTACCACCCCCCATAACAAGATATTACCACCTCCATGCTTTACTGTAGAAATTGTGTTATCTCAATGGATTTCCGCCAGAGATATTGTTTGGTGTTGAGGCCAAATAATTCAATTTTAGTCTCATCTGACCTCCTCCACCTTGAAGACTCTGAGGCGCCCCCCCCCCATAGAAAAAGTTGTTATGGTCAGATGAGACTAAAATGGAACTTTTTGGCCTCAACACCAAACAATATGTCTGTGCTGTGTTTGAGTCAGGCTAAATGCTGCTCAGTCATTCGCAGGAAGCCTTGTATTTTTATGAATGAATACAAGGCTTCCACTGATTGGATGAGGTGGAGACACAGGCGGATGATTTCACATTCTCCACCTAGGCCAATCAGATGCCTTGTATTTGCTATTAAAATTAGAAGCCTTCATGTGAATGGCTAAGCAACGCTCAAGTAATCAAAGAAAGATACCGCGCTAGTGACACATAAAAATAACTTAAACACAAAACTAAAAGCAGCCACTAAAAGTGAGATACACACACAGAATACATGGAAAAAATGTAGCAGCGCTAGGAAAAAAACGTGAATTGATATAACAAATATTGCTAAGTGTTAACCAAACTATAAAGAAGATTATGCTCAGGGCATAAACAACAGTGAATATTGAAATTACTATGAAAAAGGTCATAAATAATAGCACTAGTGAATATAGGGTAAATGTTCATCAGTTGTGCAACTGTCCATACCCAAAATCCATAAATCAAGTGTATATATGGCATAAAAAACAGTGACGAATCCTCCACCGCAACCAGAGTGTCAACACCACATGAAATGCGCGCTTACCATATGGCAAGCTAGATACCAGGGCCGATCCCAGGCAGGGTGCACGGGGTGCAGTGCACCCGGGAGCCAGAGAGGTGAAGGCGCTGAAGTGCCAGAGTGCTCCCCTCCCTCCTCCTCCTCTCTGTGTCCAGAGGCGGCTCCCTCCGCAGGTCACCGCCGCCGCTGTATTTTTCGAGGCTCAAGCCCATCCCCCCTCCCTCCTCCTATCAGAGAGGATCGGAGTGGCTGGTCTCTGTGTGGAGAGAGACCAGCCGTGCAGTGACATCGCTGGGGGGGGCGGTCTGTGCCTGATGTGTTCTCCTCCTCTGTCTCTCACTCCCGCCCAAGCCTGTCTTCATCTGCTCTCCACCCGGGCGGCACGGCTGCACACTATCCTCTCCTCACTAGCTGCTGCCCGGGTGTTTTTATGTACACTAATGGAGGGGGGGTCTCTACTAATAGATAATAGAGGGGGGTCTGTACTAATGGAGGGGGGGTTTGTCCTGGGGGGGTCTGTACTAATGGAGGGGGGTTTGTCCTGGGGGGTCTGCAAAAATGGAGGGGGGGTTTGTCCTGGGGGGTCTACTAATGGAGGGGGGGCGGTTTGTCCTGGGGGGGGTCTGTACTAATGGGGGGGCAGTTTGTCCTGGGGGGGTCTGTAGTAATTGAGGAGGGTTCGTCCTGGGGGGTCTGTACTAATGGAAGGGGGTTGTCCTGGGGGGGTCTGTACTAATGGAGGGGGGGCGGTTTGTCTTGGGGGTCTGTACTAATGAAGGGGGGTTTGTCCTGGGGGGGTCTGTACTAATGGATGGGGTTTGTCCTGGTGGGGATCTGTACTAATGGAGGGGGGTTGGTTTGTCCTGGGGGGTCTACACCCAGGAAAGTACACCCAGGACTCCAGAGGGAGAGGGCAGTGCTGAGAGAACACCATCAGAGAGAGAACCCTGCTGCCCTGCACCACCAGAGAGAAAGCCACACAGCCTAGCGCCATCCCTGGCGTCATTGCAGGAATACAGGTTTGGGTGCTACCCAGCGGAGTCGCCACGGGTAATTCAGAGTGAGCTGGTTCCTGATCAGAGGAACCATTGCTGTATTGCTGGGTCAGGTGAGAGGGCCGATCGGCCATTATCTACTAACGTCCACAGGAACTGCAGTCTCTGACCATCTCCTGTTATATGATTGCAGTCTCTGACTGTCTCTTGTATCATGTCCACAGTCTCTGACCATCTCCTGTATCATGTCTGCAGTTTCTGACCATCTCCTGTATCATGTCTGCAGTCTCTGACCGTCTCTTGTATCACGTCTGCAGTCTTTGACTGTAATATGTCTAGGGGCTCTTTCTAACAGACAGCCCTTTGTGCGTGCATCAGAGAGACTCCCCTGAAGGTCTCATTAGTGTACTCTCTTCCTGTATTTTATTTATTGTTAAGAGATCATGAGAGGATCCCAAGGTAACAAAGACTTCTAAGGGGAGCATCTCTGTGTTTGAGTGGTTGCCATAGAAACATTTGAAAAGGGGAGGAGTTGGTAAGATGACCACGCCCATGTGGGGGCACCAGAAATATTTCTGCACCCAGGCGTCTGTGACCCTAGGATCGGCCCTGCTAGATACGCTTGCGGCCAATTACCCGGCCAGGGCCTTTATCCAGATATGGTAAACGATGCCTCAAAATTGTCCAGAGGATATAGTCAGCAAGCAGCACGAATCCCCCAATCAGGAAGGTTCTAACAGAGTGCTCAGAAGTTGCCCAAAATGAGAAAGGAACTCACCATAGCATAATTCCGATAGGACATCATTTATTAAGAAAAATGAAACGCACTTACAACATCGAAGATTTAAAACAGCAACAAACAGCCGACCGGCTTGTGCGAATGCCCGCCCACTTGGACTGCAACGCGTGATGACGTCAGCTCCTCCCGACGCGCGTTTCGTCATATAACGACGTCACCTGGGGCACGCTCAGCCTGACTCGATGTTGTCCTGGGAAGGGGATGGGACCAGTTGGTGGCTGATGGTATATTTTCACCAGCCCCCCCCCCCCCCCCCCCGGGCAGCAGTTTCCCCTGCGTCTCCTCCTCCTCGGCATCACGCCGTGCGTCTCCTCCCTCCTCTCCTCATCCTAGGCGGGCTAAAGGATCGCTTTTCCTCTCGGCCAATTGGGTGACGGGTCTCAGGACCCGCTTCCTGATTGGCCGGGAAGAGAACCAGGAAGACAATAGGGAATATTAATTCGCTATTGTCACACAACCTTTTTTTGAAGCCTATTAGAGCCTCTGGCTCTAATCATGTGCGTCTTAAAAAAAAAAAAACCCATTGGGCTTGCTCAGGAAGGGGTGCAAATTCTTCCAGGGCTGAAGTGGTTAAACATAACTTAATATAAAAAAAAAAAAATCAGGTGATGTAGTACTGTCGTGTAAGTGTAGGTATATAGATAGTCAAATCTTTTTTTTTTTGGATAGAATAGGGAATGGTAAATCTTGTACAATTGGATTCATTGTATATGAACTTTGAGGCATGATAATTATAACAGGAATAGAGAGCAGAGTGCTCCGAAGTGGTGTTCTAAGAAAAGCTCGTATAATGTTATCCCTTTGATCGAAGTACCAACATAATCAAGGTGGAAAATCACACGGCAGATAATTGGATACATCGTCTCTATTCAATATCTACTCCAAAAATGTTTCTTTTGTGAAGATTTACAGTATTTGTCATTTTAATTTACATGTGTTATTAGTATAGGAAAGCAGGCAATGCATAGAAGACTGCAGGGAACATAAAAAGAACAGCTGAACTATAAAGTACAATGCCTTGAAAAAGTATTCATACCCCTTGAAACTATCCACGTTTTGTCATGTTACAACCAAAAAACGTAAATGTATTTTATTGGGATTTTATGTGATAGACCAACACAAAGTGTCAGATAATTGTGAAGTGGAAGGAAAATGATAAATGGTTTTCAATTTTATACAAATAAATATATGAAAAGTGTGGGGTACATTTGTATGGCGCCCCCCGAAGTCAATACTTTGTAGAACCTCCTTTCTCTGTAATTACAGTCTTTTTGGGGATGTCTCTACCAGCTTTGCACATCTAGAGAGGGACATTTCTTCCCATTTTTCTTTGTAAAATATCTCAAGCTCCGTCAGATTGGATGGAGAGCGTCTGTGAACAGCAATTTTCAAGTCTTGCCACAGATTCTCAATTGGATTTAGGTCTGGACTGTGACTGGGCCATTCTAATGCCGTGTACACACGGGCGGACTTTTCGACTGGACTGGTCTGACGGACCGAATCCGGCGGACAATCCAAGTGTGTGTGGGCGCTATCAGACCTGCAGCGGACTTTTTCGGTCAAAAATCTGACGGACTTTAGGTTTAAAACATGTTTCAAATCTTTCCGACGGACTCGAGTCCGGTCGAAAAATCCGCTCGTCTGTATGCTAGTCTGACGGACGAAAACCTGACGCTAGGGCAGCTATTGGCTACTGGCTATCAACTTCCTTATCTTGGTCCGGGCGTACGTCATCACGTACGAATCCGTCAGACTTTGGTGTGATCGTATGTAGGCAAGTCCGTTCGTTCAAAAGTCCGTCGAAAGTCCGTCGGAAAGTCCGCCCGTGTGTACGCGGCATAACACATGAATATACTTTGATCTAAACCATTCCATTGTAGCTCTGGCTGTATGTTTCAGGTCGTTGTCCTGCTGGAAGGTGAACCTCCGCCCCAGTCTCAAGTCTTTTGCAGACTCCAATGCCGAGTACACACGAGCGGTTTTTCCATCAGAATAAACCCTGACGATTTTTCAGACGGAGTCCCGCTGAAACGGACTTGCCTACACACGATCACATCAAAGTCCGATCGTTTAGAACGTGATGACGTACGACGGGACTAGAAAAAGGACGTTCAATAGCCAGTAGCCAATAGCTGCCCTAGCGTCATTTTTGGTCCGTCGGAATAGCATATAGACGAACGATTTTCCCGATAGGAATTGATTCCGTCGGAAAGATTTAAAACATGTTCTATTTCTAGGTCCGTCAGAATTTTCGAAAGAAGAAGTCCGATGAAGCCCACACACGATCGGAATATCCGATGGAATGATTCCGTCTGACCTTTTCTGCCGGAAAGTCCGGTCGTGTGTACGCGGCATAACAGGTTTTCTTCTAAGATTGTCCTGTATTTGGCTCCATCCATCTTCCCATCAACTGACCAGCTTCCCTGTCCCTGCTGAAGAAAAGCATCCCCACAACATGATGCTGCCACCACCATGTTTCACAGTGGGGATGGTGTGTTCAGGGTGATGTGCAGTGTTAGTTTTCCCCCACACATAGTGTTTTGCTTTTAGGCCAAAAAGTTCAATTTTGGTCTCATCTGACCAGAGCACCTTCTTCCACATGTTTGCTGTGTCCTCCACATGACTTCTCGCAAACTGCAAACAGGACTTCTTATGACTTTCTTTCACCAATGTCTTTCTTCTTGTCACTCTTCCATAAAGGGCAGATTTGTGGAGAACACGACTAATAGTTGTCCTGTGGACAGATTCTCCCACCTGAGCTGTGGATCTCTGCAGCTCCTCCAGAGTTACCATGGGCCTCTTGGCTCTTCTCTGATGAATGCTCTCCTTGCCCGGCCGGTCAGTTTAGGTGGACGGCCATGTCTTGGTAGGTTTGCAGTTGTGCCATACTCTTTCCATTTTCCGATGATGGATTGAACAGAGCTCCGTGAGATGTTCAAAGCTTGGGATATTTTTTTTTATAACCTAACCCTGCTTTATACTTCTCCACATCTTTATCCCTGACCTGTCTGGTGTGTTCCTTGGCCTTCATGATGCTGTTTGTTCACTAAGGTTCTCTAACAAACCTCTGATGGCTTCACAGAACAGCTGTATTTATACTGAGATTAAATTACACACAGGTGGACTCTATTTACTAATTAGGTGACTCCTGGAGGCAATTGGTTCCACTAGATTTTAGTTAGGGGTATCAGAGTAAAGGGGGCTGAATATTTATTTGTAAAAAAAAATGTTGAAAACCATTAATCATTTTCCTTCCACTTCACAATTATGTGACACTTTGTGTTGGTCTATCACATAAAATCCCAATAAAATACATTTACGTTGTTGGTTGTAACATGACAAAATGAGGAAAATTTCAAGGGGTATGAATACTTTTTCATGGCGCTGTATATGTAAACACATAATTAATGGGTTTGTTGAATGAACAGTTTTTCAAACACCTGAGTCTCAAGGCCTTTTACTCTCTAAGCCCCCCCCCCCCGTTCACACAGGTGCGGCTTCAGGTACGACACGCAATTTACAAATCGCACCTGAAGTCGCATCTAATGTATTTCTATAGCACTGTGAGTGCGATCGCAGGAATCGCAGGAAAACCGCATGGTCCAAAAAGACCATGGAGTTTTCCTGCGGCTGCGTTTTTAAAAAGGTGCATGCATTTAAAGCAAATAAAAAAAATAACACATAGAATTACTACACAAGTCATATTGTAATTGAATTTTAAAAAATCCCCTTTCCTTTTCTATCTGCAGCCGCTGTCGTTTTCTGTAAAATGCAATATGGCCACCTGGAGGCGTTCTGTACACAGATGATATACAGAATGCCCCCCCAATGTAATTTCCTGCTTGTGTGATTGGCTCACCGATTTTCCCAGAAGTCTAACTAAGATATAAGTCAGATTTTGGGCATCCCCTGCAACACAAATGTCATATTTGGTGAAATCACGTCTAAAGGGATGCAGACCCTGCCACTTTCCTCATTAGAACCCTGCGTGCGCAGCAGTTGATTAACCACTTGCCGACCGCATAGCTTACACGTACGGCGGCAAAAGTGGCACCGCTGCGCAGGATCACGTACCTAGTACGTGATCCTGCACTTCCAGGTCTGGGACGCGCATGCGCACTGCGCACTGCCGGCGGCCCGCTCCAGCTTTGCTTATATATCGTTTCTGGTACTGAGGGAGAATGGCGGTCTGCTTATGTAAACAAGGTAGATCGCCGTTCTGACGGGAGGGAAGTCATGGAT
Source organism: Lithobates clamitans (assembly GCA_037952925.1). Lineage (NCBI taxonomy): Eukaryota > Metazoa > Chordata > Amphibia > Anura > Ranidae > Lithobates > Lithobates clamitans. Next base: position 152,112 of record JBBGZY010002699.1, read on the forward strand.
CCTGTGTAACAAGGATCTGTGCATTCCCCTATTGAAAGCTCCTCCCACACAAAAAAAAATTTGAAAAAAAAAAAAAAAACGAATATTTTTTTACTTTCTGCTATAAAACATATCCAATAAAAAATAAATAAATAAATAAATAATAATAAAAAAAAAATAAAAAACACTGGCTAGGCACACAGTTAACCCTTTGATCGCCCCTGATGTTAACCCCCTTCCCAGCCAGTGTCATTAGTACAGTGACGGTGCATGTTTGTATATTCGTTTGTTAACAAATATATGTAAAAACAACGAAATATATGGAACGAATACAACACTGTATCAAATTTCACCATAAATAAATATTACAAGTATGATCCTCCTTCACCCGACGCGTTTCAGAGTAAACAGTACTCCCCCCCCCACAGTTAGAATCACTCCCTAGGACACACTTAACCCCTTCACTGCCCCCTAGTGGTTAACCCCTTCACTACCAGTCACATTTACACAGTAATCAATGCATTTTTAATCGCACTGATCGCTGTATAAATGTGAATGGTCCCAAAATAGCGCCAAAAGGGTCCGATCTGTCCGCCATGATGTGGCAGTCACGATAAAAAATCGCTGATCGCCGCCATTACTAGTAAAAAAAATAAAAATAATAATTAAAATGCCATAAATCTATCCCCTATTTTGTAGACGCTATAACTTTTGCGCAAACCAATCAATAAACGCTTATTGCGATTTTTTTTACCAAAAATATGTAGAAGAATATTGACCTAAACTGAGGAAAAAAAATGTTGTTTTATATATTTTTGGGGGATATTTATTATAGCAAAAAGTAAAAAAATAATGAGTTTTTGTCAAAATTGTCGCTATTTTTTTGTTTATAGCGCAAAAAATAAAAACCGCAAAGGTGATCAAATACCACCAAAAGAAAGCTCTATTTGTGGGGAAAAAAGGACGTCAATTTTGTTTGGGTACAACGTCGCACGACCGCGCAATTGTCAGTTAAAGCGACGCAGTGCCGTATCGCAAAAAGTGCTCTGGTCTTTTGTCAGCCAAATGGTCCGGGGGCTGAAGTGGTTAAAGTCCACCTCAGGGGTATTTGGTTTTGTCTAGATTGTCAGGATGTGGCACAGTGAGAGGAAACATTCACCGATATAAATCTCAAAAACATATCAAAAACGCACTGGAACGCATCAAAAACGCGTAAAAAAACGCAGAAAAGCATCTGGAGCGCACCCGGACTGCGTTTCTATGGTGTGAACGGGCCCTAAAATGCAAAATGGCAACCTAGAGGTGTTCTGTACACAGATAGTATACAAAACACCCCACCCCCCCCCCACCCCAAAATGTAATTTTCCTGCTTGTGTGATTGGCTGACTGTTTTTTCCCAGAAGTCAGATTTTGGGCATCCACTGCAACAAAAATGTCATATTTGGTGAAATCACGTTTAAAGGGATGCAGACCCTGCCACATTAGAACCCTGCAAGTGCAGCAGCTGATTGATCATTAAAATTCCCATCTCTGTCATCTAGTGCCGTCCATTCCCCTGGGCTGAGAACTACGCACTGGGCAGCGAGGGGTTAATGTCAAGCTACTTAGTGATTAAATATCTCCCGCGTAGTTCAGGCTGGCGGGCCGGTAATCTCACGGCAGGACGCGCTGCAAGTAATGAGGAGAAGATTCTGAGAATTTTTTAGAATCGGCCCGTTCCAAAATGACCAACACCCACTGGCTGGTTCTAGGATGGTTATGGAAGCCAAGCAATGAGTGTCTAGGAGGGGGTGGGGGGGTTATATAAGACACTGCTAGAAGAAAGAAGGCTTTTTTTTGCTTTTAGCAACCAATCAGAATCCTTGTTTTACTTTCAGCTCTGTACTGCAGAAAAGATACTTTGGTTGAAATGAGCAACAAGAAATGTTATTAACCCATCTTGAGGGCACATTCATGCCTGCAGGAGGAAGAGGAGGAGAAGGCTCTCCTATCCAGCCTGATGCTAGGTATTTCTGGCAGTCGTGAGTTCCCCGGACCGCTGGCTCTACCCTCTGACTCCAGCTCCCGCTTCTTGCCTCTAGACTTCTTCTGAGAATACTGTGTGTCCTACTGTAAAAATGCCCCCTCTTATTACACTGCCCCCCTCTTAACACACTGCCCCCCTCTTATCACACTGCTCCCCCACCTGTCACACTGCCCCCCATTTATCACATTGCCCCCCCAACTGTTGCACTGCCCTCCTCTTATCACACTGCCCCCTCACCTGTCACACTGCCCCCCTCTTATCACACTGCCCCCTCACCTATCACACTGCCCTCCTCTTATCACACTGCCCCCTCACCTGTCACACTGCCCCTCTCTTATCACACTGCCCCCTCACCTGTCACACTGCCCCTCTCTTATCACACTGCCCCCCTCTTATCACACTGCCCCCTCACCTGTCACACTGCCCCTCTCTTATCACACTGCCCCCTCACCTGTCCCACTGCCCCTCTCTTATCACACTGCCCCCTCACCTGTCACACTGCCCTCCTCTTATCACACTGCCCCCTCATCTGTCACACTGCCCCCTCTTATCACACTGCCCTCCTCTTATCACACTGCTCCCCCACCTGTCACACTGCCCCCCCTCTTATCACATTCCCCCCCTCAACTGTCACACTGCCCTCCTCTTATCACACTGCCCCCTCACCTGTCACACTGCCCCTCTCTTATCACACTGCCCCCTCACCTGTCACACTGCCCCTCTCTTATCACACTGCCCCCCTCTTGTCACACTGCCCCCTCACCTGTCACACTGCCCCTCTCTTATCACACTGCCCCCTCACCTGTCACACTGCCCTCCTCTTATCACACTGCCCCCTCACCTGTCACACTGCCCTCCTCTTATCACACTGCCCCCTCACCTGTCACACTGCCCTCCTCTTATCACACTGCCCCCTCACCTGTCACACTGCCCCTCTCTTATCACACTGCCCCCCTCTTATCACACTGCCCCCTTACCTGTCACACTGCCCCCCTCTTATCACACTGCCCCCTCACCTGTCACACTGCCCTCCTCTCATCACACTGCCCCCTCACCTGTCACACTGCCCCCCTCTTATCACACTGCCCCCTCACCTGTCACACTGCCCCTCTCTTATCACACTGCCCCCCTCTTATCACACTGCCCCCTTACCTGTCACACTGCCCCCCTCTTATCACACTGCCCCCTCACCTGTCACACTGCCCCTCTCTTATCACACTGCCCCCTCACCTGTCACACTGCCCTCCTCTTATCACACTGCCCCCTCACCATTCACACTGCCCCCTCTTATTACACTGCCCCCCCACCTGTTACACTGCCCTCCTCTTATCACATTGCCCCCCCAACTGTTACACTGCCCTCTTATCACACTGCCCCCTCACCTGTTACACCGCCCCCCCCTTATCACACTGCCCTCCTCTTATCACACTGCCCCCCTCTTATCACACTGCCCCCCCAACTGTCACACTGCCCCCTCTTATCACAATGCCCCCCTAACTGTCACACCGCCCCCTCTTATCACACTGCCCCCTCTTATCATACTGCCCCCCCACCTGTTACACCTCCCTCCTCTTATCACATTGCCCCCCAACTGTCACACTGCCCCCAACTGTCACACTGCCCCCCCACCTGTTACACCACTCCCCTCTTACCACACTTCCCCCCTCCTATCACACTGCCTCCCCCACCTATTAAACTGCCCCTGTCATACTGTCCCCCGTTACATTGCCACCTTGTCACAACCCCCCCCTCGTCATACTGTCCCCCTCCTGACACACTCCTTCTCGTCATACGGGAAACTTTTTGGGGCAGCCCTGTGAATATAGCTACATTTCTTGTAGAGTAGCACTGACGTCAGCAATCTGGTGTCCTCTTCTTGGTGGCAATGCAGATATCCAATTTTTGGCTATTAATTTACCAGCTAAAAATAACATCACATGTAACATGATTGAGTCATATTTATTTAGCTCAAGGATTCCTACAATACCCAAGAGGAGCAACCTTAAAGTGGTTGTAAACCCTTCCACATACCCAGTGAAGTGACTGGCCTCAGGTGATACACAGAGATGAAACAAATCCTTCTACGTAAGTTGTACTTGTTTATCTGCAGTCTTCTATTCTCTACATCCATACAAAGTCTAGAATTTATACAGCTTATCTGGGCTTTCAGAAAACAGGGGGCAGAGAGCTGAAGTGACACTCTGCAGAGCTCAGTGAGGAGAGCTCTGAGAGCTGATTGGAGGGAAGTGGCATCCCTCTTCACACAGGAACAGAGCTGAGGCAATCAAACTGCTGAAGCTCCCTCCTCTGTCACCATTTTTCTCTTGGTGTCAGGAAAACTTGTCAGAAATTATTCATTTATATTCATTTATTCTCCGTTTGCCACTCCTGTGTTGCAATATTTAATGGAGAATACACAGGGACACTCTGAGTCTTTGCCAGATCCCCTCGGATTCGGATCCCCTCGGTGCCGGATCCCCTCTATGCTGGATCCCCTCTGTGTCAGATCCCCTCGGTGCCGGATCCCCTCGGTGTCGAATCCCTTTGGAGTTGGAACCCCTCGGTGCCGGATCCCCTCAGTGTCGAAACCCTTCGGAGTTGGAACCCCTTGGTGCCGGATCCCCTCGGTGCCGGATCCCCTCTGTGCCGGATCCCCTCAGTATCGGATCCCCTCAGTATTGGATCCCCTCAGTATCGGATCCCCTCGGTGTTGGATCCCCCTGGTGTCGGATCCCCTCGGTGCCAGATGCCCTCAGTGTCGGATCACCTCTGTGCCGGATCACCTCGGAGCCGGATCCCCTCAGTGTTGGATCCCCCCAGTGCCGGATCCCTTCAGTGCTGGGTCCCCTCAGTGCTGGATCCCCTCAGTGTCGGATCCTCCTGGTGTCGGATCCCCTCGGTGTCTGATCCCCCTGGTGCCGGATCCCCTCCCTGCATGCGCAGAGACTTGCAGGCGTGTCTGCACATGTGCAAGATTTCGCAAACATGCCCCCTGGAATTTGTGACAAAGACATCCCAGGGGACACTTTGCAAGACTTTGCGCATGCGCAGTCATGCAGCACGATCTATGCCTACAAAGAAAAAAAATTGCCTACGTTACAAAGAAAATTACATTGAAAATTAAATTAAAAGTTTTTACTTTTTTTTTTTTTAATGAAAAAATCTGCAAATGTGTCAGAGGAAGGGGGTGGAGTCAGGAGGGAGGACCTTGTTGGATTGGATGAAGGTCCGCTCTATGTACTCTGTATGGAGAATATAGGTCTAGGTGGGTTTATCTGACCTCTTAGAGGGGAGATGGATTTGTAGACCTCCATCCTTCATTCATTTTTTCCTCATTTCTCAGATTTACCGCTTTCCTTTCCGAAGTGTTTCTTTATTAAGGCTGCATTCACACTACAGCGTTTTGAATCGCGGGCAGATTTGCCGCGGATCTGCCTGCCATTTGACAGCGCCGAGGTGTGAATGACAAATCGCGGGACTCGCATTCGAGATGCCATTCATTTGAACGACACCTCAAAATCGCGGCGTGGGTCGCACAATAAAACAATCGCGGCAGACCCGCATCGTGGGGGCGCATGTCGCCCCAAAAGTAACTCCTGAACTATTTTTTGGGCGACATGCCTCCCGCAATGCGGGTTGCCGCGATTGCAGCGCGTTTTATCGCGCGACAATCGTGATTTGAGGTGTCATTCAAATGGATGAAATCTCGAATGCGAGTCCCTGCGATTTGTCATTCAAACCTCGGCGTTGTCAAATCGCAGGCAGGTCAGCGGCAAATCTGCCCGCGATTCGAAACGCTGTAGTGTGAAGGCAGCCTTAATGAAGGCTAAGTGCCTGGCTCTCTTGGTCATATGCATTGAGTACAGCTAAGACATTTTTTTTTTTTTTCTTAGAAGAAGAAGAACCCTGCAGAATAATAATCATCGGATTATCAGGTAAATCTCTCACATTGGTAAATCGCACACTGAGCATTAGCGGCATGATGTCGCTGAAAATAGCAATTAACCACTTCACACCTGAGGATAAAACAAAATGTTAATGCCTAAGCACAATTTTGCAACTTTGACATGTGTTAGTAAAACCGTACAGATCATTATAATTACTTTGTGCATCCGCGTGGATTATACCACATTTTTTTCAGGACAAATTGGGCTTCTTTTGGTGGTAAATGATAATTTTTTTTTAATTATTATAAAAGGAAAACTGGCCCGAAATAGTTAAAAAAAATCTTTTTTTTTTTTTTTTTTTTTTTTTTGTAATTTAGCCGTATAAAACCTTCCACCAAAGAACAACTTAAATTAAGGTAGAACTGTAGGCAAAACTTTTTTTATTTTTTTTCATTTTGGATAAAGCAACCCCTGTCAGATTTTTTTTAATACCATCTGTGTCCCGTTGTGGAGATTTCCCTTCACTTCCTGTACCATAGCCCAACAGGAAGTGAGAGGAAATCTCTGCAAATTAATGGAATTCCTTGCTTACTGGAGCCATCGGTAAGCCCGAAACGGATCCGATTGATGGCTGGGCAGGAAGCTGAGTGAGGGCAGGATATCCCCTACTTGGCTCTATGCCCTTGGAGGACCAGAGCGACGTCTGACCTCACTTCCTGACCTCTGGCTTATTAACTGCTTGCCGACCAGCCGCTGTCGATATTTATACGGCGGCAGGTTGGCGCCGCTGCGTGAATTGCCGTGGCTGTACAGCGGGCGCTTTAAGAGCCATAGCAGGGGGCGCCGGAGCCGATGCGCGAGGCCGGCGGTCGCGATATCCGCCGGCGACACGCGATCGCTCCTCGGAGAGAGGCAGAACGGGGATCTGTCAATGTAAACATACAGATCCCCGTTCTGTCAGGGAAGTAGAGAGAGATCTGCTGTTCCTACTGATCAGGAACAGCGATCTCTCTCTGTACTCCCTGTCAGTCCCCTCCCCCTACAGTTAGAAACACCTCCCTAAGGGAACAACATTTAACCCCTTGATCGCCCCCCTAGTGTTAACCCCTTCCCTGCCAGCGACATTTATACAGTAATCAGTGGCTATTTTTAGCTCTGATCGCTGTATAAATGTCACTGGTCCCAAAAAAAGTGTCAAAGTGTCCAATGTGTCCGCCGCAATGTCGCAGTCCTGATAAAAATCGCAGATCACCGCCATTACTAGTAAAAAAAAAAAAAATAATAATAATAAAAATGCCACAAATCTGTCCCCTATTTTGTAGACGCTATAACTTTTGCGCAAACCAATCAATATACGCTTATTGCCTTTTTTTTTTTTTTTAAATATGTAGCAGAATACATATTGGCCTAAACCGAGGAAGAAATTTGTTTTTTTTTTTTTTACATTTTTTGCATTTATACATTATATTGTGCATTTATACACTTTTACATTTTTTTTTTTACATTTTTTATAGCAAAAAGTTAAAAATATTGGGATTTTTTTTTTCAAAATTGTCGTTCCTTTTTCGTTTATAGCGCAAAAAATAAAAAACGCGGAGATGTTCAAATACCACCAGAAGAAAGCTCTATTTGTGGGAAACAAAAAAACGTAAATTTTGTTTGTGTACAACGTCGCACGACCGCGCAATTGTCAGTTAAAGTAACGCAGTGCCGTATCGCAAAAAAAAAAAATGGCCGGTCAGGAAGGGGGCAAATTTTGACCCCAGATCTCTCAATAAGGAGGACCTGTCATACTTATATCTATTACAAGGAATGTTTACATTTCTAGTAATAGGAATAAAAAGCGATACAATAGAAATACAAATGAAGGGACGGCCTAAAAATAAAAAGTAAAATAAATAAGAAGAAAAGAAGAAAATTGGGGAAGTACTGGATATGGAAATATGTGATACAGGAGAATGAGGATACAGAGGGAATATTAATACTCAGAGCGTATATAGAAATGATTAGATGGAGAATATTAAGAGGAAAGGGGTAGGGGGGAGGGGGGTGGCCAGTGGGATTTTTTTGGGGGGGTGGGGTTTTGGGGGGGGCGGCGTTTTTTTTTTGTTTTTTTGGGGGGGGGTTTTCTTGGGAGGGACGGGTTTTTTTTTGGGGGGGGGCAGGGTTTTTTTTTTTCTTTTTCTTGGGGGGGCCGGGTTTTTTTTTGGGGGGGGGACAGGTTTTTTTTTTTTTTTAAGATCATGGATGGTATTTATCTGCATAAAGTGGATGATGTATGTTAAAATGTCTTTCTTTGGAAAATTAATAAAACTATTGAATATTAAAAAAAAATAGAAATAAAAGAAAATTTAAAGCGCCCCAGCCCCCCGAGCTCGCGAACGCAATTAGAAGTCGCGCCCCGCATATGTAAACGGCGTTCAAACCACACACGTGAGGTATCGCCGCGATCGTTAAAGCGAGAGCAATAATTCTAGCGCTAGACCTCCTCTGTTACTGTAAACTGGCAACCTGTAAAAATGTTTAAAGCGTCGCCTACGGAGATTTTTAAGTACCGAAGTTTGGCGCCTTTCCACGAGCGTGCGCAATTTTAAAGCGTGTCATGTTGGGTATCTATTTACTCGGTGTAACATCATCTTTCACATTATACAAAAAAATTGGGCTAACTTTACTGTTTTTTTTTTTTTTATTCATGAATGTGTTTTTTTTCCCCCCCAAAAAAATTGCGTTTAACCACTTACGGACCGCCGCACGCCGATATATACGTCCTAAGTTTGAAGAGGAATATCGTTGTTATGGCAGCAGCTAGCTGCCATAACCCCGGTATCCTCTTCTTCGGCCGGCGGTCCGCTTTCTGATAAGAGTGGTCTCTGCGGCGGATTCACCGCAAGATCACTTTTATCGGCGGCGGGAGAGTGGCCCCTCGCTCCCGCCGCGCTCCGGTGCCCACCGCCGCTTACCGGAGCCATCGACGGCAGTGGAGGCGATCGGATCTTCTCCCTTGCTGGGTATGGAGATGAGTGAGGGGAAGATGGCCCCCCACCCGTCTCCATAACACTGCAGGGCGGAAGCGACGTCATAACGTCACTTCCGCCCATAGCTCTTAAAGGGCCATTTTTTTAAATTATTTTTTTAAATAACAATTTTTTTATTTTTTTATTATTGCATTTTAGTGTAAATATGACATCTGAAGTCTTTTTGACCCCCAGGACTCATATTTAAGAGGTCCTGTCAATATTCTTTTATTACAAGGGATGTTTACATTCCTTGTAATAGGAATAAAATTGACACAATTTAAATAATAATTAAAAAAAAAAAGTGTCAAAATAAAAAATAAAAGGTAAAATAAATAAGAAAAAAAAAATGTTAAACACGCCCCGTCCCACCGAGCTCGCGCACAGAAGCGAACGCATACACGAGTAGCGCCCGCGTATTAAAACGGTGGTCAAACCACACATGTGAGGTATCGCCGCGATCGGTAGGGCGAGAGCGATAATTCTACCCTTAGACCTCCTCTATAACGCAAAACATGCAACCTGTAGAATTTTTTTAAATGTCGCCAATGGAGATTTTTAAGGGTAAAAGTTTGTTGCCATTCCACGAGCGGGCGCAATTTTGAAGCGTGACATGTTGGGTATCAATTTATGCGGTGTAACATTATCTTTCACAATATAAAAAAAATTTTTAATTAAAAAAAAAAGTGTATTTTTTTCCAAAAAAAGTGTATTTTTTCCAAAAAAAGTGCGCTTGTAAGACCGCTGCGCAAATACGGTGTGACAGAAAGTATTGCAACGACCGCCATTTTATTCTCTAGGGTGTTAGAGAAAAAAATGTATAATGTTTGGGGATTCTAAGTCATTTTCTAGCAAAAAAAAAATGTTTTTAACAACAAATCTCAAAAAGAGGCCCGGGCCTTAAGTGGTTAAAAATTGCAACAACTGCCATTTTATTCCCCAGGGTCTCTGCTTAAAAATATATACTGTATATAATGTTCGGGGGTTCTATAATGATGATTTGTACATGTAGGAGAGAGAAGTGTCCTGATTGGTCCGCTCTATCTCAGTAGAAGGATGCGGAGATCACATTGAGGGCACTGATGACAGGTCCTCGTACACGGAGCGCTCCGGTGGGCGGGGCCTTTGTGCGTGACACGGGGCGTGCCTCCCGTCCACATCTCCCCGCCCCCCTTTCTCCTGGTCCCCAGCGCTCAGCTGTTATGTAACGTGCCCGGCCAGGTGACAATCTGCCCGCACCAATGGCAGCCCGTCACAATCCTTCCCGGCCCCGCCCCCCGGCCAATCGATCTGCGGCGGCGCGGGCTGGCGGGCCAATGAGGTGCGGGAGGGCGTGGTGCTGTCACGTTGCAGGGGGAATGTGTGTTGTGTGTGGAGAGAAGATGGGGAGTTCATAGGAAGAGCGGAGAGTGAGGAGAGCGGAGACCGGAGAGACTGCGGGTAAGAGAGAGACCTTCACCGGGGGGCTCCGTGTGTGATCTGTGGGGGGGGACCCTCCAGAGTAGAGCGGGGCCCGGTACTGTGTGCTGAACCTGTCCCCTCCCCCCCCTCTACATTATCTGTAAAGACAATCATTAGAGAGAGAGAGAGAGAGAGGTGTCCCCACTGAGGGATCTCCAGCACTTCCTGCTCTGGGGACACCTGGAATGTTTTCTGTTGTCACTTTTGTGTCCCCCTAACCATAGAGAGAGAGAGAGAGAGAGAGATAGATAGAGGGGACACAGGGGGGGCAAAAATCTGTGTGGCTCTTCTTCTCCTCTTCCTCCCCGTGGAGCTCTTTTTCTTCTCCTCCTCTTCCCCTCGGCGCTCTTCTCCTCTTCTTTTCCTTCTCTTCCTCCCCGTGGCACTCTTCTCCTCCTCTTCCCTGTGGCACTCTTCTCCTCTTCTTTTCCTTCTCTTCCTCCCCGTGGCGCTCTTCTTCTCCTCTTCTTTTCCTCCTCTTCCTCCCCGTGGCGCTCTTCTTCTCCTCTTCTTTTCCTCCTCTTCCTCCCCGTGGCGCTCTTCTTCTCCTCTTCTTTTCCTCCTCTTCCTCCCCGTGGCGCTCTTCTCCTCTTCTTTTCCTTCTCTTCCTCCCCGTGGCTCTCTTTTTCTTCTCCTCTTCTCCTCCTCTTCCCTGTGGCGCTCTTCTCCTCTTCTTTTCCTTCTCTTCCTCCCCGTGGCGCTCTTCTTCTCCTCTTCTTTTCCTCCTCTTCCTCCCCGTGGCGCTCTTCTTCTCCTCTTCTTTTCCTCCTCTTCCTCCCCGTGGCGCTCTTCTTCTCCTCTTCTTTTCCTCCTCTTCCTCCCCGTGGCGCTCTTCTTCTCCTCTTCTTTTCCTCCTCTTCCTCCCCGTGGTGCTCTTCTTCTCCTCTTCTTTTCCTCCTCTTCCTCCCCGTGGCGCTCTTCTCCTCCTCTTCCCCGTGGTGCTCTTCTCCTCTTCTTTTCCTTCTCTTCCTCTCCGTGGCGCTCTTCTCCTCCTCTTCCCCTTGGCGCTCTTCTCCTCTTCTTTTCCTTCTCTTCCTCCCCGTGGCGCTCTTCTTCTCCTCTTCTTTTCCTCCTCTTCCTCCCCGTGGTGCTCTTCTCCTCCTCTTCCCCATGGCGCTCTTCTCTTCTTTTCCTTCTCTTCCTCCCCGTGGCGCTCTTCTTCTCCTCTTTTTTCCTCCTCTTCCTCCCCGTGGCGCTCTTCTTCTCCTCTTCTTTTCCTCCTCTTCCTCGCCGTGGCACTCTTCTTCTCCTCTTCTTTTTCTTCTCTTCCTCCCCGTGGCGCTCTTCTCCTCTTCTTTTCCTTCTCGTCCTCTCCGTGGCACTCTTCTCCTCTTCTTTTCCTTCTCGTCCTCTCCGTGGCACTCTTCTCCTCTTCTTTTCCTTCTCTTCCTCCCCGTGGCTCTCTTTTTCTTCTCCTCTTCTCCTCCTCTTCCCTGTGGCGCTCTTCTCCTCTTCTTTTCCTTCTCTTCCTCCCCGTGGCGCTCTTCTTCTCCTCTTCTTTTCCTCCTCTTCCTCCCCGTGGCGCTCTTCTTCTCCTCTTCTTTTCCTCCTCTTCCTCCCCGTGGCGCTCTTCTTCTCCTCTTCTTTTCCTCCTCTTCCTCCCCGTGGTGCTCTTCTTCTCCTCTTCTTTTCCTCCTCTTCCTCCCCGTGGCGCTCTTCTCCTCCTCTTCCCCGTGGTGCTCTTCTCCTCTTCTTTTCCTTCTCTTCCTCTCCGTGGCGCTCTTCTCCTCCTCTTCCCCTTGGCGCTCTTCTCCTCTTCTTTTCCTTCTCTTCCTCCCCGTGGCGCTCTTCTTCTCCTCTTCTTTTCCTCCTCTTCCTCCCCGTGGTGCTCTTCTCCTCCTCTTCCCCATGGCGCTCTTCTCTTCTTTTCCTTCTCTTCCTCCCCGTGGCGCTCTTCTTCTCCTCTTTTTTCCTCCTCTTCCTCCCCGTGGCGCTCTTCTTCTCCTCTTCTTTTCCTCCTCTTCCTCGCCGTGGCACTCTTCTTCTCCTCTTCTTTTTCTTCTCTTCCTCTCCGTGGCGCTCTTCTCCTCTTCTTTTCCTTCTCGTCCTCTCCGTGGCACTCTTCTCCTCTTCTTTTCCTTCTCTTCCTCTCTGTGGCGCTCTTCTCCTCCTCTTCTTTTCTTTTCTCTTCCTCTCCGTGGCGCTCTTCTTCTCCTCTTCCTCCCCGTGGCGCTCTTCTTCTCCTCTTCTTTTCCTCCTCTTCCTCCCCGTGGCGCTCTTCTTCTCCTCTTCTTTTCCTCCTCTTCTTCTCCTTCACCTCCCCGTGGCGCTGTTCTCCTCCTCTTCCTCCCCATGGCGCTGTTCTCCTCCTCTTCCTCCCCGTGGCGCTGTTCTCCTCCTCTTCCTCTCCGTGGCGCTGTTCTCCTCCTCTTCCTCCCCGTGGCGCTGTTCTCCTCCTCTTCCTCCCCGTGGCGCTGTTCTCCTCCTCTTCTTCCCTGTGGCGCTGTTCTCCTCCTCTTCCTCCCCGTGGCGCTGTTCTCCTCCTCTTCCTCCCCGTGGCGCTGTTCTCCTCCTCTTCTTCCCCGTGGCGCTCTTCTCCTCCTCTTCCTCCCCGTGGCGCTCTTCTCCTCCTCTTCCTCCCCGTGGCGCTCTTCTCCTCCTCTTCCTCCCCGTGGCGCTCTTCTCCTCCTCTTCCTCCCCGTGGCGCTCTTCTCCTCCTCTTCTTCCCCGTGGTGCTCTTCCTCCTCCTCTTCTTCCCCCGTGGCGCTCTTCTTCCTCCTCTTCTTCCCCCGTGGCGCTCTTCTTCCTCCTCTTCTTCCCCCGTGGCGCTCTTCTTCCTCCTCTTCTTCCCCCGTGGCGCTCTTCTTCCTCCTCTTCTTCCCCCGTGGCGCTCTTCTTCCTCCTCTTCTTCCCCCGTGGCGCTCTTCTTCCTCCTCTTCTTCCCCCGTGGCGCTCTTCTTCCTCCTCTTCTTCCCCCTCTTCTTCCCCCGTGGCGCTCTTCATCCTCCTCTTCTTCCCCCGTGGCGCTCTTCTTCCTCCTCTTCTTCCCCCGTGGCGCTCTTCTTCCTCCTCTTCTTCCCCCGTGGCGCTCTTCTTCCTCCTCTTCTTCCCCCGTGGCGCTCTTCTTCCTCCTCTTCTTCCCCCGTGGCGCTCTTCTTCCTCCTCTTCTTCCCCCGTGGCGCTCTTCTTCCTCCTCTTCTTCCCCCGTGGCGCTCTTCTTCCTCCTCTTCTTCCCCGTGGCGCTCTTCTTCTCTTCCTCTTCCCCGTGGCGCTCTTCTCCTCCTCCTCTTCTCCTCCTCTTCCCCTCCTCTTCCCCTCCTCTTCCCCATGGCGCTCTTCTCTCCCTGTATTGTAGTCACACCGGAGTGTACCTCTTCAGGTGGGAAGTTGCTGTGGATTTTGCAGAGGTCGGAGGTCACCAATATAAATCTCCTGTAATCAGCACACAGAGGAGGTTCAGGATGACAGATCTCTCCGGTGTGATCGGGGCCAATCAGATGAATGGGATTTGGCTTGTTGGGTGTTTTGGAACTTTTGAGATGAGCGTTTTATGAGCTGAAGACAGTCAGATGTGTGAAGGCAGCGGAAGGCTCTCCTTTCCTCTGTCTGTCTCTTCTCTCCCTCTCTGTAGGATTGATAATCTATTAGAGATTTCACAGACAATGGTGACAGGAAGTCCTGAGTTGTGATAAATGAAGTGTTGGGGTCTCTGGTATTTATAAGACGCCCCCCCCATTGCTTGTCCTATGTATCCCAAATATTTGTAACCTTTTCTATTATCTATTACACAAGTTGTAACATTTCTGTGAGCGTTCCACAGGAACATGAAAATCCCCCCTCCCAGCACAAATCCCTCCCATCCCCCCTCCCAGCACAAATCCCAACCCCCCCCATCCCCCCTCCCAGCACAAATCCCACCCTCCAATACCCCCATCCCAGCACAAATCCCCCCCATCTCAGCACAAATCCCACCTCCCAGCACAAATCCCACCCTCCAATACCCCCATCCCAGCACAAATCCCCCCCATCCCAGCACAAATCCCACCTCCCAGCACAAATCCCCCCCATCCCAGCACAAATCCCACCCCCCAATACCTCCTCCCAGCACAAATCCCCCCCATACCCCCTCCCAGCACAAATCCCACCCCCCCATACCCCCTCCCAGCACAAATCCCACCCCCCCATACCCCCTCCCAGCACAAATCCCACCCCCCATACCCCCTCCCAGCACAAATCCCACCCCCCCATACCCCCTCCCAGAACAAATCCCACCCCCCCAATACCTCCTCCCAGCACAAATCCCCCCATACCCCCTCCCAGCACAAATCCCACCCCCCATACCCCCCCAGCACAAATTCCACCCCCCATACCCCCTCCCAGCACAAATCCCATAACCCCTCCCAGCACAAATCTCGCCTCCCAGCACAAACCCCACCCCCCAATACCCCCTCCCAGCACAAATCCCCCTCATCCCGCCTCCCAGCACAAAGCCCACCCCCAATACTCCCTCCTAGCACAAATCTCACCCCCCAATACTCCCTCCCAGCACAAATCCCCCTCCCAGCACAAATCCCTACCATCACGCCTCCCAGCATAAATCCCCCCCATCCCACCTCCTAGCATGGACCCCCCCCCCAAGTTTCCTCTCCTAGTACTACTAATACCCCCAATCATTCCTACTAGCACAAATTGCCCCCCCCCCCCCAAAAAAAAAACCCATCACCCCTCTGAGCACAAATCCTCCCCACCCATCCCTATTTTCCCCTATTATTACTAATACCCCCCAATCATCCCTACTAGCACAAATCTACCCCCCAAGAAAAAATTCCCCCTCCTAACACAAATCCACCCCCCCAATTCATTATTTCCTGGCATACACACCCAGATTTCCCCTCTTAAAACAATTCTTACCCCCCTGCTGTCCCCCAAATTCCTCCTTCCAACACAAATCCCCTCCCCCTAATCTCCTTGCAGCATCCCCCGTGCCCAGGGCAGTTGCCCCTCCTGCCCACCCCTTGTCCCTGCCCTGTCAGGAACGTGTAGTTTCATGGTGAGCTCTGACCCCCCCCCCTCCTCTGGTTCCACACAGATTTTGTACTAATCATCCTTCCTATTGGGGTGCCGTGGTGTTGTATTATCGGCTGTTTATACAGATCCATCCTATTGTGTATTGTTCAGTGGCTGCATAGGAGCTGACAATCTAATGTCTATCTCTGATACAATGTATCCATGTCTCTGTGTCTATCTCTGATACAATGTATCCATGTCTCTATATCTATCTCTGATACAATGTATCCATGTCTCTATGTCTATCTCTGATACAATGTATCCATGTCTCTATGTCTATCTCTGATACAATGTATCCATGTCTCTGTGTCTATCTCTGATACAATGTATCCATGTCTCTGTGTCTATCTCTGATACAATGTATCCATGTCTCTATGTCTATCTCTGATACAATGTATACATGTCTCTATGTCTATCTCTGATACAATGTATCCATGTCTCTATGTCTATCTCTGATACAATGTATACATGTCTCTATGTCTATCTCTGATACAATGTATACATGTCTCTATGTCTATCTCTGATACAATGTATCCATGTCTCTATGGCTATCTCTGATACAATGTATCCATGTCTCTATGTCTATCTCTGATACAATGTATCCATGTCTATCTCTGATACAATGTATCCATGTCTCTGTGTCTATCTCTGATACAATGTATCCATGTCTATCTCTGATACAATGTATCCATGTCTCTGTGTCTATCTCTGATACAATGTATACATGTCTCTATGTCTTTCTCTGATACAATGTATCCATGTCTCTATGTCTATCTCTGATACAATGTATCCATGTCTCTATGTCTATCTCTGATACAATGTATCCATGTCTCTATGTCTATCTCTGATACAATGTATCCATGTCTCTATGTCTATCTCTGATACAATGTATCCATGTGGTTTGTGAAATACTTTTTGTTGCACTTTGTTACTTTCCCATCCATTATCCGGTGTGTGTTGTGCAGGGATTGAACACACACATAACTGGGCTGTCCATGACCCATAGAGCTTACAATCTAATGTCCCCAGTGCTGTTTCCCCATCTATGAAAGCTGTGAGGACATTGAGGTCCATTCAGAACTGATGAGCTCGGTGACCCGGCCATCCTTGTGAAAGGACCCGACCGAGTTCATTCAACACAACCAGTGAACTGAAAGCTGATTGGTTGTCGTAGTCCCTGTTTTTTGTTTGCAAGTGGCTCATGCAGTTTCTCACCGGCATGGGAGGTGTGTGTGTGTGGGAGGGGCATAATACAGGATTGGGAGGGGCATAATACAGGATTGGGAGGGGCATAATACAGGATTGGGAGGGGCATAATACAGGATTGACAGTTTTGTTTTATGAATGTTTGACACACACCTCTTCTGGTCTTCAGCTGTCATGGGTGAGTTTACATCGCTGTGATGCTACTGTACCTTTAAGGGGACGGGGACATCCTCTGTTTTCATGGGACTCGTTCCCTTTGTATGTCACGGTGTTGGTAATGTCATCGATTTGGAGCCGGACCTCACTTTGGGTTTTTTTAGGATATATCTGCAAATGTGTGCACCTTAGATCCCAACCGGAGCATTTAAATACATGACTTTTGGCTGGGGAATTGTATGTACTTTGCAATGATTTATTGCGTGAGCTCATGACTACGACTCTATATTATTTTTATTATATTATATGAAATATTTATTATTATGGCTGTGTTTTTATATATATATATATATATATATATATGTGGTGTATATGTATATGTTTTATATGCATGCTGGGTAAAGTTGCTACATGTGGCACATAGGTGGGATACGGCTCTGGTGGTCTGTGCTCTGGGTACCAGTTCCTCAGTTCTTCCTCCTTTGCCTGTGGCTTCATCTGCTGTTTGCAGTCTCTTAGCAAGCAAGACTGAGCTTACAAGGGGGGAGCCTAAGAAAAATTGTGGGGGGGGGGGGGGGGTAAGCTGCTTCCTTTTGGAGGTGCTGGATGTTTTCTAAAAGCTCGGCGGAGAGATCATGCGCCCTGCATGGAGGGGACACATGACTACATGCCTCAGTGGACTGCTTAGCCGTGTCCTCAGACAGTTGCTTCGGGGGGACACCTCCCTGAGGAGGACGGGTTCAAGTAGAACCCAGGGTCTGATCGGATGGGTTCAGCAGCTGTAAGGAACCAGGGGATGTCTTCTTCTGTAAATGTATAAGACCCCATACAAACTACAAGTAAAACCTTGGATTACGAGCCTAATTTGTTCCAGAAACATGCTTGTAATCCAAGGCATTTGTATATCAAAGCAAATTTCCCCGTAAGAAATAATGAAAACGCAGATGATTCGTTCCACAACCATTTATTGATAAGTCCTTCAGTTTATAGTCCATAAAAAAAGATAATAGCAATGTGATCAGGTTGTGTAACCATAAAATGTCCATCCACAAATGGAAGCCTCCACAAGGGGATTAGAAACAGAATCCAGCAGGAGCTCCAGAGCATAAAAGAGAAGAGAGGCGCCTCTAAGTGTAGCAATATGTTGATAAATGTTCTACCTTCATTAAATGTAACCATATCGCTACATTTAGAGGCGACTCTCTTCTCTTTTATACTCAGTTGTGACGCTACTTGTATATCAACACAAGATTTATTTAAAAATTTTGCTTGTCTTGCAAAACGCTCTCAAACCAAGTTACTCTCAAACCAAGGTTTTACTGTATACAACTTTTACCTGATTTCCTTTTAGATTTACCAAAACTATGTAGTGTAAGGGGCCTGCCTGATTGCATACAAATTGAGGCCCGGTTCACACTAGTGTGATGCCAGAAATCGCACCACATTGCTGTTTAGATCACATGCGATGTCTATGCGATTTCAGCCATACGAACTGTATGGCTGAAATCGCATCACATTCACACCAAAATGGTGCAGGACCCTTTTTTTTTGGTCCGCACTGAAATCGGATCACATAGGTGTTCATACTTATGCGATCCATTTGACAGTTCGCACAGCGATCTGCTGACCAATCTGGGGGTGTCGTTTAACTTTACATTGACACCCGCAGCAGTTCTCAGATCTCAGTGTGAACCACGATGGATTCGCAGGATTCTCGCTTCGCACTGGTGTGAACCGGCACTTAAGGTTTTGACCTCATATTATATGGTTTGGGTAAATCTGAAGGGAAAAAATCTACGGAAAATTGTATAGTGTGTATCCAGCTTAAGGCTCCAAGGATGCTGTTTGTTTTTTCTTTTTTTTTGTTTTGTTTTTTTCTTTTTGTGGTTGTTTTTTTCTTTGCTTTATGTTTTTTTTTTTATTTGTTTTTTTTGTGTTTGTTGTTTTTTCTTTGCTTTATGTTTTTTTTTTTTATTTGTTTTTTTTTTTGTTTTTGTTGTTTTTTCTTTTCTTTGTGTGTGTTGTGTTTTTTTTTTTTTTTTTTTTTTTTTTTTTTTCTTTTTTCATTTTTATTTTTTTTTTTTTTTTTAGATTTATTTATTTATTTATTTATGCTGTCCTGCTCATGGCATTTTTTTTCTGTTTATGATATTTTATCCACGTGTGTTCAGTTTATTCCAATCCCCTATTTCTGCCTTTAAAAATTTTAGCAAAAGAATGTCACCGGCACACCAAGGATCTCCAGTGCGAGTCCAAAGATTTATTCAGCGATCACATCGATTGCAACGCTTCGGAGCCACGCAGGACCCCTTCATCATCACACGCCTGATGAAGGGGTCCTGCGTGGCTCTGAAACGTTGCAATCGATGTGATCGCTGAATAAAGCTTTGGACTCGCACTGGAGATCCTCGGTGTGCTGTTGACATTCTCTTGCTCTGATTGGTCACGGCTCCAGGCGATGGTCCCTTTAGCACCCCCTTCTATGCACAGCCGTTTCTACAGGGACGTGTGCATTGGGAATAGTGTGTTGGAACCTTTTTAAAAATCTTGACACCGGATGGAACCTGGAAGCTGATTGGTTTCTAGATTTTGCGCTCTCCAGTTTTTAGTAAATCCCCCACGTGTGTTTTCTGCTTTCAGCGGCTTCAAAAACGCACCAATCTGCCCAAATCGAGCAACAAAAGCAGCTCTAAGCCCAGGTTCACACTGAGCTGCGGGAATGAAGCCGTGCCAGTTCAGCTGAACTCGCGCCATTTCACTCCCGCATGTCAGTCCCGCTTTCGGCGGCGATTTCACAGACATCTGTTTTGGTTTTAGGCACAGATGTCAATGGAAATCGCACCCCGAAATCGCAAATCGTAGTACAAAAACTACTTTTTGAAATCGGTGCCGCAAATAACATGCAATTTGACATGTAAAAACGCACCAATGTGGCGAATGCAGCGTCGCACCAATTTTTTTTTTTTTGCACGTTTTTTTTTTTTTTCTTTTTTTTTTTTTCATTTTTTTTTTTTTTTTTTGCACACTTTTTTTTTTTTTTTATTTGCACCGGGTGTTACGTTTTTGAGTGTGATTCACTACACCACGAGACTTAAAAAAAAAACACAAAAAAAAACCCCCTAGCTCCTGAGGGTTGTCCAGCAGCAGTTCTGCTTGCGGAGGAACTACAACGTCCAGCTGGCTGGCAGCACGCTAGGATCTGTCGAAGCATTCTTCCACTCTCAGGAATATTCCAGCGGCGTCCTTTGTCGCTCGCAACCGCGCCTTTTTTTTTGTTCCTCTCGTGTCAGCGACAAGTGTTGATTCAGAGCCGCTATCACATGGATTGCGATGAATCAGACTTCCAATGCGGGTAAAACATGCCTTTTCTGTGTTTTTGCTGGTCGGTGGTGGGGGGGGGGGGTTGAGGAGCGCCGCCACCTGTGCCGAACACATGCCGGAGATTGGCATTTTTTTTCTTGGGAGCCAATGAGAGAGGCGGCTGTCAGGCTGATCAGCTCATTGGTCCTTCCCTCTCCACAGACTGCAGCGCTGGGATATTCACGTGAAGCTGACATGCTTTTCTAAGCCAGGAGACTCAGAGAACAGCACATGCTGCTAATTCCCCCCTCCCCTCCTACCTTAGAGAACATGGGGGGGGGGAGAAATCCTTTGTACGGCTCCTACAGGAAATTTTATAGGGGATTCGGTTATTGTGAACCTTTCTTTTTATAAGTTGTCATTTTCATTTTGTGATTTGGATATTTACAGGCGATGTGGGGGTGCAGTAATGCTTAGAAAGCAATAATCACCCCTTATCCTAACTTGGTCGCTGTTATTCCTATCTGTAGAGCAAGCCGCTCCATTGAGAATCTCTGCAGCTTGGAGAGCAGTGCGGGAAGAGTTAACGCTGAAGAATAACTACTTCCCTACCGCGCCAATTCTGGCATTTAAAAATCTTTTTGTTTTTTTTTTTGCTAGAAAATTACTCAGAACCCCCAAACATTATATAATATTATTATTATTATTATCATTATATATATATATATTCATACTGTTATATATATTATCTGTCCCCACACTGAGAACTGAGCGATCAAACATCGTCGATCGCTCGGTTCTCAGAGCTCCCTGAGCAGAGAGCTGGTGACTGTCAGTCACTGGCTCTTTGCTCTGCCCCCCCTGGCACTCTCTGGATCGCTGAGCTGTGGAGGGGGGCGGGAGCGTCTGTCTCAGCCTCTCAGAGGCTCGCTGAGCTGTGGAGGGGGGCGGGAGCATCTGTCTCAGCCTCTCAGGGGCTCGCTGAGCTGTGGAGGGGGGCGGGAGTGTCTGTCTCAGCCTCTCAGAGGCTCGCTGAGCTGTGGAGGGGGGCCGGAGCGTCTGTCTCAGCGGCTCGCTGAGCTGTGGAGGGGGGCGGGAGCGTCTGTCTCAGCCTCTCAGAGGCTCGCTGAGCTGTGGAGGGGGGCGGGAGCATCTGTCTCAGCCTCTCAGCGGCTCGCTGAGCTGTGGAGGGGGGCCGGAGCGTCTGTCTCAGCGGCTCGCTGAGCTGTGGAGGGGGCGGGAGCGTCTGTCTCAGCCTCTCAGAGGCTCGCTGAGCTGTGGAGGGGGGCCGGAGCGTCTGTCTCAGCGGCTCGCTGAGCTGTGGAGGGGGGCGGGAGTGTCTGTCTCAGCCTCTCAGAGGCTCGCTGAGCTGTGGAGGTGGGCGGGAGTGTCTGTCTCAGCCTCTCAGCGGCTCGCTGAGCTGTGGAGGGGGGGCGGGAGCGTCTGTCTCAGCGGCTCGCTGAGCTGTGGAGGGGGGCGGGAGTGTCTGTCTCAGCCTCTCAGCGGCTCGCTGAGCTGTGGAGGGAGCGGGAGCGTCTGTCTCAGCCTCTCAGAGGCTCGCTGAGCTGTGGAGGGGGGTGGGAGCGTCTGTCTCAGCCTCTCAGCGGCTCGCTGAGCTGTGGAGGGGGGCGGGACAGTCTGTCTCAGCCTCAGAGGCTCGCTGAGCTGTGGAGGGGGGCGGGAGTGTCTGTCTCAGCCTCTCAGCGGCTCGCTGAGCTGTGGAGGGGGGCGGGAGCGTCTGTCTCAGCCTCTCAGCGGCTTGCTCAGCTATTGAGGGGGGCGGGAGCGTCTGTCTCAGCCTCTCAGCGGCTCGCTGAGCTGTGGAGGGGGGCGGGAGCGTCTGTCTCAGAGGCTCGCTGAGCTGTGGAGGGGGGCGGGAGCGTCTGTCTCAGCCTCTCAGTGGCTCGCTGAGCTGTGGAGGGGGGCGGGAGCGTCTGTCTCAGAGGCTCGCTGAGCTGTGGAGGGGGGCGGGAGCGTCTGTCTCAGCCTCTCAGCGGCTCGCTGAGCTGTGGAGGGGGGCGGGAGTGTCTGTCTCAGCCTCTCAGAGGCTCGCTGAGCTGTGGAGGGGGGCGGGAGCGTCTGTCTCAGCCTCTCAGCGGCTCGCTGAGCTGTGGAGGGGGGCGGGAGCGTCTGTCTCAGCCTCTCAGCGGCTTGCTGAGCTATTGAGGGGGGCGGGAGCGTCTGTCTCAGCCTCTCAGCGGCTCGCTGAGCTGTGGAGGGGGGCGGGAGTGTCTGTCTCAGCGGCTCGCTGAGCTGTGGAGGGGGGCGGGAGTGTCTGTCTCAGCCTCTCAGGGGCTCGCTGAGCTGTGGAGGGGGGCGGGAGTGTCTGTCTCAGCCTCTCAGAGGCTCGCTGAGCTGTGGAGGGGGGCGGGAGTGTCTGTCTCAGCCTCTCAGAGGCTCGCTGAGCTTTGGAGGGGGGCGGGAGTGTCTGTCTCAGCCTCTCAGAGGCTCGCTTGGCTGTGGAGGGGGGCGGGAGCGTCTGTCTCAGCCTCTCAGGGGCTCGCTGAGCTGTGGAGGGGGGCGGGAGCGTCTGTCTCAGCCTCTCAGCGGCTCGCTGAGCTGTGGAGGGGGGCGGGAGCGTCTGTCTCAGCCTCTCAGCGGCTCGCTGAGCTGTGGAGGGGGGCGGGAGCGTCTGTCTCAGCCTCTCAGAGGCTCGCTGAGCTTTGGAGGGGGGCGGGAGTGTCTGTCTCAGCCTCTCAGCGGCTCGCTGAGCTGTGGAGGGGGGCGGGAGTGTCTGTCTCAGCCTCTCAGCGGCTCGCTGAGCTGTGGAGGGGGGCGGGAGTGTCTGTCTCAGCCTCTCAGCGGCTCGCTGAGCTGTGGAGGGGGGCGGGAGCGTCTGTCTCAGCCTCTCAGCGGCTCGCTGAGCTGTGGAGGGGGGCGGGAGTGTCTGTCTCAGCGGCTCGCTGAGCTGTGGAGGGGGGCGGGAGTGTCTGTCTCAGCCTCTCAGGGGCTCGCTGAGCTGTGGAGGGGGGCGGGAGTGTCTGTCTCAGCCTCTCAGAGGCTCGCTGAGCTGTGGAGGGGGGCGGGAGTGTCTGTCTCAGCCTCTCAGAGGCTCGCTGAGCTTTGGAGGGGGGCGGGAGTGTCTGTCTCAGCCTCTCAGAGGCTCGCTTAGCTGTGGAGGGGGGCGGGAGCGTCTGTCTCAGCCTCTCAGGGGCTCGCTGAGCTGTGGAGGGGGGCGGGAGCGTCTGTCTCAGCCTCTCAGCGGCTCGCTGAGCTGTGGAGGGGGGCGGGAGCATCTGTCTCAGCCTCTCAGCGGCTCGCTGAGCTGTGGAGGGGGGCGGGAGCGTCTGTCTCAGCCTCTCAGAGGCTCGCTGAGCTTTGGAGGGGGGCGGGAGTGTCTGTCTCAGCCTCTCAGAGGCTCGCTGAGCTGTGGAGGGGGGCGGGAGCGTCTGTCTCAGCCTCTCAGGGGCTCGCTGAGCTGTGGAGGGGGGCGGGAGCGTCTGTCTCAGCCTCTCAGCGGCTCGCTGAGCTGTGGAGGGGGGCGGGAGTGTCTGTCTCAGCCTCTCAGCGGCTCGCTGAGCTGTGGAGGGGGGCGGGAGCGTCTGTCTCAGCCTCTCAGCGGCTCGCTGAGCTGTGGAGGGGGGCGGGAGCGTCTGTCTCAGCCTCTCAGCGGCTCGCTGAGCTGTGGAGGGGGGCGGGAGTGTCTGTCTCAGCCTCTCAGCGGCTCGCTGAGCTGTGGAGGGGGGCGGGAGTGTCTGTCTCAGCCTCTCAGCGGCTCGCTGAGCTGTGGAGGGGGGCGGGAGTGTCTGTCTCAGCCTCTCAGCGGCTCGCTGAGCTGTGGAGGGGGGCGGGAGCGGCTCTCTCAGCCTTTCAGCGGCTCGCTGAGCCGGGTGCTGGACCAGGCATGTGGACGGATCCTGACTTCACTGTCGAGATCTTTTCTGAGCCTGGACCGGCTCTGTGACGGTGGACTGCAGCCCGCTGTCAGCTGAAAATGGGTCACAGGAGTGCAGAACGAACTTCATTTGTGTGATCTACAGGATAATTACAGCCAAAACGAGCCCCCCCCCCCCCCCCCGTACTTCTCCTTTAATAATAAATGACATATAAAAACATTGGTGAAGTAATTTCGTGATAAAAGTGGAGTTTTCCTCTTCTGTGTGGATCAGGTGGATGTTTGCAGGATTTGGGTAGCTGGGATTGTTGTCTCGGCACCTCACAGTTGGACATTATTACTCCACATTATAAGGGATTGTGTAATGTTTGGAGTACACGGAGCCCGGACCTCCAACACTCAGCCCGGACCTCCAACACTGAGCATGTCTCCGGGTGAGGGGAGAAGTCTCTCCAAGTTCACTTGTCCTGTTAGAGGATCTCTTCTACAGAGACAGGAGAGGAGCCCCTACTCCCCATCTTATACGAAGCATAGAGGACTCTGGACAGAGTCAGGGAATGTGTGCTTCCATCGCAGCCTTCTCACACAGGCTGCAGTGCTTCTAAACAGCCACTTGGGATTCTTTTGTTTTGCGGTGTGTTTTTATATATAGCTTGTTAGGCAATTTTTGGCCTCTAAGACATTGTGTGCCGATTCTGAGCTTCCTTGTACCGACCGACCGACCACACCTGGATGTACTGGGTGTCAGCCTCCAGGATCCTCCTCCACAAGTCACTTATCAGGTGTTGTACTATCCGAGACGTCTTATTCCTCACTCCGCCGGGATAGCTGGAGCATTCATCACCCTGGTAGGGTTCCTTCTCCATTCAAATGGCATGCATGTGTATGTGTGTGTGTGTGTGTGTGTATATATAATATTATATATATATATATATATATTATATATATATATATATATATATATATATATATATATATATATATAATATATATATATATATATATATATATATATATATATATATATATATAATATGATTGTTATATATTTTATTATATGATTGTTATATATTTTATTATATATTATAATATATACTGTATGTATAGTATATTTTTTTAAATATTATCTTTATATTTTGATATATATATATATATATATATATATATATATATATATATATATATATATATATATATATATATATATATATACAGTGTTTTTTTTTAGATTACTTTCAATATATATTAAAAAATATAATATACTGTATGTGTATTATATTTTTAAAATATTGATTTTAATATATTAAAGTATATTTTATACATAGTGTGTGTATGTATGTAATGTATATTATATAATATATATATATTACTGTATGTGTATATTTGTGTATGATTATTAATATATATTTTTTCAATATTTTAATATATACTGTATATTTGTTTTTTTTATATTAATTTTAATATATATTAAATTATTATATTCTACAGTGTACTGTATGTGTATTATATTTAAAAATTTATATTTAGAGATATAGATAGATATTAGATATATATATTATTATTATTATTATTATTATACAGGATTTATATAGCGCCAACAATTTACGTTGCGCTTTACAACTTGAGGGTAGACAGTACAAATACAATACACTTTAATACAGTAGGAATCAGAGGGCCCTGCTCCTTAGAGCTTACAATCTAAGAATATATATAAATCACTTTTTTAAAAATATACTGTATGTGTATTATATTTTAATATATTATTTATAGTGTGTGTATATAATATTATATTATATATATATATATATATATATATATATATATATATATATATATATATATATATATATATATATATATATATATATATTAAAAGAAATTATATTATTAATATCCTCTTCTCTTTTTTTTTTTTTAAACATTCATTTTAATAGATGTATATTTATGAATCTTGGCTATTCCTCTGCTTGCAATGCCTCTTGCGGGCGATTGTGTGAAGTGGTTGGGCAATTACTGTCCTGCTGACTTTTACACCTTGTGAATAGCGGTGAGTCATTTACTTGAATTTGCATTCTAGGAAACCAGAGAAAGACCTTCTGTTTCTCTCTCTACCAGGAAGATTAAACACATAGCGGTCTATCTTATTTAAAAAAAAAAAAAAAAAATCACTGTACTAATGAGAAAAAATCATTTGCAGAGTTGCTAATCGACATATTTTATCTAATGTGATTATTTCCTATGATCGTCAGTACCATCTAGTGACCATAATGCGGTATTTTTCCTGAAATACCTCAATCAGGAAAATCCTGCTTTATGGCCACTAGATAGCGCTGTTCATAGGGAATAATCATATTAGGTGATTTTTTTCATTGCAGCTGTGCAAATGTTTGTCCCATTCATACAGCAAATGTTTGTCCCATTCATACAGCAAATGTTTTTATAAGAAGATCCCAAAGTGCACCTCCCAAACTCCTTAATAGGACCAGCCCGCTCACAATTGAAATGTGAGTTTTGGGGGATTTTGGCATCCGCTGGCTTATTCTCATTCCCGGGTAATCCGGCAGGTACTGTAGTGAGCCGAGTCTTCTCTGTAATGGCGGGGGTCGGTGGATGAGCCCCCCTGGGGACAGTCTATGACCACTGAAAGGTGTGAGAGGTTTTGACCATCAGCTTTGTATAAAGTTCTCCTTTTTATGAGGAATATTTTTGTTTTTGCATCGCTAATGGTTGGTTGTGGCTGATTTTGAAGGGGATTTATTTGTGACGTTCGTTTTTCTTTGAGCTGTTCGGACGTAGTCCGGCTTTCCCCAGCAGTGTCATTATCGGGGATTTATAGATGTTGGCGTTAGGTGAGCAGTGCCGATTCTTGGCACACAGGATCAGACTGTAGATGACGGATTCCTGGAGAGCGCCCACCGCTTACTGAGAGCTTTACTTCTTCATTGTACAGCAGAGCTTAGTCTGGAGAGTTCATCTCAGATCCTGTAAGGGAAGACGTAAATTCTTTTCAGAGTGGAAACGTTTGTTATGTAATTGTGTCATTGATCGCTACAAATGCAAAGCGTGTTGGGCTTTTAGTCTTGCCCTTTATTTTTAATTTTTTTTTAAAGCTGAACTCCAGGCAGATACAAGACACAAACTCAGCTTTGTAAATGCAAATATAGTTTTTTTTTTTCTTTAATGCATGTGTTGTTTTAAAATACAAGCAGTGTTAGTTCCTGAATGTGACCTGGTATGGGCTTCTTGCAGTCCCTATACAGCATGCTGATATGAGGAGAGAGCAGAATGATAGAGAGATGAGCTCCTCTCTGTGCTGCTTCTCCTCTCACTGTCCATTCACAGGCTGGGGGGGAGGGGATTGGGGGTCCAGGAGTGAGTTGAATGATGCTTACCATCAGACTGAAGACATCTAGGGGCAGAAAAAATGTATTGCAGGAAAACCTCTTTGGAGGTTTTGCACATGTTAATGCAAAATTTGGTTTTATTTTTTTAATGGGCTTTTTATTTGTATTTGTTGTTTTTGGCTGTAGGTTGTCCCTGAATCAAGTGACCTTATGTGTAATCTTTTCAATACACAGGGAGGTTTCCTTTTTGTTTTTCCTCTTGAATTAAAGTATAGCTCAAGCTGCTTTTTTGTGGTCAGTGGGAATAATACCCTCCTTACTATGGCGGTCGTGGGAATAATACCCTCCTTACAATGGCAGTCGGTGGGAATAATACCCTCCTTACAATGGCGGTCGTGGGAATAATACCCTCCTTACAATGGCGGTCGGTGGGACTAATACCTTCCTTACAATGGCGGTCGGTGGGACTAATACCCCTCCTTACAATGGCGGTCGGTGGGACTAATACCCCTCCTTACAATGGCGGTCGGTGGGACTAATACCCCTCCTTACAATGGCGGTCGGTGGGACTAATACCCCTCCTTACAATGGCGGTCGGTGGGACTAATACCCTCCTTACAATGGCGGTCTGTGGGACTAATACCCTCCTTACAATGGCGGTCGGTGGGACTAAT
>JBBGZY010002699.1:185000-199000 GCA_037952925.1 Lithobates clamitans
TGTTTGTGTATTTTGGTGTTATGTGAGCAGTGTGGTAGCTTTAAAGAGAACTAGTTATGTTTCAGTTTAAACTGTGCTTGTGTGACCCGAGCCTTAAAGTGATATTAAAGGCATAGTTTAAAAAAAAAAAAAAAGTCATACTTGCTCTGTAGAATGGTTTTGCACAGAGCAGCCTCGATCCTCCTTTTCTTGGGTCCCATGTTGGCACTCCTGGCTCCTCCTCCTTGTCCAGTGCCCCCCAATAGCAAGTTGCTTGCTATGGGGACACTGGTGCGTGCTCGCTCCTGAGCCCCCACACGATGCGTCCATAAGACACACCAGAGCTGTGGCTCAGCCCCGCCCCCCCTGTGCTCTCCTCATTGGCTCACTGTCAGAAACCATGAATCAGACTGAGACAGAAGTACGGTTAAATCTCACTTGTTTTATAATAATAAAAAAAAAAAAGTAAACTTAGTCAAAACATAGCCAGAGTTCAGGAACCGGAACGGATAGTCAGACAAGCCAAAACGTCAGGGAGCCAGAGAGGAGCAGAGTGGAAAAGCGAGCAGGATCTGGAGCCAGAAGGAATGTCAGCCAAGCAAGTCTTCAACAGGAACACAGGAGAGCGTCTCTAGAGATGTGACCAAGGCGAAGGCAGAGACCATCTGGACTGGACGGCTTAAGTAGGCAGGACTGACGAGCAGGATATCATCAACAGGTGAGTCACCGTGGAGAGATAGGAGCTGGCAATTAGCTGACAGGTGAGCGGCCAGCTCAGAGAAGGAAGGGCTGAGCCCAGCCCCGCCACCAGCTTCCCTGTCCCTGCTGAAGAAAAGCATCCCCACAACATGATGCTGCCACCACCATGTTTCACGGTGGGGATGGTGTGTTCAGGGTGATGTGCAGTGTTTTCCACCACACATTAGGTCAAAAAGCACTCGCTGGCTGTGATTGACAACAGTGGGGGCCAGTGGCTTCCGCTACTGTCTCAGCCAATGAGAAGAGAGAGAGAGACTAGGGACAGCCGAGGCTCCCGTGCACATCGATGGATGAAGATGGGGCTTAGGTATTTATGAGGGGGGAGGGGGGGCGCCTGCACACACAAAGTGTTTTTTTTTTTTTTTTTTTAATCTTCATGCATAAAATTCATAAAAAAAAAACCCTCTGCCTTTACAACCATCTGAACCGCTCGGCGCAATGGTTTTTTCGCCGAAATGAAGACTGGTACTGGAGATTTTATGGACTAAAATGATTCAGATGACTAAAATACGACTAAAACTAAAAGGGCATTTTAGTCCAAAAGGCTATAACTAAAACGAAATGGAAATACAAAGCCAAAATCAACGCGAGATTAGCGATTTTACCTAGCGTATTTGCCAAATTGTTGCGTTCCGGTCGTTGCCGGTATTGGACACTCCCTGGTGTGTGAACGCGCGCTCCTCCTGCCGCTCGCTGTGATATGTACAGTATACTCTACTTTACGTTACTTTTTTATTTTTTGGTAGGCGCCTTGCCCACTAAATTCCTGGGCTTTTATTATCATTGCCCTTTTATTAGTCGTGTGCCGTCCATTGATCTGGAGGGTTCTGGAAGTTGCCCCGGTAGGGTGGTTGAGTGTCATTGGACACCCCCCCGTAGCTCTGGCGGCACGTGGGCGGACAGTTGCCGGATATGCCTCATTCATCATCTCCTTTTTCATTGTACAGCAGAAGGGTGGTAATGCTATTTAAGCAGTTTATTATGACCAGCAAATCTCGGGGCAGCGAAGAGCCACATCTGCGTCGGCTAATCGTGATCCTCAGCGGCTCGGTGTCAGTAATCGTTTCCTGCGCAGGTTGGACGCAGGGAATAGTCTTACATAATAGCAAAGGAGGAGGAGGGGGGGGGAGGGGAGGTGGGGAGAGGACCTTCCGCCATGAATGACTCTAAGCCGCCCAGATGTCTTCTGTACAGGCCAGTCACTCGGTTAATGCCGAGACGGAGATGTGAATGAAGGAAGAACCTCGCGGAGAGGAACCTGCTGGCCACTAGAAGATTTTTTTTGTAAACTTGTCATGAATGTGAGAAATTTTGCGGCAGTGTGTTGGGGAAGAAAGTACCGTCGTCACACATTTTTCAAATTTAAAATACACTATATTGTCAAAAGTATTGGGACGCCTGCCTTTACACACACATGAACTTTAATGGCATCCCAGTCTTAGTCCGTAGGGTTCAATATTGAGTTGGCTCCGCCCTTTGCAGCTATAACAGCTTCAACTCTTCTGGGAAGGCCGTCCACAAGGTTTAGGAGTGTGTCTATGGGAATGTTTGACCATTCTTCCAGAAGAGCATTTGTGAGGTCAGGTGCTGATGTTGGACGAGAAGGCCTGGCTCGCAGTCTCCGCTCCTGTAATTCATCCCAAAGGTGTTCTATCAGGTTGAGGTGAAGGCCAGTCAAGTTCCTCCACCCCAAACTCGCTCATTCATGTCTTTATGGACCTTGCTTTGTGCACTGGTGTGCAGTCATGTTGGAACAGGAAGGGGACATCCCCAAACTCCTCCCACAAAGTTGGGAGCATAAAATTGTCCAAAATGTCTTGGTATGCTGACGCCTTAAAGTGATTGTAAACCCACATGAAAAAAAAAAAAATACCTGCAAGACAAATGCATAATTTTTTGTTTTAACTTTATGGTACAAAGCATTGAAAAGTTATTTACAAATGAGATAAATTGATTTTTTTTTTTTTTTAATTTACCGCTTTTTCAATGTGAAATGTGTAAATATATGTTAAGATACCATATATTTTTGAGTATAAGTCGACCCAAATATAAGCCGAGGCATCTAATTTTACCACAAAAAAACTGGGAAAACTTATTGACTCGAGTATAAGCCTAGGATGAGAAATTCGCAGCTACTGTAAGTGGAAAAGAGGGTCAACAATGCCCATTTGCAGCCTCACTGTGCCCATTTGCAGCCATAGGTCCCCCGAACTTCAAACTCGGTAGTTAAGGGTTCCTAGATGCCCCCTAGCTGAAGCCAAAATTTTGGATCTCTGGACCCAAAGGATCCCGAATTGACATTGCTGCAGATGGACACAGTTGACTGTATCTCGGGGCCACTTGGTGCTAGGAACCTCAAATTTGGTGTGAAAACCCAGTGGAACTAGCACTACAACATATCCGAAGCTGGGGTTCCTAGCACTAAGTGGCCTCGAGATACGGGGCCCCAAATGGGTTCATAAAATGTCAAGCACTTTTCTGCTGCAGAGAATGACATTTTCCGAACCGAGCTTGAGGCCCTGTATCTCGGGGCCACTTGGTGCTAGGAACCCCAGCTTCGGATATGTTGTAGTGCTAGTTCCACTGGGTTTTCACACCAAATTTGAGGTTCCTAGCACCAAGTGGCCCCGAGATACAGGGCCCCAAGCTCGGTTCGGAAAATGTCATTCTCTGCAGCAGAAAAGTGCTTGACTCGAGTATAAGCCGAGGGGGTCATTTTCAGCACAAAAAGATGTGCTGAAAAACTCGGCTTCGACTCGAGTATATACGGTATATGTGTAAAAATATTCACTAACAAAGCAAACCAAAAAAAAAAAAGTTTTAATTGTTTATCATTTATAAAATAGACGTGAACCAAAGAAAAAAAGCAGGAAAATAATAATTAAATGGAGGAGAATATGGAGTTAATTACGGCTGATTAGAGTAAATTACGGCTTATTAAGGGGTTAAACAGAAGAACATTTGTTCATCCCTTTTGATCTGCAGATGAAGAAACAGAAATATACAAAAAGAAACAATGTTTCTTTTTATTTTAGTGTTTTAGGGCTGAGCAATGTTGTTAATAAACATTGCGGCTGCTTTTTTTTTTTTTTTTTTGACAGCTCCAATTACCGGACTTCTTTAACACAGGAGAGACCCCACTGACAGCTCAAAGAACCCGAGCACGAAAGTATCAGTTTCAGGTATCGGTGCATTTGCATGGGTGCCGATACTTGTGCAAATACTTGTCATCGGCACCGATACTAGTAGCCTAATTATCTGTTTTTTGTTTTTTCTTCTTATAGGTGTTAAGCAACAATTCTATGAACAATCTAAGTGTTAGTGTACTGCTGGAGCTCACAAATGCCACAAGCGTGGATCTCTCCTTGGAATCGCTCTTCACCATCTGGGATCTGTGAAGCCCATATAGAAACGTGAGCGGCCTTTTTAGGATCATCATACCAACACAACCATCTGCCCCCCCCCCCCCCCCCCAGCATTGAAGGCTATGTTAAGCCTTGTTTCTCTCTTGTAAAATCATCACCGCTATCATGAGCACAGAGCCACAGGTCGAAGGCTTGATCCAAAATAACGAGGATTGGTCCACCGCAACTGGGACGGAGGAGGAAAGCTCTCCGGGAAAGACGTTTAACTGCGAAACGCCCGAGGAGCACCATGTGGACATGGAGATGCACTCCAGCGGCTCAAATGGCATCGACTCCGGCGGTAATTACTGTAATGGCCATGAGTCTAGCGGAACCGATTCCCATGGCATTGAGCCCAGGATATCCAATTGTACTTTCCGGATGCCCAGCAAGTCCACCGGCAGCAGCAATAACAGGTAATGCTTTCGCTGGTGCATTTTGTTTTGCGAGGCCAGGGAAATTTTATAATTGTGATGTGCTATGGCTGCATACAGTACAAAGCATTGACTACTGCCCGCGCCTAGAACTGGCCTTCACAACAAGGAGCACATGGGAAGGGCGACACATGTCGAACAAAACTAAAGAAAATTCCCAGCTCAACTTGCCAGCCAGCCTGAAACCAACCAAATTATCCTGTCTAACAGTATGCGTTAAAAACAGGGGTTTAGTTTGCACACATTTTGCAAATATATGCGTAAGCTGCAGAGACGCTCCACGGCACCCCAGTATTATCTGCAGTCCTACATTTTTGAGACCATCCATAGTAGGAGCCCATGCATTATTATAGATAGATAGAGGGCAGGTGAACCTTGAGGGAGCCCTCCCCTCTTTAAAGGCACAGGTGCACACTGGACACCCAGTATATAGCACAATGGCAGCAATGGTGTCCAGTGCGTTGCTTCACCATTTATTCCAACACTACAAATGGCCACTACTCCCACCTATAACTGGCCTTCACAGCAAGGAGCACGTGGAAGGGTAACACATGTCAAACCAAAACCAAAAAAAAAAATTCCCAGCTTAACTTACCAGCCAGCCTCAAACCAACCAAATTTTCCTACATAACGGTATGCGTTAAAAACGGGGGGGTTTAGTTTGCACACGTTTGCAAATACATGCGTAAGCTGTGCAGCCACTTCATGGCACCCCCAGTATTATGTGGCTACAGATATGGTTTGATGTTGGGCACGGCGTCGACTGTTGATTAGGGTCAGTGTGAAGATGGTGTCAGAAACCATGAAATCAGGCCGAGACAGACGTACAGTTAAATCAGACTTGTTTAATAATAAAAGTAAAAAGAACAAACGTAGTCAAAACATAGCAAAAGTTCAGTAACTGGAACGGATAGTCAGCCAAGCCAGAAGTCAGGGATTAATGTAGTGGAACAGCAAGCAGGGTCCAGAGCCAGAAGGGATGTCAGCAAAGCCAGTCTTTAAACAGGAATGCAGAAGATGTTTCTTGTGATGTTGACCAAGGCGAAGGCAGAGCTCCTCTGGGCTGGACGGCTTAAGTAGGCAGGATTGACGAGCAGGATATCATCAACAGCTGAGTAACTGTGGAGAGATAGGAGCTGGCAGTTAGCCGACAGCTGAGCGGCCAGCTCAGAGAAGGAAGGGCTGAGCCCAGCCCTGACAGATGACCCCTGATGGTGGCCTGAATGTCACCCTTACAGACAGCTTTTAAAGATCTTTGGTGCCGAGTCACTGACTTTGCACCCAGAACCATGGAGGAATCGCCAGGTAGGAAGTGGTTCAGCTGCAGCTCAGGGAACCCCTAGCAAGCTCTGGAGGAACACTGGGGTTCCATAGAATCCTGGTGGAGAATGGCTGATCTAGAGCATTCTTTCCTCATCCACTAGAGGAGTGAAGGACATACTCTACTGATGCCATTGTCCTCCTGGTGGATGGCGAATGTGCTCCAGGGAAGAGACCTGGGAAACTTGGCTCACAGCAGAACTTGAGCTGTCATTGGAGGACTAGAGGAGGAGGAAGATTCCATGTTTGGGGATACAGACAGGAGTAAAGATCTCAGGTGATCAAACCTTCCTTCACAATGTAGAAAAGAAGAAAAATGGGCTAATTTTTCACTTTTAAGAGAACCTATGCTCTGCACCTGGAGGGTGATCCAGTTCACTTTACTGCCTCCCCTCCCCCAACCCTTTGCTTTGCTCCCCAGCTGCCAGGAGTGAGGAAAGGGAATCTTGTGTAAGTCGTAGGTCATCAGAGTCCTAGTGAAGCCCGAGGACTATGTCCTCCATGTGACAGCCTTGGGCCAATCACGAAGCACCAAAAGGAAGGAGAGTGAGGCACATCCCCTCCATACCCAGTATAATTTATCTCCTATTCAGGATATTGGTAAAAAATGATATGGGATTACATGTTTAGGGTTGGAGATAAGGCACTCCTTGTAGGTAGGTGATGTGGGTGGGTAGGAGAGGTTGAACGGAGGTGGCAGTGAGCCCTGTCTGGGCCCGGGGCTGCTGCCTCAGGGTACGGCCAATTCCTCATGTGACCTTGGAAAGTAGATAGAAAGCAGCGCTCGGTATCCAGTATATGTAAGTTTGAAAGTGGGTTTAAAGATGTTTTATTAAAGGTAGCAATTTAAAATCAAGCCAACGCGCTTCGTGGAAACAGCGACTCGCCCTTCTTATGTACCATTTTGTTGAATAGCCCTGAAGAAGGGGGAGTCGCTGTTCCCCTGAAACGCGTTGGCTTGATTTTACTTGTGGCTACTGTCAATAAACAGCTTTAAAGCCACTTTCAAACTCGCATTTACTGGATAAAGGGCGCTTCTTTCTATCCCCTTTCCAATGCTATATTGCAGGGGTCTCCAAGCTTTATAAACAAAAGGGCCAGTTTACTCTCCTAAAAACTTTAGAGGGGGCGAGACTGTAGCCAGTGGGGGGAAGAAAATGTCCTGGCATCAGTGGGAGTAAACAATTCCCCATCATAGGTATTTGGGGGGGAGGAATAGTACCCCATCGTTGGGGTCAGTGAGAGGAATAGTGTCCTATCGTTGGTGTCAGTGGGAGGAATAGTTCCCCGTCGTTGATGTCAGTGGGAGCAATAGTGCCCCGTCGTTGGTGTCAGTGGGAGGTATAGTGCCCCGTCGTTGGTGTCAGTGGGAGGAATAGTGCCCCGTCATTGGTGTCAGTGGGAGGAATAGTGCCCCGTCGTTGGTGTCAGTGGAAGGAATAGTGCCCCATCGTTGTCAGTGGGAGGAATAGTGCCCCATCGTTTGTGTCAGTGGGAGGAATAGTGCCCCATCATCAGTGCCAGTGGGAGGAATAGTGCCCCATCGGTGTCAGTGGGAGGAATAGTGCCCCATCATCGGTGTCAGTGGGAGGAATAGTGCCCCATCGGTGTCAGTGGGAGGAATAGTGCCCCATCGGTGTCAGTGGGAGGAATAGTGCCCCATCGGTGTCAGTGGGAGGAATAGTGCCCCATCGGTGTCAGTGGGAGGAATAGTGCCCCATCGGTGTCAGTGGGAGGAATAGTGCCCCATCGGTGTCAGTGGGAGGAATAGTGCCCCATTGTTGCAGGCGGTGGGAGGGAATAATGCCTCAGGGGCTGGATCATAGCACGCAAAGGGCCGCAGTTTGGAGGCCACTGCTATATTGCATGGAAGCCTTCTGTTTAACATATAGTATTTTTGACTTTCTTTTAAAAATGCTAGTTTCCTGGCTGTCTATTTAGCTTCAATGCTTTCTGAGACACTAACTCCCTATAAATACATCAGATTTGTTTCCAATCTGCTCACTTGTACCAGCAACTCCAAAGTCCTGAAGCCGTTGGATCATCTTCAATGATGGAGTATCATCCTCAGCATGTAGTATACTCAAAACCTGAGCCATTTATTATTCACAAGGAAGCAAAGTTTCGGAGCCATTACACCGACTCCTTCATCAGGCGTGGAAGGAAAGTGAAACGCCGCTTGTCCTTTTGTATGTGACCAATGAATGATGTGCTGATGATATTCCATCATTGAAGGTTCCAGGCAGAACTTGCTTTTGTTTGGCTGGAAAGCCACTGCACCAGATTTCCCTATTCATATTGGATCAGGACGACGCTCAGGGAACTGGTGATTTCAGAAATGGTGACCAATAAAAACCACGGGGAGATGACATTTTCCCCCAATGGAGGGTGAAAACTCACATTTGACAAGGGACCCTTTTTTTTTTTTTTTTTTTTTTTTTTTTTTTTTTTTTTTTTTCCATTAACTGCTGTATATCTTCAGAGGTTTGCAAGAAATGTGAAATTGTGCATAGCAATAAATTAAACTGTTGACCTTTTTTTTTTTTTTTCTTCTCTTTTTGCACCCAAAAGTGAACAAATGGACAGGACTCGCTCTCACAAAGAGCTGATGAGTATGGTGCAGGAAATGAAACGGCGCCTTCCTTCAGAAAAGGTGAACCGCAGCAAACCCAGCACAGTGGATGCGTTGAACTACGCCTTGAAATGTGTCCGGCAGGTGCAAGGTGAGAATAGCAAACTATGGTTGCCACCATAAGACACGATTTGTTATAGTTTTGGGGGAATAGGTGAATCTTTGGGGTTGACTGACTTAAACTGGAGAGTGCAGAGGGGTAGCCAATCAGCTTCTAACTTCAACTTGTTCAATTAAGCTTTGACAAAAGCAGAGCTGCGCCAGATTTTGTATTCTCCAATTTTAGTAAATCCACCCAAATGTGTCCCATTTCTCCTCTTTTCTGGTGAAATCCGTGCCAATGATCACCAAATTAGTATTTGTATATAACATATGGCTTCAGTGAAGTTTCAGTAAGCATGTGTTTACAATTAATAACTCAGAGGAGCGATGGCATAGAAAGCATCACCAGCTCCTGTTTTGCAAAGTACATTAGATTACCTAGCTTCTAGAATGGTGCATGTCTGATTGGATGCCGAATTGGCTTGGTTGACCGTATTCCCTTAATGCAGATGTCAGCTTTTTTTTTTCCTTACATTTTGGAAAATGTCTCAATGTAAACATAGTAGGAGTTCTGGGTGGTCAGAGACCCCCTTGATGACCGCCCTCAAATAGGGTCGAATGTTCGGGAACACCTGCCCATCACACCTACATGAGATTGTAGGGGATCCCATTTCTAAACCATGTGCATTAATATGGAGCTGGCCCCCTCTTTGTAGCTATAGCATTCTCCAGTCTTCAGGGATGGATTTCCACAAGAATTTGGAGGGGATCTGTGGGAATTTGTGCCCATTCAACCAAAAGAACATTTGAGAGGTCAGGTACTGATGTTGGATGAGAAGATCTGGCTCCCAATTGGCATTCCAATTCATTCTAAAGGTGTTCCATAGGGTTAAGGTCAAGGCTCCGTGTAGGACATTTGAGTTCCTCCACAACAAACTCATGTAAGCCTTATCTTTATGGAGATGTTAGCTGAGAAGACCTGGCTTCACAATTGGCTTTGCAATTCATCCCAAAGGTGTTCAGAAGGGTTGAGGTCAATGCTCCATGTAGGACATTTGAGTTGCTCCACAACAAACTCATTAAGCCTTGTCTTTATGGAGATGTTAGCTGAGAAGACCTGGCTCCACAATTGGCTTTGCAATTCATCCCAAAGGTGTTCAGAAGGGTTGGGGTCAATGCTCCATGTAGGACATTTGAGTTGCTCCACAACAAACTTATTAAGACCTGGCTCCACAATTGGCTTTGCAATTCATCCCAAAGGTGTTCAGAAGGGTTGAGGTCAATGCTCCATGTAGGACATTTGAGTTGCTCCACAACAAACTCATTAAGCCTTGCCTTTATGGGGATGTTAGTTTAGAAGACCCAGCTCCCAATTGGCTTTGCAATTCATCCCAAAGGTGTTCAGTAGGGTTGAGGTCAGGATTCTTTACGCCTTTAGTTCCTCAACAGAACACTGGTCAAACCCCATCTTTATGGAACTGGTGTTGTACCTAGTTATTCTGGAGAAAAAAAAGGGTCTTAACCAAACTGTTACCACAAGGTTGGAAGGGCACAATTGTCTACAATGTCTTTTGTATTCTGAAGAATTAACTGTACCCATCACTATAAACTAATACATTCAGTCAGTTGGAGGCATATCCACATACCTTTGCCTTTATAGATCGGTATAATATTTAAGGGTCCACAAGCTTTCGAGAATATACCGTGTCTGCAAACATGCTTGGCTTGCCTGGATATATTAATGGGAACTCTTCTGGATCAGTTTACAGGAGGTCTCAATGCTGACGCGCCAAACGGCCAATCACTAGGTGTACAGGTGTACTTTGTGATTTGTTTCCCTACTTTATAAATGTAATCTGTCAGTTTATACATGCCTTCTAGCAACCTTCTCGTTCAGCCGTACTTTCACGGTTTTAACTGGAGTGTGCAGTGAACACGGACAGAATAACCTCTCTATAGGTTGTGCTAATGTAAGAAGTTCAGTAGTTGCTTTCTTATAGGCAGTGTCACAGCTTGTTGGAGTCCAGGTTATAATTGCCCCGGCAAAAACCATTTGTTTACTCTCAGTCCCGGATGAACTTACACGGTTTACAATAATGTAATATTTTCTTATTCTCCAGCGAACAGTGCGTTTTTCCAGGTCCTCACTGAAAGCGGAACGGCACGTATGGGTACCACTGTACATACGATTGAGGATCTGGAAACGATGACATCAGAGCATCCACCAAAAAACACGGTATGTGTCATAGAGTTTTATGATAAGAACCTCATAGTCAAGGAAGGAAGGAAGAGTTTTGTTGCCTATAAAGACCAATCCCAAGTTTTCTGTCTCTAGTGTACTATGGGGCAATGTTTGGGCGAATCAAACATTTTTGGTTATGAAGCTCTGATACAGAAGGGCTTCTCAGCTGATGCTAGCAGCTGTCTTTCCTCTCTGTCAAGTGAAATTCTGATTGGGTATCTGCTTTACCTGTGACTTCTCCAGCAACTTCTCAGAAGTTCAGAACTGACTTTGTTCTCCACCCAACTTTGTTCTCCACCCACCTTGGCCCTCAAACCCAGCTTGGCCCTCAAACCCAGCTTGGCCCTCAAACCCAGCTTGGCCCTCAAACCCAGCTTGGCCCTCAAGCCCAGCTTGGCCCTCAAGCCCAGCTTGGCCCTCAAGCCCAGCTTGGCCCTCAAACCCAACTTGGTCCTGCCATGATATCTTTGATGCATTATGTCTGTTGGCTTTTCTCATTTAGAAAAGGGAAAGCTTATGTTTTTTGGAGTTCCCATGCAACCACCACATGTAAAGAGCCCTTGTTAGCCACAATTTTTTCGTTTTGGGGTTTAAACAAGCTTTAGGATGCTTTTGGCATCTTTGCCCCCCCCCCTTTTTTTTTTCTTCAATGGAGAAGGGGTCAGACTATTGTATGTTCTTTCATTTACCAAAATATCTTCACTCCTGCGGTGAGACTTCATTTTTCATGCTGATATCAGAGATGTGTTCTGATGGAAACCTAGAATGAATATTCTCATCCTTTTCTTGTTCATCCTTTCCAGGATACATTTGTTATCGTGTTCTCGCTGACCTCTGGGAAGATGGTGTACATCTCGGAACAGGCTGCCTGCATCCTGAATTGTAAGAAGAAGCTGTTGGACTCATCGCGCTTTGTGGAGCTCCTGGCTCCTCAGGACGCCAGCGTCTTTTACAAACACACCACCCAGTCTCATCTTCTGCCCTGGAATATTGGAACGGAGACAGGTAAGGCCCAGAGATAGACAAATGGCCAATAGAACTGGAAGATATTGGAGAACTTGTTGCTGGACTACTGTATTTAAAGAATAGTAAAAAAAAAAATGAAATGATTTAACTTTTACATAGTCCAAGTCCCAATTTACGTTTATCTGTGGTCTATCATTAGAACAGAAATATATTCACTGATATAAGTATTATATAGTTCTCAAATGTGATGGACAAGAACTATTTAGCTGTCGCTCATTTATAGATTTTTGTTGCCCCAGAATTCAGGACTGCAATGTAAAGGCCACTCTGTCTTTCTTAAAAGTATAACCAAAAACTTTAGTTTCTAGCCGTGGATACAGTAGGGATGGGTTAGAACCTGTGTTAGGTCTTCATTGCTGTGTCCCCACTGGAAACATCCAGGGTGTATTTGATTGAAATCAAGTCGAATTAAATCACTAGTAAAAAGGCTTGATTTAAATCAACTCGATTTATATCATAATTTTTAAAGAGCAACTGTCATCTCTGCCCCACAGCGGCTCCTCCTCTGACCCGCTGTGGGCTCCTCCTCTGGCCCGCTGTTGGCTCCTCCTCTGGCCCGCTGTTGGCTCCTCCTCTGGCCCGCTGTTGGCTCCTCCTCTGGCCCGCTGTTGGCTCCTCCTCTGGCCCGCTGTTGGCTCCTCCTCTGGCCCGCTGTTGGCTCCTCCTCTGGCCCGCTGTTGGCTCCTCCTCTGGCCCGCTGTTGGCTCCTCCTCTGGCCCGCTGTTGGCTCCTCCTCTGACCCGCTGTTGGCTCCTCTGACCCGCTGTTGACTCACCGACAGCCCCATTCACTTTAATGGGACGGCTGGTGATGCGGCAGTGACACAACAAGGTGAGGGACGTGGTGGCAGCGGGTGAGTGGATGCCCCCTAACAGGCCGCTGCCGTGATGGATCTGAAATGACAGGTGCTCTTTAAATGTAAGGACTTATTCTTGCTGGTAGGTGGAATCTTTAATATTTGCAAACAAAGTGAAGGTTTCCTATTTAGAACAATAAGCTGTCAGGTTAGTAAAACAGCGATATCAGAACCGATTCAATCATACAGTTTGTAGTGTACACAGTTTTGTAAAACAATGGGATAAAGGAATATTCCTGAACTTTTGTTTATCTCATGGTTACTGTGAAATTGTGTGAATGCATCAATGCAGTGCATGTTATCTCGGCTTGCAGAGCTTGGATTCATTGAATGAGTTTAACAAAAATGTAAATATTGCAGAATACACAGCCTCATGCTACATAACTAAGTTCCATTTCATGCTGAATAAACTAAATTATTAATGTATCTTAAAAAAAAAACTATCTGGGAACATCTAATCTCACTATTTGTCCTGGTCACTGTGGTCACCAGGTGTGAAAGTGGGTAGTAAGCCTAAGCTTTAGAGCTGTCACCAGAGCAGGACAACAATTAAAAACAGCAGGACCTCCATTCTCCTAGGACACTAGTTGGATTTTTTTTAGCCCTGTCCACCCTCATGGTAAGCCCCACTCCTAGATATTCATAATGTGAGGGCTTCCATGTGGTGGAATGGTACAGTTGGGGCCTAACTTGAGTTGTCCCGAAGTCCTCTGTGTGTTTTTGATCGTGAGATGAAGAGTTTATAAAGTTTCTCTCAACTATACAAAATGAACCAAGTTTTGGCTGGGGGGTACACTTTTTTTAAAATAGCTTGTCACAAAACAAAAAGAATGTTTTGTCTAATATCATTATTATTGTAATGGATTTATGTAGCACCAAGAGTTTGTGAAATATAAAGAAAGACCGTAAATTGACAATACAACTGAAGACCATAAGATCAGGATGACAAGATAGTAGAAGCTTCAGTTATCCGTAAAGTGCTCTCTATGTGATCGGGGAGTCCCTTCTCCTGTGTACATACATATGTTATATCTACACATATAATCCTTGCTTTATAGTTGAACTCTGAGCTAAGGAAAGGGGGGAAAAAATTGCTACTTTTTATTTATATATTTCACCTCCCTTCTTTTTTTTTTTTTTTTTTTTTTAATCAAATATCAATATATATATTGTGGGTAACTTTTTTGTTTTGTTTATTTTACAAAGAAGACCTAATGAAACTTCTAATGTATTTGTTTTTCCAGCTTCTCTTTATGAGTACACCCAAGTGAAGTCGTTTTTCTGTAGAATTAGGTAAGTCGGTGTT
>JBBGZY010002700.1:0-200732 GCA_037952925.1 Lithobates clamitans
GGGCTGACATATATACAGGTGTGTGTGGGGGGGCTGACATATATACAGGTGTGTGTGGGGGACTGACATATATACAGGTGTGTGTGGGGGGCTGACATATATACAGGTGTGTGTGGGGGGCTGACATATATACAGGTGTGTGGGGGACTGACATATATACAGGTGTGTGTGTGGGGGGCTGACATATATACAGGTGTGTGTGGGGGGCTGACATATATACAGGTGTGTGTGTGGGGGGCTGACATATATACAGGTGTGTGTGGGGGGCTGACATATATACAGGTGTGTGTGGGGGGCTGACATATATACAGGTGTGTGTGGGGGGGCTGACATATATACAGGTGTGTGTGGGGGGCTGACATATATACAGGTGTGTGTGGGGGGGCTGACATATATACAGGTGTGTGTGGGGGGCTGACATATATACAGGTGTGTGTGGGGGGCTGACATATATACAGGTGTGTGTGGGGCTGACATATATACAGGTGTGTGTGGGGGCTGACATATATACAGGTGTGGGGGGCTGACATATATACAGGTGTGTGGGGGGCTGACATATATACAGGTGTGTGTGGGGGGCTGACATATATACAGGTGTGTGTGTGGGGGGCTGACATATATACAGGTGTGTGTGGGGGGCTGACATATATACAGGTGTGTGTGGGGGGCTGACATATATACAGGTGTGTGTGGGGGGGCTGACATATATACAGGTGTGTGTGGGGGGGCTGACATATATACAGGTGTGTGTGTGGGGGGGCTGACATATATACAGGTGTGTGTGTGGGGGGGCTGACATATATACAGGTGTGTGTGGGGGGGCTGACATATATACAGGTGTGTGTGAGGGGCTGACATATATACAGGTGTGTGTGAGGGGCTGACATATATACAGGTGTGTGTGGGGGGCTTACATATATACAGGTGTGTGTGAGGGGGGGCTGACATATATACAGGTGTGTGTGTGTGTGGGGGGGGCTGACATATATACAGGTGTGTGTGAGGGGGGGGGGCTGACATATATACAGGTGTGTGTGAGCGGGGCTGACATATATACAGGTGTGTGTGTGGGGGGGGCTGACATATATACAGGTGTGTGTGAGGGGCTGACATATATACAGGTGTGGGGGGGGGCTGACATATATACAGGTGTGGGGGGGGGCTGACATATATACAGGTGTGGGGGGGGCTGACATATATACAGGTGTGGGGGGGCTGACATATATACAGGTGTGTGTGAGGGGCTGACATATATACAGGTGTGGGGGGGGGGCTGACATATATACAGGTGTGTGGGGGGGGGCTGACATATATACAGGTGTGTGTGAGGGGCTGACATATATACAGGTGTGTGTGTGGGGGGGCTGACATATATACAGGTGTGTGTGGGGGGCTGACATATATACAGGTGTGTGAGGGCGATGACATATATACAGGTGTGTGGGGGGCTGACATATATACAGGTGTGTGAGGGCGATGACATATATACAGGTGTGTGGGGGGGCTGACATATATACAGGTGTGTGTGGGGGGCTGACATATATACAGGTGTGTGAGGGGGCTGACATATATACAGGTGTGTGTGGGGGGGCTGACATATATAAAGGTGTGTGGGGGGCTGACATATATAAAGGTGTGTGTGGGGAGCGCTGACATATATAAAGGTGTGTGTGGGGAGCGCTGACATATATAAAGGTGTGTGGGGGGGGCTGACATATATAAAGGTGTGTGTGGGGGGGCTTAGATATATACAGGTGTGTGTGAGGGGGGCTGACATATATACAGGTGGCTGGTGTGCGGATTCGGTAGGATGGCCCTGGGGAATGTTGGTGGTCAGACTCGGGGGGGGGGGGGTCCAGGCCTAAAGCTGTGTAAGGGGCCCAAAAATTTCTGATGGCTGCCCTGCCTCTAAACCAGTGGTTCTCAACTCCAGTCCTCAGGACCCACCAACAGGCCAGGTTTGCAGGATAGCTGAAATACATCACAAGTGATATCACTTTCTGCTCAGTGATTGCAGTATTCTAGTCTGCAACTCCCCAAGGTAATACTTAAAATCTGGCCTGTTGGTGGGTCCCGAGGACTGGAGTTGAGAACCACTGATCTAAACGTTGATCTCACAATATGCCTCTTAATGTAATAATGTGCACAGACACAGAGGATGATAGGATAACATTGAGTTGCTTCTACAGGCAGAACACAAATCTCCTGTAGAAGAAACGTTTTTTACACCGGTGTTCATGGAGCCTCACACACAATGCAAGTTGCTCGGCATGTTCAGGATTTAT
Source organism: Lithobates clamitans (assembly GCA_037952925.1). Lineage (NCBI taxonomy): Eukaryota > Metazoa > Chordata > Amphibia > Anura > Ranidae > Lithobates > Lithobates clamitans. The sequence goes on from JBBGZY010002700.1 coordinate 2,286, forward strand.
TTACTCAACAAAACCTCCATCTTTTATATTTTACTAAATTGGGTTTTATATTGTGTTTGTGCGCACCTAGAATTATCTTTACTGTTTTTTTTTTTGTTTAACTGAACTTTGTGAAAGATAATGTTACGCCGAGTAAATTAATACCCAACATGTCACGCTTCAAAATTGCGCCCACTCCTGGAATGGCGACAAACTTTTACCCTTAAAAATCTCCACAGGCGATGTTTAAAAAATTCTACAGGTTGCATGTTTTGAGTTACAGAGGAGATCTAGTGCTAGAATTATTGCTCTCGCTTTACCGATTGCGGCGATACCTCACATGTGTGGTTTGAACACCGTTTTCATATGCGGGCGCTACTCACGTATGCGTTTGCTTCTGCATGCGAGCTCGGCGGGACGGGGCGCGTTTAAAATGATTTTTTTTCTTATTTATTTTACTTTTTATTTTTTATTGTTACACTGTTTAAAAAAAAAAAAAATGTGTCACTTTTATTACTATTTACAAGGAATGTAAACATCCCTTGTAATAGAAAAAAAGCATGACAGGTCCTCTTATATATGAGATCTGGGGGTCAAAAAGACATCACATCTCATATTTACACTAAAATCCAAAAAAAAAAAAAAAAATGGCCCTTTAAGAGCTATGGGCGGAAGTGATGTTTTGACGTCGCTTCCACCCTGCAGTGTCATGAAGATGGGTGGGGGCCATCTTCCCCTCCCTCGTCTCCATGTCAGCCCAGGGAACAGACCCAATCGCCTCAGTCACTGCCGTTGGCTCCGGTAAGCGGCGGAAGGCACCATATCGCGGCGGGAGGGGCGGGGCCTCTCCCACTGCTGATAAAAGTGATCTTGCAGCGAATCCGCCACAGAGACCACTCTTATCTTGTACTGGACCGCCGGCCGAACACGGAGATACCAGGGTTATGGCAGCTAGCTGCTGCCATAACAACGATATCCGTCCTAGGGATGTACATCGGCGTGCGGCGGTCCGGAAGTGATTAACTAATCTTCAGGTCTAAAATGTGCATTTCACCCACCATGCCTAGTAACTTGCACCCTGAGGTTGTATGTCAGCCCCTCCCCGCCTCTGGGGGTCACCACCAGGCCCCTGTAAAATTGGGGTAGGCGCTACATTTGGTGCCCAACGTGGGGCAAGACGTTATTTTTGCTGTGGTCGCCCCTAGAAACGGACTGCAATTAAACAGAAATGTTGTTTGGCTCCGTGGGAGAGTGGCAGGTAATGTCTGTACCTCAGAGACTCTGCTATTGTTCTTTTAAACCACGTGGGGAAGAACCAAATTATCTTTTTGCTACTGGGAGAGTGTCAGCCTGGTCTTTTGTCACTTTACACCAGGGCGGAAGGGGTTAAGGCAGACTCCAGAAGAGTTTTGGTGCCGCTGCTGGAAGAAAGAGGCAGGCGCTGAAGTTTCTGCTGAGCAGCCGGACCAATCCCTTGGCAGGGGGAGGAGTCGCCGCTCTGCAGGGGAGGAGATGCAGTTGTGCGCACCGCCATCTTGGGTCCTTGTGCTGAGAGACAGAGGGACAAGCATGGCGTATCTTGGAGTTTCCAATGCTGACTGGAAAGTCTTTGCACCGGGTGTCGGCACTGGGCCTGTCAGGCTGAAGGAAGCTATCACCGACACCGAAGTGTGTTTCGTCCCTAAAGGTAACCTGACGCTCTACGCGGCCGGAGGCTGCAAAGAGATTGGGCTGCTATGTTCAAAGTGCTCAGGGCTGGCTACAAATACCCTGGATCAGCTGCAGCCACTGCGGGGAATCGCTACTGGAGGTATTCTCACCGGACTTATCACCACGGGTGCTGCAAGTAGACTGGGCCAAGTGTGTTGCTACTACTGCTGCGGAAACACCTCCTGTGGCCGCTGTCACCATTGCTTTGTCTGCTGAAGTGTCCACTACTGCAGTTACCATGCCTACTACAAAGCCAGGTGCCTTAGTGACCTCCTGCGGTCGCGGTCGAGGTCGCCTACATTCCCTGATGATGGAACCTCCCAGGGAAAAAGCTGCTGAGCCTGGTAAGCCAGATGTGAATGAGAGCTGTGTGCCTGTTGGGACAGTGAAACCCAAAGGCTCAAAGGGAGCAGAGTCAGGAAAGTCTGCCGCTGCATGTTTAACCACTTGCCGACCGGCGCACGCTGATATACCTCGGGACAATGGCAGCAGTGGACAAATGGGCGTACCTGTATGTCCCCTTTAATTGGCGGGGCTAGTGGGCGTGTGCCGGTAGCGTGCGCACCGCGGGACTCGCGGACTCGATGTCTGCCGGTCTCCTGGCGATCGTGTCACGGAGCCACAGAACGGGGAGATGCCTATGTAAACAAGGCTTTTCCCTGTTCTGCCTAGTGACATGACAGAGATCACCGCTCCCTGTGATCGAGAGCAGTGATTGCTGTCATGTGAGTGGTAGCCCATCCCCCCCACAGTTAGAATCACTCCCTAGGACACACTTAACCCCTTCATCACCCCCTGCCAATGTCATTTACACAGTAATCGGTGCATTTTTATAGCACTGATCACTGTATAAATGACGACGGTCCCAAAATAGTGTCAAAGTGTCTGATGTGTTCGTCGCAATATCGCAGTCACAATAAAAATCGCAGATCGCCGCCATTACTAATAAAAAAAAAATAATAATAAAAATGCCATAAAACTACCCCCTATTTTTTAGACGCTATAACTTTTGTGCAAACCAATCAATAAACGCTAATTGCAATTTTTTTAACCAAAAATATGCAGAAGAATACGCATCGGCCTAAACTGAGGAAAAAGTTAGTTTTTTTATATGTATTTTTTGGGGATATTTATTATAGCAAAAAGGAAAAAATATAGCGTTTTTTTTTTTCAAAATTGTCGCTCTTTTTTCGTTTATAACGCAAAAAATCAAAACCTCAGAGGTGATCAAATACCACCAAAAGGAAGCTCTATTTGTGGGGAAAAAAAAGGACGTCAATTTTGTTTGGGTACAACGCCACACAACCGCGCAATTGCCACTTAAAGCGATGCAGTGCCGAATCGCAAAAAGTGTTCTGGTCAGGAAGAGGGGTAAAATCCTCCGGGGCTGAAGTGGTTAAAAAAAAAAAAACAATATTGTCACCGACACACAACTCATAGATGTGATCACAGACAGTTCTGTTATCATGGAGGAATGTTTGCTGTGGATGTCATCTGCCAACTAGTGGAATGACTCAGCAAATACCAGACCAAGAATTCACTGCAGACTTTCAACATTCCGCATGACTCACTAAAGCCGCAATTTCCCTTCAACAACAACCAAATACAAGAGAAGAACTAAACCAAAGAAACATTCTAAAGAGAAACTTCTTCTCTCCTAAATCTCCCCCCCCAGGGGATCAGTTTGGTCTTTCCACTCAATCATCATTCATCACACGGTTCTGGTTGCACTTTCTACCTTCTATCACCTGAAATTCCTGTTCTTCTGATTAATGTGCTTAACCAACATGTATGTATTATTGAAAATGTATATTTTATTATTTATTTATATATAAATATGAATGTATTTTATGTTTTTATATATATATATATATATATATACTCTCACCGGCCACTTTATTAGGTCCCCCTTGCTAGTAGCAGGTAGGACCCCCTTTTGCCTTCATTCTTGGTGGCAGAGATACAACAAGGTGTTGGAAACGTTCCTCAGGGATTTTGCTCCATAGTGACCTGATAGCATCACACATTTGATGCAGATTTATCAGCTGTACATCCATGATGCCAATCTCCCGTTCCACCACATCCCAAAGGTGCTCTACTGCATGAGATGTGGTGGATGTGGAGGACATTGGAGTACAGGGACCTCATTGTCCAGTGGTGAGATGATTGGAGCTTTGTGACATGGTGAATTATCCTGCTGGAAGGAGTCATCAGAAGATGGGGGCACCCCATCCCCCACACCATTACACCCCCACCACCAGCCTGAACCGGTGATATCCCATCCCCCACACCATTACACCCCCACCACCAGCCTGAACCTGTGATATCCCATCCCCCACACCATTACACCCCCACTCCCAGCCTGAACCGGTGATATCCCATCCCCCGCACCATTACACCCCCACCACCAGCCTGAACCGGTGATATCCCATCCCCCACACCATTACACCCCCCACCACCAGCCTGAACCGGTGATACCCCATCCCCCACACCATTACACCCCCCACCACCAGCCTGAACCGGTGATACCCCATCCCCCACACCATTACACCCCCACCACCAGCCTGAACTGGTGATATCCCATCCCCCACACCATTACACCCCCACCACCAGCCTGAACCGGTGATACCCCATCCCCCACACCATTACACCCCCACCACCAGCCTGAACCAGTGATATCCCATCCCCCACACCATTACACCCCCACCACCAGCCTGAACCGGTGATATCCCGTCCCCCACACCATTACACCCCCACCACCAGCCTGAACCGGTGATACCCCATCCCCCACACCATTACACCCCCACCACCAGCCTGAACCAGTGATATCCCATCCCCCACACCATTACACCCCCACCACCAGCCTGAACCGGTGATATCCCATCCCCCACACCATTACACCCCCACCACCAGCCTGAACCGGTGATATCCCATCCCCCACACCATTACACCCCACCCCCACCACTGAACCAGTGATTTCCCATCCCCCGCACCATTACACCCCACCACCAGCCTGAACCGGTGATATCCCATCCCCCACATCATTACACCCCCACCACCAGCCTGAACCGGTGATATCCCATCCTCCACACCATTACACCCTCACCACCAGCCTGAACCGGTGATACCCCATCCCCCACACCATTACACCCCCACCACCAGCCTGAACCGGTGATATCCCATCCCCCACACCATTACACCCCCCACCACCAGCCTGAACCGGTGATATCCCATCCCCCACACCATTACACCCCCACCACCAGCCTGAACCGGTGATATCCCATCCTCCACACCATTACACCCTCACCACCAGCCTGAACCGGTGATATCCCATCCTCCACACCATTACACCCCCACCACCAGCCTGAACCGGTGATACCCCATCCCCCACACCATACACCCCCACCACCAGCCTGAACCGATGATATCCCATCCCCCACACCATTACACCCTCACCACCAGCCTGAACCGGTGATATCCCATCCTCCACACCATTACACCCCCACCACCAGCCTGAACCGGTGATACCCCATCCCCCACACCATACACCCCCACCACCAGCCTGAACCGGTGATATCCCATCCCCCACACCATTACACCCTCACCACCAGCCTGAACCGGTGATACCCCATCCCCCACACCATTACACCCCCACCACCAGCCTGAACCGGTGATATCCCATCCCCCACACCATTACACCCCCACCACCAGCCTGAACCGGTGATATCCCATCCCCCACACCATTACACCCCCACCACCAGCCTGAACCGGTGATATCCCATCCCCCACACCACCATTACACCCCCACCACCAGCCTGAACCGGTGATACCCCATCCCCCACACCATTACACCCCCACCACCAGCCTGAACCTGTGATATCCCATCCCCCGCACCATTACACCCCCACCACCAGCCTGAACCGGTGATACCCCATCCCCCACACCATTACACCCCCACCACCAGCCTGAACCGGTGATACCCCATCCCCCACACCATTACACCCCCACCACCAGCCTGAACCGGTGATATCCCATCCCCCACACCATTACACCCCCACCACCAGCCTGAACCGGTGATACCCCATCCCCCACACCATTACACCCCCACCACCAGCCTGAACCGGTGATACCCCATCCCCCACACCATTACACCCCCACCACCAGCCTGAACCGGTGATATCCCATCCCCCACACCATTACACCCCCACCACCAGCCTGAACCGGTGATACCCCATCTCCCACACCATTAAACCCCCACCCCCAGCCTGAACCGGTGATATCTCATCCCCCACACCATTACACCCCCCACCACCAGCCTGAACCGGTGATATCCCATCCCTCACACCATTACACCCCCACCACCAGCCTGAACCGGTGATATCCCATCCCCCACACCATTACACCCCCACCACCAGCCTGAACCGGTGATATCCCATCCCCCACACCATTACACCCCCACCACCAGCCTGAACTGGTGATATCCCATCCCCCACACCATTACACCCCCCACCACCAGCCTGAACCGGTGATACCCCATCCCCCACACCATTACACCCCCCACCACCAGCCTGAACCGGTGATACCCCATCCCCCACACCATTACACCCCCACCACCAGCCTGAACTGGTGATATCCCATCCCCCACACCATTACACCCCCACCACCAGCCTGAACCGGTGATACCCCATCCCCCACACCATTACACCCCCACCACCAGCCTGAACCAGTGATATCCCATCCCCCACACCATTACACCCCCACCACCAGCCTGAACCGGTGATATCCCGTCCCCCACACCATTACACCCCCACCACCAGCCTGAACCGGTGATACCCCATCCCCCACACCATTACACCCCCACCACCAGCCTGAACCAGTGATATCCCATCCCCCACACCATTACACCCCCACCACCAGCCTGAACCGGTGATATCCCATCCCCCACACCATTACACCCCCACCACCAGCCTGAACCGGTGATATCCCATCCCCCACACCATTACACCCCACCCCCACCACTGAACCAGTGATTTCCCATCCCCCGCACCATTACACCCCACCACCAGCCTGAACCGGTGATATCCCATCCCCCACATCATTACACCCCCACCACCAGCCTGAACCGGTGATATCCCATCCCCCACACCATTACACCCCCACCACCAGCCTGAACCGGTGATATCCCATCCCCCACACCATTACACCCCCACCACCAGCCTGAACCGGTGATATCCCATCCCCCACACCACCATTACACCCCCACCACCAGCCTGAACCGGTGATACCCCATCCCCCACACCACCAGCATGAACCTGTGATATCCCATCCCCCACACCATTACACCCCCACCACCAGCCTGAACCGGTGATATCCCATCCCCCACACCATTACACCCCCACCACCAGCCTGAACCGGTGATACCCCATCTCCCACACCATTACACCCCCACTCTTAGCCTGAACCGGTGATACCCCATCCCCCGCACCATTACACCCCCACCACCAGCCTGAACCGGTGATACCCCATCTCCCACACCATTACACCCCACCACCAGCCTGAACCGGTGATACCCCATCCCCCCACACCATTACACCCCCACCACCAGCCTGAACCGGTGATACCCCATCCCCCACACCATTACACCCCCACCACCAGCCTGAACCGGTGATACCCCATCCCCCACACCATTACACCCCCACCACCAGCCTGAACCGGTGATACCCCATCCCCCACACCATTACACCCCCAGCACCAGCCTGAACCGGTGATATCCCATCCCCCACACCATTACACCCCCACCACCAGCCTGAACCGGTGATACCCCATCCCCCACACCATTACACCCCCAGCACCAGCCTGAACCGGTGATATCCCATCCCCCACACCATTACACCCTCACCACCAGCCTGAACCGGTGATACCCCATCCTCCACACCATTACACCCCCACCACCAGCCTGAACCAGTGAAATACCATCCCCCACACCATTACACCCCCACCACCAGCCTGAACCGGTGATATCCCATCCCCCACACCATTACACCTCCACCACCAGCCTGAACCGGTGATATCCCATCCCCCACACCATTACACCCCCACCACCAGCCTGAACCGGTGATACCCCATCCCCACCACCATTACACCCCCACCACCAGCCTGAACCGGTGATATCCCATCCCCCACACCATTACACCTCCACCACCAGCCTGAACCGGTGATACCCCATCCCCCACATCATTACACCCCCACCACCAGCCTGAACCGGTGATATCCCATCCCCCACACCATTACACCCCCCACCACCAGCCTGAACCGGTGATATCCCATCCCCCACACCATTACACCCCCACCACCAGCCTGAACCGGTGATATCCCATCCCCCACACCATTACACCCTCACCACCAGCCTGAACCGGTGATACCCCATCCCCCACACCATTACACCCCCACCACCAGCCTGAACCGGTGATATCCCATCCCCCACACCATTACACCCCCACCACCAGCCTGAACCGGTGATATCCCATCCCCCACACCACCATTACACCCCCACCACCAGCCTGAACCGGTGATACCCCATCCCCCACACCATTACACCCCCACCACCAGCCTGAACCTGTGATATCCCATCCCCCGCACCATTACACCCCCACCACCAGCCTGAACCGGTGATACCCCATCCCCCACACCATTACACCCCCACCACCAGCCTGAACCGGTGATACCCCATCCCCCACACCATTACACCCCCACCACCAGCCTGAACCGGTGATATCCCATCCCCCACACCATTACACCCCCACCACCAGCCTGAACCGGTGATACCCCATCCCCCACACCATTACACCCCCACCACCAGCCTGAACCGGTGATATCCCATCCCCCACACCATTACACCCCCACCACCAGCCTGAACCAGTGAAATACCATCCCCCACACCATTACACCCCCACCACCAGCCTGAACCGGTGATATCCCATCCCCCACACCATTACACCCCCACCACCAGCCTGAACCGGTGATACCCCATCCCCCACACCATTACACCCCCACCACCAGCCTGAACCGGTGATACCCCATCTCCCACACCATTACACCCCACCACCAGCCTGAACCGGTGATACCCCATCCCCCCACACCATTACACCCCCACCACCAGCCTGAACCGGTGATACCCCATCCCCCACACCATTACACCTTCACCACCAGCCTGAACCGGTGATATCCCATCCCCCACACCATTACACCCCCACCACCAGCCTGAACCGGTGATACCCCATCCCCCACACCATTACACCCCCACCACCAGCCTGAACCGGTGATACCCCATCTCCCACACCATTACACCCCACCACCAGCCTGAACCGGTGATACCCCATCCCCCCACACCATTACACCCCCACCACCAGCCTGAACCGGTGATACCCCATCCCCCACACCATTACACCCCCACCACCAGCCTGAACCGGTGATACCCCATCCCCCACACCATTACACCCCCACCACCAGCCTGAACCGGTGATACCCCATCCCCCACACCATTACACCCCCAGCACCAGCCTGAACCGGTGATATCCCATCCCCCACACCATTACACCCCCACCACCAGCCTGAACCGGTGATACCCCATCCCCCACACCATTACACCCCCAGCACCAGCCTGAACCGGTGATATCCCATCCCCCACACCATTACACCCTCACCACCAGCCTGAACCGGTGATACCCCATCCTCCACACCATTACACCCCCACCACCAGCCTGAACCAGTGAAATACCATCCCCCACACCATTACACCCCCACCACCAGCCTGAACCGGTGATATCACATCCCCCACACCATTACACCCCCACCACCAGCCTGAACCGGTGATATCCCATCCCCCACACCATTACACCCCCACCACCAGCCTGAACCGGTGATATCCCATCCTCCACACCATTACACCCTCACCACCAGCCTGAACCGGTGATATCCCATCCTCCACACCATTACACCCTCACCACCAGCCTGAACCGGTGATACCCCATCCCCCACACCATTACACCCCCACCACCAGCCTGAACCGGTGATATCCCATCCCCCACACCATTACACCCCCACCACCAGCCTGAACCGGTGATATCCCATCCCCCACACCACCATTACACCCCCACCACCAGCCTGAACCGGTGATACCCCATCCCCCACACCATTACACCCCCACCACCAGCCTGAACCTGTGATATCCCATCCCCCGCACCATTACACCCCCACCACCAGCCTGAACCGGTGATACCCCATCCCCCACACCATTACACCCCCACCACCAGCCTGAACCGGTGATACCCCATCCCCCACACCATTACACCCCCACCACCAGCCTGAACCGGTGATATCCCATCCCCCACACCATTACACCCCCACCACCAGCCTGAACCGGTGATACCCCATCCCCCACACCATTACACCCCCACCACCAGCCTGAACCGGTGATACCCCATCCCCCACACCATTACACCCCCACCACCAGCCTGAACCGGTGATATCCCATCCCCCACACCATTACACCCCCACCACCAGCCTGAACCGGTGATACCCCATCTCCCACACCATTAAACCCCCACCCCCAGCCTGAACCTGTGATATCCCATCCCCCACACCATTACACCCCCACCACCAGCCTGAACCTGTGATATCCCATCCCCCACACCATTACACCCCCACCACCAGCCTGAACCAGTGATATCCCATCCCCCACACCATTACACCCCCACCACCAGCCTGAACCGGTGATATCCCATCCCCCACACCATTACACCCCCACCACCAGCCTGAACCGGTGATACCCCATCCCCCACACCATTACACCCCCACCACCAGCCTGAACCGGTGATATCCCATCCCCCACACCATTACACCCCCACCACCAGCCTGAACCAGTGATATCCCATCCCCCACACCATTACACCCCCCACCACCAGCCTGAACCGGTGATATCCCATCCCCCACACCATTACATCCCCACGACCAGCCTGAACCAGTGATACCCCATCCCCCACACCATTACACCCCCACCACCAGCCTGAACCAGTGATACCCCATCCCCCACACCATTACACCCCCACCACCAGCCTGAACTGGTGATATCCTATCCCCCACACCATTACACCCCCACCACCAGCCTGAACCGGTGATATCCCATCCCCCGCACCATTACACCCTCACCACCAGCCTGAACCGGTGTTACCCCATCCTCCACACCATTACACCCCCACCACCAGCCTGAACCAGTGAAATACCATCCCCCACACCATTACACCCCCACCACCAGCCTGAACCGGTGATATCCCATCCCCCACACCATTACACCTCCACCACCAGCCTGAACCGGTGATATCCCATCCCCCACACCATTACACCCCCACCACCAGCCTGAACCGGTGATATCCCATCCCCCACACCATTTCACATCACCACCACCAGCCTGAACCGGTGATACCCCATCTCCCACACCATTACACCCCCACCCCCAGCCTGAACCGGTGATATCCCATCCCCCACACCATTACACCCCCACCACCAGCCTGAACCGGTGATATCCCATCCCCCACACCATTACACCCCCACCACCAGCCTGAACCGGTGATATCCTATCCCCCACACCATTACACCCCCACCACCAGCCTGAACCGGTGATATCCCATCCCCCACACCATTACACCCCCACCACAAGCCGGAACCGGTGATATCCCATCCCCCACACCATTACACCCCCACCACCAGCCTGAACCGGTGATATCCCATCCCCCACACCATTACACCCTCACCACCAGCCTGAACCGGTGATATCCCATCCCCCACACCATTACACCTTCACCACCAGCCTGAACCAGTGATACCCCATCCTCCACACCATTACACCCCCACCACCAGCCTGAACCGGTGAAATACCATCCCCCACACCATTACACCCCCACCACCAGCCTGAACCGGTGATATCCCATCCCCCACACCATTACACCCCCACCACCAGCCTGAACCGGTGATATCACATCCCCCACACCATTACACCCCCACCACCAGCCTGAACCGGTGATACCCCATCCCCCACACCATTACACCCCCACCACCAGCCTGAACCGGTGATACCCCATCCCCCACACCATTACACCCCCACCACCAGCCTGAACCAGTGATATCCCATCCCCCACACCATTACACCCCCACCACCAGCCTGAACCGGTGATACCCCATCTCCCACACCATTACACCCCCACCCCCAGCCTGAACCGGTGATATCCCATCCCCCACACCATTACACCCCCACCACCAGCCTGAACCGGTGATATCCCATCCCCCACACCATTACACCCCCACCACCAGCCTGAACTGGTGATATCCCATCCCCCACACCATTACACCCCCACCACCAGCCTGAACCGGTGATATCCCATCCTCCACACCATTACACCCCCACCACCAGCCTGAACCGGTGATATCCCATCCCCCACACCATTACACCCCCACCACCAGCCTGAACTGGTGATACCTCACCCCCCACACCATTACACCCCACCACCAGCCTGAACCGGTGATATCCCATCCCCCACACCATTACACCACCACCACCAGCCTGAACCGGTGATACCCCATCCCCCACACCATTACACCCCACCACCAGCCTGAACCGGTGATATCCCATCCCCCACACCATTACACCCCCACCACAAGCCGGAACCGGTGATATCCCATCCCCCACACCATTACACCCCCACCACCAGCCTGAACCGGTGATATCCCATCCCCCACACCATTACACCCCCACCACCAGCCTGAACCGGTGATACCCCATCCCCCACACCATTACACCCTCACCACCAGCCTGAACCGGTGATATCCCATCCCCCACACCATTACACCCCCACCACCAGCCTGAACCGGTGATATCCCATCCCCCACACAATTACACCCCCACCACCAGCCTGAACCGGTGATATCCCATCCCCCACACCATTACACCCTCACCACCAGCCTGAACCGGTGATACCCCATCCTCCACACCATTACACCCCCACCACCAGCCTGAACCAGTGAAATACCATCCCCCACACCATTACACCCCCACCACCAGCCTGAACCGGTAATATCCCATCCCCCACACCATTACACCCCCACCACCAGCCTGAACCGGTGATATCACATCCCCCACACCATTACACCCCCACCACCAGCCTGAACCGGTGATATCCCATCCCCCGCACCATTACACCCTCACCACCAGCCTGAACCGGTGATACCCCATCCTCCACACCATTACACCCCCACCACCAGCCTGAACCAGTGAAATACCATCCCCCACACCATTACACCCCCACCACCAGCCTGAACCAGTGATATCCCATCCCCCACACCATTACACCCCCACCACCAGCCTGAACCGGTGATACCCCATCCCCCACACCATTACACCCCCACCACCAGCCTGAACCGGTGATATCTTATCCCCCACACCATTACACCCCCACCACCAGCCTGAACCGGTGATATCCCATCCCCCGCACCATTACACCTCCACCACCAGCCTGAACCGGTGATATCCCATCCCCCACACCATTACACCCCCACCACCAGCCTGAACCGGTGATATCCCATCCCCCACACCATTACACCCCCACCACCAGCCTGAACCGGTGATACCCCATCCCCCACACCATTACACCCCCACCACCAGCCTGAACCGGTGATGTCCCATCCCCCACACCATTACACCTCCACCACCAGCCTGAACCGGTGATATCCCATCCCCCACACCATTACACCCCCACCACCAGCCTGAACCGGTGATACCCCATCCCCCACACCATTACACCCCCACCACCAGCCTGAACCGGTGATATCCCATCCCCCACACCATTACACCCCCCACCACCAGCCTGAACCGGTGATATCCCATCCCCCACACCATTACACCCCCACCACCAGCCTGAACCGGTGATACCCCATCCCCCACACCATTACACCCCCACCACCAGCCTGAACCGGTGATACCCCATCCCCCCACACCATTACACCCCCACCACCAGCCTGAACCAGTGATACCCCATCCCCCACACCATTACACCCCCACCACCAGCCTGAACCAGTGATACAAGGCAGGATGGATCCATGTACCAAATTCTGACCCCACCATCTGAATGTTGGAGCTGAAATCCAGACTCATCAGACCAGACAACATTTTTCCATTCTTCCATTGTCCAATGTTGGTGATCCTGTGCCAATTGTAGCCTCAGTTTCCTGTTCTTAGCTGACTGGAGTTGCACCCGGTGCGGTCTTCTGCTGCTGTATCCCATCTGCTTCAAGGTTGAATGTGTTGTGTGTTCAGAGATGGTATTCTACATACCTTGGGTGTAATGAATGGTTATATGAGTTACGGTGGAACCTTGGATTACATATAATCCGTTCCAGGAGAATGCTTGTAATCCAAAGCACTCGCATATCAAAGCGAGTTTCCCCATAGAAGTCAATGGAAATGAAGATAATTCGTTCCACATTGACTTCTATTTCATGCAATACCGCATGTAGCCAGAGGTGGGGGGGGGGGCGCCGGAGACACTCGGAAACCCTCAGGTATCCGAATATTTTCGAGTGTTTCCGGGTGCATCCGAACGGCTCCGAGTGTCACCGGCGCCCCCCCGCACCCCTGGCCAAATGCGGTACTGCACACCGCAGAAGCTTGAATCCTGCTTGTGAGACAACACTCGCAAACCGAGTCAGGATTTAAAAAAAAATAATTTGCTTGTATTGCAAAACGCTCGTTAACCGCATTACTTGCAATCCGAGGTATTACTGTACTACCTTTCTATCATCTGGAACCAGTCTGCCCATTCTCCTCTGACACCAACAAGGCATTTTCCTCCACACAACTGCCGCTCACTGGATATTTTCTCTTTTTCCCACCATTCTCTGTAAACCCCGAGAGATGATTGTGAGTGAAAATCCCAGAAATACTCAGACCGGCCCCGTCTGCCACCAACAACTATGCCATGTTCAAAGTCACCGAGATCCCCTTTATTCCCCATTCTGATGCTCTGTTTGAACTTCAGCAAGTCGTCTTCACCACGTCTAGATGGTGACTGTACATTGTAACTTTGTAGAAGGAGGAGGAGGCATTTCCTTTGTTTCCCCTCCCCCAGTGATCAGACTATATATTGTAACTTTGTAGAAGGCAGAAGGAAGCATTTCCTTAGTCTCCCACCCCCCAGTGATCAGACTGTACATTGTAACTTTGTAGAAGGAGGAGGAAGCCTTTCCTCATCTTCCTTCCACCTCCTAAGCAATTTCTCACTATATATCACCCATTCCTGAGGTCCTTCCAGTACTTTGCACCCCTGTACAGTTACCAGGCACCTCCCTCCCAGTGCCTGAAACATGTTATAATGTATTCTGTAAAGCTTGAATTGAATTCTGTTCTATGGAGGATTATGGGAAGATTATATAAAAACACGTGCCAAGAAGCTTTATATACATCGATATATATACAGTATTTCTTTTCTATATTCTCGTACTTTGTTTTACTTTCTACATGTGTCAGCTTTGTGGGGGAGGGGGTAACCTCAGACAATTAATTAAAGTTAAAATTAGATTCCTGCGGAAATTTTTTTTTTTTAAGTCAGCAGCTACAAATACTGCAGCTGCTGACTTTTACAATAAGGACACTTACCTGTCCCGGGGTCCAGCGATGTCGGCACCCGAGGCCGAATCGTCCCTCGCTCCTCGGGTGCTGCTGCCGCCGCCATTCTCTGTAAGGGAATCAAGAAGTGAAGCGCTGCGGCTTCACTTCCCGGTTCCCTACTGCGCATGCACGAGTTGCGCTGCGCTTCTTAACTGGTCCCCGCTGTCTCTGGGACCCGTGTGTGTTCCCAGCAGACAGTGCGGGGGGACGGGAAGAGGCATAGAGAGGGGCAGGGAGCCTCGGGCGGTCTGGAAAAGGGCATGGAGGAATATCAGACCTGCCTTTGGTGAACTGCCCATCTCTGGGTGAGGTGCTCTTTTCTTTTTCTGTTTCTTTCACTCCCTTAGCTTTTGTTGGTTAGTATCTTCTTTTTGAAGAAGGGCTGCATGCATAATGGGTGCGGGTTTGTTTCTTGACCTCACAGTTTGGATGTCTGGTGTATTGGTGTGAGTTGTAGTGAGATTATCCCCAATAATGACATGTTCATGATGAGTTTTGTTTTTGCTGTAAAGTCATTTTTTGTTTGAGAGCAGATTTGCTATATTTATTTTCATTTATGTAAATATGTATATATTTATGTATATTATATATAGTGATTTTATGCTTATTGATTGCAAGACTTTTAATAAAGAAAAATTGGGAAGAGGCATAGACTCCTGTGGGAGTCTATCCCAGAAGTGGGTGCAAATACCTGTCTTAGAAAGGTGCAAAATGTGACACCGGAGGGGGGGGGGAGGGTTCCGAAAAGCGGAAGTTCCATTTTTGTGTTTCTGCTTTAAGCTCTTTCCTGTAGAGGGAGTTGCTAACAGAAAATGATACATAAAAGCGAGAAAACAAAAACCTCAACCTAAATATGTGTCTGCAAATACCAGCTCTGAGAACGAGAATTGCTATTCAAAAATGAGTGTCTTTCAATCTACCACATTCATGTCAAACAAAAAAAAAATACAGTGCCTTGAAAAAGTATTCACACCCCTTGGAATTTCCCACATTCTGTGATGTTACAACCAAAATCATAAATGTACTTTATTGGGATTTTATGTGATGGACCGACACAAAGTGGCACATAATTGTGAAGTGGAAGGAAAACGATAAATGATACAAATAAATATGTGGAAAGTGTGGGGTCACTAGGGGGTCACTAGGGGTCACTAGGGGGTCACTAGGGGGTCACTAGGGGGTCACTAGGGGTCACTAGGGGGTCACTAGGGGGTCACTAGGGGTCACTAGGGGGTCACTAGGGGGTCACTAGGGGGTCACTAGGGGTCACTAGGGGGTCACTAGGGGGTCACTAGGGGGTCACTGTTCATATTGCTATCTCAGCGAAGCTGCCCCCCCCTACAATCAGCACAAATAAAAAATCAAGTGTGTTTCTTACGTTTTGTGCTGCTTTTATTTTTAAGATATTAGGTGGGATGCCAAGTGGGGGGAGGGGGCTGAGTGACCTTTGGTGACCTTTAATAAATAGTAAATAGCTGAAAAACAAAAAGTGGTAGAACTGATATTTAAACAGCACAAAGGAGGCACCAACCAGCCCAGTTTCATGCCCTTTGTCTCTTGTAGGGGGGGTGGGTAACCTTTAATGACCTTTATTAAATCAACAATAACTGAAAAACAAAAGGAGATAGAATGGAAAGTAAATAGGCACAAACCAACACAAACGTGGCACTAACCAACCAGCCCGTTTTCATTTTGTTTGGCTGTTGTAGGGGGTGTCAGGGAAGGCTTTCCCATAGCACAAATGATGTCTCCCTCTACATACATATGCGCATGCGCAGACTGGCAACTGGCTGGGCAGATGAGCGTGAGCAGGGGCGTAACTAGAAATAGCAGGGCCCCATAGCAAAATGTTGTATGGGGCCCCCCTGCAAACAGCCCCCCCCCCCACAGCTGCCCTAGTGTCAATGCAGCGTGACCTGTGCCCAATCCAGCGTGACCTGTGCCCGATCAGCGTGACCTGTGCCCAATCCAGCGTGACCTGTGCCCCATACAGCGTGACCTGTGCCCCATACAGCGTGACCTGTGCCCGATCCAGCGTGACCTGTGCCCAATCCAGCGTGACCTGTGCCCCATACAGCGTGACCTGTGCCCCATACAGCGTGACCTGTGCCCGATCCAGCGTGACCTGTGCCCCATACAGCGTGATCTGTGCCCCATACAGCATGACCTGTGCCCCATACAGCGTGACCTGTGCCCCATACAGCGTGACCTGTGCCCCATACAGCCTCACCTATGCAGAGGAAGAGGCAAGCCACCCGGATCAGCAGAGAGCGGGATTGCCCGCTGTAATAGCTTTCATTTAAATTTCCTGTCTTCCCAGGGCTCATCGTCACATAGCCCCACCTCTTGGCCCGGCGCCTTTGGTGACGTCACATGTCCCGCATTGGATCGGCGTTCTGTCTATCAAAGGCACCGGGCCAAGAGGTGGAGCTATGTGACGTGAGCCCCGGGAACACTGGAAGTTCTAATGAAAGCTCTTACATCGGGCAATTCAGCTCTCTGCTGATACGGACAGCTCGCCTCTTCCTTTCCTCTCTCTTCTCCTGGCTGGGAGACTGTGCCGGCGGTGCTCTTATCCTCACTGGGCCCCACTCGGCTGTGGGCCCCATAGCGCCTGCATGGGTCACTATGGTGGTAGTTACGCCCCTGGTGAAACCCAAAGGCTCAAAGGGAGCAGAGCCAGGTAAGTCTGCCGCTGCATGTTTAACCACTTGCCGACCAGCGCACGCCGATATACGTCGGCACAATGGCAGCAGTGGGCTAATGGGCGTACCTGTATGTCCCCTTTAATTGGCAGGGCTAGTGGGCATGTGCACCGGGTACAGTGTGACTGTGCCCGCGGGACTCGCGGACTCGATGTCTGCCGGTCTCCCGGCGATCGTGTCACAGAGCCGCAGAACGGGGAGATGCCTATGTAAACAAGGCTTTTCCCAGTTCTGCCTAGTGACATGACAGAGATCACCGCTCCCTGTGATCGAGAGCAGTGATCACTGTCGTGAGTGGAAGCCCATCCCCCCAACAGTTAGAATCACTCCCTAGGACACACTTAACCCCTTCATCGCCCCCTGCCATTGTCATTTATACAGTAATCGCTGCATTTTTATAGCAATGATCACTATATAAATGATGACGGTCCCAAAATAGTGTCAAAGTGTCTGATGTGTTCGCCGCAATGTCACAGTCACAATAAAAATCGCAGATCGCCGCCATTACTAATAAAAAAAGATAATAATAAAAATGCCATAAAACTACCCCCTATTTTTTAGACGCTATAACTTTTGCGTAAACCAATCAATATACGCTTATTGCAATTTTTTTAACCAAAAATATGCAGAAGAATACATATCGGGCTAAACTGAGGAAAAAGTTAGTTTGTTTATATGTATTTTTTGGGGATATTTATTATAAAAAAAAGGAAAAAATATTGCGTTTTTTTTTTTTTTTTTTTCAAAATTGTCGCTCTTTTTTCGTTTATAACGCAAAAAATCAAAACCACAGAGGTGATCAAATACCACCAAAAGAAAGCTCTATTTGTGGGGAAAAAAGGACATCAATTTTGTTTGGGTACAACGTCGCACGACCGCGCAATTGTCAGTTAAAGCGACGCAGTGCCGAATGGCAAAAAGTGCTCTGGTCAGGAGGAGGGTAAAATCTTCAGAGGCTGAAGTGGTTACAAAACACAATATTGTCACCGACACACAACTAATAAATGTGATCACAGACAGTTCTGTTTCAGGGAGGATTGTTTGCTGTGGATGTCATCTGCTAACTAGTGGAAAGACTTAAAATAGAAACCAAAATGCAGAATCTCAACATTCCTCGTGACTCACTAAAGCTGCAATTTCCTTTCAACAGCAACCAAATACAAGAGAAACTAAGCCAAAGAAAAACCCCTCCAAAGTGAAACTATGAACCCACCCCCAGAGGATCAGTCTGGGCTTTCCACTCAATCATCGTTCATCACGCGGTTCTGGTTGCACTTTCTACCTTCTATCATCACCTGATATTCCTGTTCTGCTGATTAATGTGCTTAACCAACATGTATTTATTATTGAAAATGTATAATTTTATTATTTATTTATATATAAATATGAATGTATTTTATGTTTTTATATATATATATACTCTCACATATATACTCTTGCTCCATAGTGACATGATAACATCACACAGTTGCTGCAGATTTGTCGGCTTCACATCCATAATGCCAATCTCCCGTTCCTCCACATCCCAAAGGTGCTCTATTGGATGAGATGTGGTGAGTGTGGAGGCCATTGGAGTACAGGGACCTCATTGTCCAGTGGTGAGATGATTGGAGCTTTGTGACATGGTGCATTATCCTGCTGGAAGGAGCCATCAGAAGATGAGGACACCCCATCCCCCACACCATTACACCCCCACCACCAGCCTGAACCGGTGATACCCCATCCCCCACACCATTACACCCCCACCACCAGCCTGAACCGGTGATACCCCATCCCCCACACCATTACACCCCCACTACCAGTCTGAACCGGTGATATCCCATCCCCCACACCATTACACCCCCACTACCAGCCTGAACCGGTGATATCCCATCCCCCACACCATTACACCCCCACTACCAGTCTGAACCGGTGATATCCCATCCCCCACACCATTACACCCCCACTACCAGCCTGAACCGGTGATATCCCATCCCCCACACCATTACACCCCCACCACCAGCCTGAACCGGTGATATCCCATCCCCCACACCATTACACCCCCACCACCAGCCTGAACCGGTGATACCCCATCCCCCACCATTACACCCCCCACCACCAGCCTGAACCGGTGATACCCCATCCCCCACACCATTACACCCCCACCACCAGCCTGAACCGGTGATATCCCATCCCCCACACCATTACACCCCCACCACCAGCCTGAACCGGTGATATCCCATCCCCCACACCATTACACCCCCACCACCAGCCTGAACCGGTGATACCCCATCCCCCACCATTACACCCCCCACCACCAGCCTGAACCGGTGATACCCCACCCCCCACACCATTACACCACCACCACCAGCCTGAACCGGTGATACCCCATCCCCCACACCATTACACCCCCACCACCAGCCTGAACCGGTGATACCCCATCCCCCACACCATTACACCCCCACCACCAGCCTGAACCGGTGATATCCCATCCCCCACACCATTACACCCCCACCACCAGCCTGAACCGGTGATATCCCATCCCCCACACCATTACACCCCCACCACCCGCCTGAACCGGTGATACCCCATCCCCCACACCATTACACCCCACCACCAGCCTGAACCGGTGATACCCCACCCCCCACACCATTACACCCCCACCACCAGCCTGAACCAGTGATATCCCATCCCCCAAATCAGTGGCGTAGCGTGGGTTGTCAGCACCCGGGGCAAGGCAAGTAATTTGCGCCCCCCTAACCTGTGGACTTTTAGCACCGAAGAAGGATGGCTCAGGGACTGCTCTGCTGCTGCTTACGTGCTGTGGCTGTCGAAACACAAAGTTTTTCCCCACTCACAGCCTGAGCCTCTGATTGGCTGCCTAATAATAACCCAGATTTAAGGGTTGCGCATAATATTTAGTGCTAGACATGATACAGGAGATGGTCAGAGACTGCAGACATAGTACAGGAGATGATCAGAGACTGCAGACATAGTACAGGAGATGATCAGAGACTGCAGACATAGTACAGGAGATGATCAGAGATTGCAGACATAGTACAGGAGATGATCAGAGACTGCAGACATAGTACAGGAGATGATCAGAGACTGCAGACATAGTACGGGAGATGATCAGAGACTGCAGACATAGTACAGGAGATGGTCAGAGACTGCAGACATAGTACAGGAGATGATCAGAGACTGCAGACATAGTACGGGAGATGATCAGAGACTGCAGACATAGTACGGGAGATGATCAGAGACTGCAGACATGATACAGGAGATGGTCAGAGACTGCAGACATAATACA
Source organism: Lithobates clamitans (assembly GCA_037952925.1). Taxonomy (NCBI): domain Eukaryota; kingdom Metazoa; phylum Chordata; class Amphibia; order Anura; family Ranidae; genus Lithobates; species Lithobates clamitans. The sequence goes on from JBBGZY010002700.1 coordinate 23,683, forward strand.
GGAGATGATCAGAGACTGCAGACATAGTACAGGAGATGATCAGAGACTGCAGACATAGTACGGGAGATGATCAGAGACTGCAGACATAGTACGGGAGATGATCAGAGACTGCAGACATAGTACGGGAGATGATCAGAGACTGCAGACATAGTACGGGAGATGATCAGAGACTGCAGACATAGTACAGGAGATGGTCAGAGACTGCAGACATAGTACAGGAGATGGTCAGAGACTGCAGACATAGTACAGGAGATGGTCAGAGACTGCAGACATGATACAGGAGATGGTCAGAGACTGCAGACATAGTACAGGAGATGATCAGAGACTGCGGACATAGTACGGGAGATGATCAGAGACTGCAGACATGATACAGGAGATGATCAGAGACTGCAGACATGATACAGGAGATGGTCAGAGACTGCAGACATGGTACAGGAGATGATCAGAGACTGCAGACATGATACAGGAGATGGTCGGAGACTGCAGACATGGTACAGGAGATGATCAGAGACTGCAGACATAGTACTGGAGATGATCAGAGACTGCAGACATGGTACAGGAGATGGTCAGAGACTGCAGACATGGTACAGGAGATGATCAGAGACTGCAGACATAGTACAGGAGATGATCAGATACTGCAGACATGGTACAGGAGATGATCAGAGACTGCAGACATAGTACAGGAGATGATCAGGGACTGCAGACATAGTACAGGAGATGATCAGAGACTGCAGACATAGTACAGGAGATGATCAGAGACTGCAGACATGATACAGGAGATGATCAGAGACTGCAGACATGATACAGGAGATGGTCAGAGACTGCAGACATGGTACAGGAGATGATCAGAGACTGCAGACATAGTACAGGAGATGATCAGATACTGCAGACATGGTACAGGAGATGATCAGAGACTGCAGACATGATACAGAAGATGGTCAGAGACTGCAGACATAGTACAGAAGATGATCAGAGACTGCAGACATGATACAGGAGATGGTCAGAGATTGCAGACATGATACAGGAGATGGTCAGAGACTGCAGACATGGTACAGGAGATGATCAGAGACTGCAGACATAATATAGGAGATGATCAGAGACTGCAGACATAGTACAGGAGATGATCAGAGACTGCAGACATGGTACAGGAGATGATCAGAGACTGCAGACATAGTACAGGAGATGATCAGAGACTGCAGACATGATACAGAAGATGGTCAGAGACTGCAGACATAGTACAGAAGATGATCAGAGACTGCAGACATGATACAGGAGATGGTCAGAGACTGCAGACATGATACAGGAGATGGTCAGAGACTGCAGACATGATACAGGAGATGGTCAGAGACTGCAGACATGATACAGGAGATGATCAGAGACTGCAGACATACTATATGCAGGGCTATTTTCCTCAGATAATAGGTGCAGGAACTTAACCATGCCGCAACCACCACCTAACAGTGGGAGAGTCTTAATGGGGCATTGTTAAATACCACTTATGCATTCTGCGCAGAGTGAAGAGTTCAGGAGTTTGCTACGTACAAAATGCAAAGATCAAGATTGTGCTACGTACAGATTGCAGGGATCAGGAATGCATATCTCACAGGACAGTTTATAACCCCCCTTCCAGTACAGAGCTCTCCTTCCACTCCCAAATCATCTCTTCCCCACCAAATGCAACTACAACTTACAGTATAGGAGTGCAATGTTAAGTGGAGAGAGGGGTCATTAGTGCAAAGAGAGGGGATAGGGGATGACATTGGTGCTACGTTAATGGGGCATTGGTGCTAAATGGGGGGGGGGCAATGTGCTAATTTCTAACTTGGGGGAGAGTGTGAACATTGTTGCTAAGTGGGGGGGAGGGGGGCATTGGTGCTAAGTGGGGGGAAATGAGGGACATTTGGAATAAGTGGGAGAAGCGGAACATTGGGGATGTGTAAACGAGGAAGGGGGACATTGGGGATAAGTGGGGGATATATGGGAGGAGAGGAGGGACATTTGGGATAAGTGGGGGAAAGGAGGGACATTGGGGATAAGTGGAGGGAGAGGAGGGACATTGGGGATATATGGGAGGAGAGGAGGGACATTGGGGATAAGTGGGAGGAGAGGAGGGACATTGGGGATAAGTGGGGGAAAGGAGGGACATTGGGGATAAGTGGAGGGAGAGGAGGGACATTGGGGATATATGGGAGGAGAGGAGGGACATTGGGGATAAGTGGGGGGAGAGGAGGGACATTGGGGATAAGTGGGAGGAGAGGAGGGACATTGGGGATAAGTGGGAGGAGAGGAGGGACATTGGGGATAAGTGGGAGGAGAGGAGGGACATTGGGGATAATTGGGGGGAAAGGAGGGACATTGGGGATAAGTGGGAGGAGAGGAGGGACATTGGGGATAAGTGGGAGGAGAGGAGGGACATTGGGGATAATTGGGGGGAAAGGAGGGACATTGGGGATAAGTGGGGGGAGAGGAGGGACATTGGGGATAAGTGGGGGGAGAGGAGGGACATTGGGGATAAGTGGGGGGAGAGGAGGGACATTGGGGATAAGTGGGAGGAGAGGAGGGACATTGGGGATAAATGGGAGGAGAGGAGGGACATTGGGGATAAGTGGGGGAAAAGGAGGGACATTGGGGATAAGTGGGGGAAAAGGAGGGACATTGGGGATAAGTGGGAGGAGAGGAGGGACATTGGGGATAATTGGGGGGAAAGGAGGGACATTGGGGATAAGTGGGGGGAGAGGAGGGACATTGGGGATAAGTGGGGGGAGAGGAGGGACATTGGGGATAAGTGGGGGGAGAGGAGAGACATTGGGGATAAGTGGGGGGAGAGGAGGGACATTGGGGATAAGTGGGAGGAGAGGAGGGACATTGGGGATAAGTGGGAGGAGAGGAGGGACATTGGAGATAAGTGAGAGGAGAGGAGGGACATTGGGGATAAGTGGGAGGAGAGGAGGGACATTGGGGATAAGTGGGAGGAGAGGAGGGACATTGGGGATAAGTGGGAAGGAGGAGGAGGACACACCCAAGGAGCTCTCTGAGAACCAGCCTTTTTTCAAGCCTGGGCCTTGCCTGCTAGCTTGGCCCAGGAATAATGCCTGATCCTGGGGGAGGCCCAGGGAGGGATCCCCCTGATGACATGGGGCCTAGTGAGGAGGAGGTGGAGGATCTGACTGTGGGTCCAGGCCCTGGTATGGATGCGAGTATCTTCAGACAGAAGATTGTTGATCGCTTTAGGGAAATTGGAAGGGCTGAAGAGAAAAGTTTTGAAAACTGAACATAAGAACTTTAGAGCCAAATACTTCCAGGCCTGGAGTAGAAATCGCACAGCCATGAAGCCTGAGTTACAGGAATTGGAGGAAAAAGTAAAGCAGCAAACTTTATTGTTGGAGAAATTAAAAGCCAGAAGTGGAGCTTTTAAAGAAAAATTTGAGAATGAGAAGAGATTTGCCAGCCAGTCGTCAGTAAGTCGCATGGATCAGCAGCCTCAGGCTATGGATGACCCGGGTCCATCTGCCTCTGTACCTCTCCCCCCATGTAAGGCCTTGGAATCGCCAGCGGCAACCAGCCAGGGGGTTGAGAGTGAGCATGGCACCCTGACCTTCATCCAGCAGATGGAGTCACCCCTGAGAGCAGACAAGTTTGCCATTTCTGATGATCCATCACAAATCCCTGAGGATGAGAAAAAAAATAAACCAGGGAATGAAGATGGACCTGCACCAAACACCCTGAACATGGATGTTTCTACTCCTGCATTTGCTGAGACCAGTAGTTCCTCTACCAAGTTTGCTGCATGTGTTTCACACAGTAAGGCTGACACCAGCAAAGAGATTGCCTCACCTGAACTTCCCTGTGTTCCAGCAGAGCTGATTGATGGTGATGGGGGAGGGGATCAGCACATTGCACCATGTGCAGTGGAAGCCATGGAGGTGTCAGAACAGCCTGCTGAAAGTCCTGTCCTGATGGAGGAGAACAGGCCAGCTGAAGATTCCACCATCACAGCAGTGGGAACTGACACTGTTGGGAAGACTACAGGAACTGTGAATATACCAGCAAGTATTAAGAATGACAGTAATGATAAAACAATGAATGTGGTGGGTGGTGGTGAAGGGGTTAATACTGCTGGGAAAAATAAAAATGACATTGCTCTCCCTGCTCAGCAGAGGAAAGACTCATCGATTGTGCAGACCAAATCTGTACAATCGATATCTGGCAGAAATGTGACAGACGGTTCAAAGCACACAAATGCTTCTTCTGCTGGGAGAAATGTGGGCAGTTATGCGTCTGTTCTGGGGAGTCGCACCAAAGAGGGTGGAGGGAATTTTAGTGGTCACAATTTGGGGGGGCTTGGTGGTGGGATGGTTGGTGGGTACAGGAGGAGGAATGTGGTTCAATTGAAGTGGGAGGGGGAGGGGACCCCACCAGTAAGGGGGAGGGTGGCTGAGTTGGTTCTGGAAATGGGGTTTAAAGCATCAGATATCTTTGCTTTGATTTGCCCAGTGGGGAGTTATGAATTTGATTTGTCCTTTGTAAAGCCTGAGGGTCTGGATTTATTTTGGGAGCGATATAGGAGGTGCAAGGGCCTTCCGCAGTGGAGTGGTTTGGTGCCAAAGGTGATTTCCAGGCAGCCTCTGATAAAGTCGGTGACGATTTTGGTGCGTAACGAATCCATACCAGAGGCTGATTTGATAGTATGGCTACGCCGATATGGCGAGGTCCTCGCTCCACTGCGGAAGGTCCTTGATGAGCATGGGATATGGACAGGGGCCTGGACAGTGTCACTAAAATTGGGCATGCTGGGCAATGTAGTTCAACACCTTCCCTGTTCAGCTTTTCTGGGGAGAGATAGGCTGACTATTTTCTACCAGGGTCAGCCTAAGGTCTGTAATAAATGTGGTGACAAAGGCCATTTTGCATCTACTTGTACCCGTAAGAAATGGTCACTATGCCAGGATTTGGGTCATTTGGCCAAAGATTGTACCGAGATTCGGTGTAATTTGTGCCAAAAGCTGGGTCATCCTTATAGCCAGTGCCCAGAGGCATTACATAACTTGCCAGGATTGGCGGCTGAGCTACAGAGGCTTGATAAAGAGGATGAGGCCGCTAAAGTTAGGGAGGAAACTGTTATTGCCCCTCCTGTGTCTGTTACATCTGTTCCAGATTCTGTTTCCCCCAGTAATGTGGTCCCTGAGTCTGTCCCTCCTGTTTCTGTTACATCTGTTCCAGATTCTGTTTCCCCCAGTAATGTGGTCCCTGAGTCTGTCCCTCCTGTTTCTGTTATATCTGTTCCAGATTCTGTTTCCCCTAGTAATGTGGTCCCTGAGTCTGTCCCTCCTGTGTCTGTTACACCTGTTTCGGATTCTGTTTCACCTAGTAATGTGGTCCCTGAGTCTGTCCCCCATGTGGTGGTCCCTAATCCTACTGTACGTAGATCCTCCAGGCTAGCAGAAGCTGCTGGGGGGGCAGGTTTAGCGGATCTTCCATCTCAGCCTCCAGTCCCTGTATCTCAGCAGCGTAAACGTGGTCAGGGGAATGTGAGGGTGTTGGATGGGGGAGGGGTTGAGGGAAAGGTGCCCATATCCCATGTCTCACCCTCTGTTGAGGGGGATTCGGATGATGAGGGGTGGGAGAAGTTTAGGAGGAAGAAAAAGAAGAAGAAGACAAGTAAAGTGGTCATTTCTTCCTCAGAGTCGGACCCAGGGGGGGTTCCTCTTGGTAATACTTTTTCAGTTTTGTCGGGTGATGAGATGTCTGATTTATCTTTCTCTTTATCATCCATGGATGAGGGGGAGTCACGTAGTCTGAAGAGAGCTGTTTCTGGTGATGAGAGTGTGGCAAAGGTTAAGAAACGACTACCCCAATCATCCTGATGGCAGTTCCCACTCCGATAAAGGTGGCGACCATTAATGTCGCCAGCATTAAATCTGCAAGAGCTCGTGATATTGCCTTATTTTTGCTCAGCGAGTTTGATGCCGAGATTTTATTTTTGCAAGAGACCTGGCTCAATACTTTGGCCGATGTCCATCTAGCAAAAAGGGAGTGGAGATGCGGTCCCTCCTTTTGGTCTCTTGCGGCTGAGCCCTGCAGCGGAGTTGCGGTCCTTTTTAAAACCGATATGGTAACGTGCCGGCGGGTAATTGAGGTAGAAATGGGGAGATGCATGGTCTTAGACGTCTCTGTTAGGGGGCAGGACCTGCGCCTGATCAATATCTATGGACCGCAGTCAAAATGGGGCAGGAAATGCCTCCTCACAGAGATCAAGCCCTTCCTTTTTACGTCCCAGCAGGTTGTCTTTGGAGGTGATTTTAACACCATAATTAGGCCTGAAGACAGGAGAGGCTCCATAGACAGGCTGGGTTACGATAGCGTTTTTCTTAGAGATATGGTGAGACAAGCAGGCCTGGTAGATGTGCATATTAAGCACTGCCCTGGCAGCACGGGATTCACATTTCAGAGAGGGAATAGTCAGAGTAGGATAGATAGGTTTTTTTTAAACGAGAACTCTGCTTTCTCGGCTCCTGAGTTGAGGGCGGTGGAGTTCTCTGACCACTGTATGCTGTCTGTGACTCTGAATGCCTCGGACACTCCACCCAGGGGAAGGGGTACCTGGAAACTGAATTCGGCTCTCCTGGAAGATGTAGAGGTAAGACAATCCTTTGAGGATTTTTTTCAGGCACAGGTTTCTATTCTGGACTTTTGCAGCAGTAAGTCAGAGTGGTGGGAGCTTGTGAAACAAAGGACAATTGGACTTTTCAAGGCCATAAGTAAGAAGAAGCAGCTTGGTATGTACATTGCCTACCAGCATTTGCTGAGGAAGCTTGATCGTCTTGTCTCGTATAGAGGGGATTCAGGGGAGATCTCTGAGGTGAAGTTTCTTCTTAGGAAGTGTCAATACGACCGGCATGCCTCCTTGGTTCTGGAGAGGGATTATGGAAAATATCACTCGCCTGATCCTTACCAGAACTGTAAGCAAGGCATAGCAGTTAAGACGGTCATAGGCCTGAGGGATAGTACGGGTTCCCTGGTGAAGTCCAGATCAGGGATCCTGGAGATCTTCAGATCATATTATGCAGACCTTCTGGGAAGAAAGGACCTTTGTCGGGACAGGATGGAAAGCTTTCTGGATTCTACTCCAGGATTGGGAAATGGTACGTTGCCTTTGATGGATTTGACAGAACCAATTTCAGTGGATGAGGTAGTTCATGCTATAGAGAAGCTGGCTACCAAAAAATCGCCTGGGCCAGATGGGCTGACAGCTGAATTCTACAAGTGTTTTAAGTCCATTCTGGCTCCCTTTTTAGCAGAGGTTTATAACAGCTGTCTAGAAGAGGGTTCGCTCCCTCCCTCCATGAGGCAATCCGCTGTGATTCTTCTGTCAAAAAGTAAAGACCCCTCAATGATTGAGAACTGGCGCCCCATCAGTCTTCTCAATGTTGGTAGAAAGATCCTGGCGAAGATTCTTTTTTGGCGCTTGTCGTCAGTAGCAGGTGATTTGTTGTCCAGTCATCAGCACTGCTCGGTCCAGGGTAGAAGTACCTTTTCAGCGGTTTTAGCTGTCCGGGAGGCTTTGGAACGATGCAGGGCTGCTGGATGGAGAAAGTACTTGCTGGCATTGGATCAGGCGAAAGCTTTTGATAGAGTCAATCACAAGTACCTGTATTTGCTACTTGATAGATACGGCCTGCAGGGGAGGTTTATAGATTGGCTGAAGACATTATATAGAGGGGCTGAGAGCTTCCCACTGGTTAATGGTTGGGTTGGACAGCCTTTTGAGGTTGGCTCTGGTGTGCGCCAGGGATGTCCTCTGAGCCCCCTGTTATATGTATTCGCAATCGACCCCTTCATAAGAAGGCTAGAGAGTGGATCTTTGTGCGGGGTGCCTTTGGGCATTGCTGGTGTGCCGCCTCTGAAGGTCGTGGCCTATGCCGATGATGTGTCTGTTATTGTCTCTGGGACAGAGGAGGCGCAGGAGGTGGTCTCTATGATAGAGCAGTACACAGAGGCTTCTGGTTCTAAAGTCAACCATGAAAAGAGTGAAGTTTTCTGGATGGGTGAGGAGGGTGAAAGCTTCGAACTTCCGGATGCCTTCCCAGAGCCCCAGCAGGAAATTAAAGTGTTGGGCATCAAATTTGGTCCTGGTGACTATGGTCATCGAAATTGGGAAAGCAGGTTGGTGTGTGCCAATGCCAAAGTAGCAAGCTGGAAGAAATGGAAGCTTTCCTTGAGGGAGAGGGTTGACTTGATCAAAATGTACCTGGTCCCAATCTTTTTATATGTCAGCTTCGTCTGTATCTTGCCAGCATCTCTCTATGCAAGGGTGTACAGCTGTTTTTTTCAACTGTTATGGGGAAGTAGGCTGAACCTGATCAAACGCAATGTAACTTACCTGTCTAGGCGGGAGGGTGGCCTAGGAATGGTCAACCCAATAGTTTTCTTTTCTCTGCTCTTTTTAAAGTACAATCTTGGTAACATGCTAGCAGAGAACCCGCCGGGATGGGTGGGCATTTTTCAATCTTGTTTTAGGCCTTTTCTGCGATGCTGGGAAGATGGCGGGCCAGTGAAAAGTCTGAGAGTCCGACATGGCAAGCTCCCGGCTTATGTTGCCCCGTGTCTGAAAATACTTCGGCAGTGGCAGGTGACAGTGGAGGATATCAAGTCCCTCCCCAGGAAGCTTCTGGAGAAGAGGATTTTGAGCTCTGCTTTCAGTGTGTCACTGGCCTTAAGGGATTGCCCAGGCTCTGTAATGAGGGAGGGGTTGCGTTTAATCAATTTAGAAAGAATCCCCTTGAAGTTTAGGGATCAAGCCTGGCTCGCTTTCCATGGTAGGCTCTATGTCAGAGGGAACTTGAAGCATCGCCCTGTGGATGATCGGGATTGTCCTAGAGCGGAGTGTGTTGGTAAAGTGGAGTCTATGGACCACTTTTTGCTGCAGTGTCCCTTTAACATAGAGGTGTATAAAAGGGTGGGGAGGGCTCTAGGCATCCCCTTTTTCTATCGCATGAGTTATGCGGAGTGGGTGTACTTGCTGGGATTTTGATTTGGATACACTGTTTTTAGTTAGTATAGTTGTCCGTTACTTCACATGGAATGCACGGTGCCAGATTACCCTGCGGAAAAAAGTCCTCTCTGTTGAGGTGGTGGTGCACGATATTCTAGGTGAGGTTGGGAAAATTCGGGGTCTTGAGAGGGGCAGGGAGCCTCGGGCGGTCTGGAAAAGGGCGTGGAGGAATATCAGACCTGCCTTTGGTGAACTGCCCATCTCTGGGTGAGGTGCTGTTTTCTTTTTCTATTTCTTTCACTCCCTTAGTTTTTGTTGGTTAGTAGCTTCTTTTTGAAGAAGGGCTGCATGCATAATGGGTGCGGGTTTGTTTCTTGACCTCACAGTTTGGATGTCTGGTGTATTGGTGTGAGTTGTAGTGAGATTATCCCCAATAATGACATGTTCATGATGAGTTTTGTTTTTGCTGTAAAGTCATTTTTTGTTTGAGAGCAGATTTGCTATATTTATTTTCATTTATGTAAATATGTATATATTTATGTATATTATATATAGTGATTTTATGTTTATTGATTGCAAGACTTTTAATAAAGAAAAATTGGGAGGAGAGGAGGGACATTGGGGATAAGTGGGGGGAGAGGAGGGACATTGGGGATAAGTGGGGGGAGAGGAGGGACATTTCCACGGAAACTACCTTACTAAAACTCACTAACGATTTACTAACTGCTAAAACCAACAGCCAGTACTCCATACTCCTACTACTTGACCTCTCTGCGGCCTTTGATACTGTTGACCACCCGCTCCTTCTCAATAAACTACATTCCCTTGGCCTCCGAGATTCTGCTCTATCCTGGTTCTCTGGCTATTTATCACAGCGCTCCTTCAGTGTCACCTACAACTCTGTCTCCTCGTCTCCATTGCCCCTTTCTGTGGGGGTCCCCCAAGGCTCGGTTCTTGGACCCCTTCTCTTCTCTATCTACACCTCCTCCCTTGGTCACCTAATAACTGCCCACGGCTTCCAATACCACTTATACGCTGATGACACCCAAATCTATCTGTCTACTCCTCGTCTCCTCTCGCATTACTAACTTACTAACTGACATATCAGCATGGATGTCGCACCACTTCCTTAAACTAAATCTCTCTAAAACTGAGCTATTAATATTCCCCCCCTCCATGACTTTTCCATCAAAATCAACAATGCAACCATCAGTCCCTCCCCTCACACCAGGGTACTAGGTGTAATCCTAGACTCTGACTTGTCATTTCAGCCTCAAATCCAATCGCTGTCAAAAGTTTGTAGAATTCACCTCCGTAACATCTCTAAAATTCTCCCTTTTTTAACAAATGAAACCACCAAGCTCCTCATTCACTCCCTTGTTATCTCTCGCCTTGACTATTGCAACTCCCTTCTCATTGGCCTACCGCTCCTCTTCAGTCTATCATGAATGCTGCTGCCAGACTTATCCACCTTACCAACCGCTCAGTGTCTGCCAACCCTCTACTTCAATCCCTACACTGGCTCCCAATCACCCAGCGAATTAAATTCAAAATTCTAACCACAACATACAAAGCCATTCACAACTCTGCCCCAAGCTACATCACTAATCTTGTCTCCAAATATCACCCAAATCGTCCTCTCCGCTCTTCTCAAGACCTCCTGCTTTCAAGCTCTCTATCTCCTCCTCCCATGCTTATCTCCAGGATTTCTCCAGAGCCTCTCCCATCCTCTGGAACTCACTACCTCCATCTATCCGGCTATCCCCTACTCTTGCCACCTTCAGGCAATCCCTGAAAACTCATCTCTTCAGGAAAGCCTATCACGTCTCCAACTAATCTCCTACCACTTCCACCAGCTCATTCCCCACAGTTACAACCTTTTGTACCACCTGCCCCACCCTATTAGATTGTAAGCTCTTCTGAGCAGGGCCCTCTTAATCCTATTGTATTGTATTATATTATAACTGTATTGTCTCCCTTTTATATTGTAAAGCGCTGCGTAAACTGTTGGCGCTATATAAATCCTGAATAATATTATTATTATTATTATTATTATTATTATTATTATTATTATTATTATTATTATTATTATTATTATTATTATTAATAATAATAATTTGGGATAAGTGGGGGGAGAGGAGGGACATTGGGGATAAGTGGAGGGAGAGGAGGGACATTGGGGATAAGTGGAGGGAGAGGAGGGACATTGGGGATAAGTGGGGGGAGAGGAGGGACATTGGGGATAAGTGGGAGGAGAGGAGGGACATTGGGGATAAGTGGGAGGAGAGGAGGGACATTGGGGATAATTGGGGGGAAAGGAGGGACATTGGGGATAAGTGGGGGGGAGAAGAGGGACATTGGGGATAAGTGGGAGGAGAGGAGGGACATTGGGGATAAGTGGGAGGAGAGGAGGGACATTGGGGATAAGTGGGAGGAGAGGAGGGACATTGGGGATAAGTGGGAGGAGAGGGGGGACATTGGGGATAAGTGGGGGGAGAGGAGGGACATTGGGGATAAGTGAGAGGAGAGGAGGGACATTGGGAATAAGTGGGAGGAGAGGAGGGACATTGGGGATAAGTGAGAGGAGAGGAGGGACATTGGGGATAAGTGGGGGGAGAGGAGGGACATTGGGGATAAGTTGGGGGAGAGGAGGGACATTGGGGATAAGTGGGAGGAGAGGAGGGACATTGGGGATAAGTGGGAGGAGAGGAGGGACATTGGGGATAAGTGAGAGGAGAGGAGGGACATTGGGGATAAGTGGGGGGAGAGGAGGGACATTGGGGATAAGTGGGAGGAGAGGAGCGCCATCGATCTGACCTCTGTCTGCCACAACCAACGGGGAATGATTCAAGTCCCAGATGCTGCGGTCAGGAGGAGAGGAGGCGGAAAAGAAGATAGCAGACGCGGGACTCCAGGAGCATTAAGGACAGGTCAGCTCCACGCCTCACATGACCCCATTCACCCAATCACAGGGCGCCGGCCGCCCAGCTGACAATAAACATGGCGGCCGGATCGCAGGGGACACAGTAAATAGAAATTAGGATGACGGAGCCAGAGTGACACACACTGACATGGGATTGCGCCCCCCCCAAATGTTGCGCACAGGGCCTCCGCCCCCCTCGCACCCCCCACGCTACGCCACTGCCCCAAATCATTACACCCCCACCACCAGCCTGAACCGGTAATATCCCATCCCCCACACCATTACACCCCCCACCACCAGCCCGGCTTCAGAAGTCACCTAATTGGTAAATAGAGTCCACCTGTGTGTAATGTAATCTCTGTATAGATACAGCTGTTCTGTGAAGCCCTCAGAGGTTTGTTAGAGAACCTTAGTGAACCAACCACATCATGAAGGCCAAGGAACACACCAGACAGGTCAGGGATAAAGTTGTGGAGAAGTATAAAGCAGGGTTAGGTTATAAAAATAAATCTCCCAAGCTTTGAACATCTCACGGAGCTCTGTTCAATCCAATCGGAAAATGGAAAGAGTATGGCACAACTGCAAACCTATCAAGACATGGCCGTCCACCAAAACTGACCGGCCGGGCAAGGAGAGCATTCATCAGAGAAGAGCCAAGAGGTCCATGGTAACTCTGGAGGAGCTGCAGAGATCCACAGCTCAGGTGGGAGAATCTGTCCACAGGACAACTATTAGTCGTGTTCTCCACAAATCTGCCCTTTATGGAAGAGTGACAAGAAGAAAGACATTGGTGAAAGAAAGTCATAAGAAGTCCTGTTTGTAGTTTATGAGAAGCCATGTGGAGGACTCAGCAAACATGTGGAAGAAGGTGAGCTGGTCAGAAAAGACCAAAATTTAATTTTTTGGCCTAAAAGCAAAATGCTATGTAGTGCTGGTAGATTTGTGATCTACCATATGTTAGGTAAATTTAGTAACTTGCTTGTTAAATAGCTTAGGTTTGCCACTGTTCCAGCTTGGATGACGTTGTATGTGTTTCCAGACTGACCGGTGGGTGTCGCTGTTATTACTGCTCAGTGTTGGAAAGGAAAAGTGTCGAAGCGTATGGGTGCTCTTCTGTCCCGGAGACAACTCGGTGGAGGTGGTCTTCCGAGTTGCATTCTGGGGAAGGGTATTTATGGGACAGACGCCATATTGTGGGGTTCGTTTTACAGCCACCTGCTGGCCCTCCTGGCCGACAGGTATGTGTTAGAGAGCAATCTTGTGGTCCTCCGTTCCGGAGGCCCACGCTGCTGCGGCGCAAGGGTGGGTCCAGAGGCTTGTCTGGGGCCTACCACAGCAGCCGAGGAATGGTCCTGGGCTGTCTATCCAGAGGGAGGAAGCTGGACAACCGAGGAGATCCCAGGGGAGGACCTGTCATGGAAGGATCATGCAGAGTGCTGGTCTGGGGAGGGGCCTAGTGACTTGGTTGGAGGACGTATCCTAAAATTAACTATACAGCATAGTGTTGCCGGGTTGGCTTAAAGGTTCAAGCACTGTGACTGACGTTCATTGCAGAAAAAAAACAATACATCCTGTGGCAGAGGATCGTACCGGTTTATCTCCAAACAAGTCTGTGGCAGAGACTTTTGTTCGTGCTACGTACTGGCTGCTAGGCAAGTGAGAAAGGCCTATCCAGGCGAGCAAGGAGTGTGTCCCACGAGGGGAGCGCATTCTATTATAATATTCAAATCCTACCAGGACATTTGTCAAGAACCTTATGAGAAGATATTTGAGTTTCTTCTGCAGTTTCCCTTCTGCCTCTTTCCTGCTATTTCCTTAGTAAATTGTTCAATAAAGCATTGAAAACATACTCAAGTGTTGGTGCGTGTATCGTCCAGAGGTAAACTCAATAAACTCAACGGAACCCTTAGACCCGGTGCTGGTAAAACAGAGGGAAGGAGAGTGAAGGTAACAAGCCCGCTTAAACCAGCAGCTCCACCAAGAGTTATTGCTACATGTGGGGGCGTCGTCCGGGATTTGTTGACCGTCAGTTCTCGCAACCCAGAGAGATGTTTTACTGGGAGTTTACGAAGAGAGCTTGACTTTGAAAAAATCCTTCAGGAAGAGAAAGGGTTAAACTGCAGGACTTTATTTCTGAGTGCGTAGACGACGGGCGCCAGTGAAGGCCCGGGAGCTACGTGACCAGAAGAACAAGTGGGAGGAGCCTACCCTACCTGTTACCGCGTGGGACGCGTGTATGTGTTTGGTGCCAGAGGAGAGGAAAGGCCTCGTGATCTTGCTGAGAAGATCAGAGTGTGGCCATGTCTTTTCCGGCGATGCAGCCAATCATGGGAAAGAAAATGTTCCCTACAAGCACTGTGATGAATACTGTGCTGACCGGAACCCTGCTTACAGATACTGGAGTTCATTTGAAGCCGCAAGGGAGGGTTGTTCTGTTTACCTCAGGAGATATTGAGGGACCGGGCATGATCTGCCACCGATGTGAAGGACTGGCCGTGCATCTCCGTCCGTTTGGCCGATGTCCGCAATTTGGAGAGTACTTGTTTGTGGTGGAGCAACCTACCACATCGCCCCATGATTATCGGATGGATTGGGCAACAGGTATCGCCACAGTAGAAGCTGTTACCGCTAGGGAGAGAGAACGACAGGCCACCACTTTGCCTGTTGTTGCTGATAATGTTCCGGAAAGAGACACTGCTGCTGTCGTCTCCTCAGGGGACATTACTTTGATTTCTGCGTCCACTACACCTACTCCTGTTGTGCCTACTCAAAGGAAGGTGGGATATGTGAAGGCTTCCCACGGCCGTGTTTGATGCCTTCCCCCGGAGGTTACCTGAACCGGAGCTACCAGAGTCCATGTCAGGAACGGGTAAGCCACTGATGGGGAATGTATCTGGGACTGTGAGTAAATAACTACCAGCAGAAGAGTTGAGAGACTCAGAATTAGAATCCATGTCGGATCCTTCTGGTGATGATGACCTATTTGAGACTATGTCACAAGAGCTGTTATGGTCACAAAGTGAAGATGCCGCCTCTGCTATGACTTTCCCTGAATGGACAGCCCTGAGTTCTGGGAAGACGTCACCCTGTGTGGAGCCACACAATACTGTTACCGGGACTTTGCCAAAAGTTGTTAGTTCACTACAGACACCGGCTGGGTCTATGGTGAGCAAATCATTGGATTCCTGTGTACCGCCTGGTATGGGGAGAGACAGATCTTTGCCCAAACTTGCACATTTGCAGAGGATGTTAAACAAGCGTGTAGCTGCTGAGTATGGTTTGGAGTTCCCCTATGTGCCCCAGGATATAGTGCAAGTGATTGAAACTGATCTGGAACTTTGGTACAGTGAAGCTGTTTGGGACTATTTGTCTGTGCCTAAGGCTTTCCGAAAGATTGGATGTTCTGCTAAGATGGATGAACGTTTTAGTGGATGCTTCATGCACTGGAACTTCAGTCGGCACATCTATGCTGACAAGGTGGTTATCTGCAGGCCCGGAAAAGATGACGTTGTTTATTTCATTACCACCGTGGATAAAATGGGAAAACCACTGACATTGCCAGATCCCCGGTTTTATTGGTAATACTGGACAAAAGAACTTTGCAAGTAGGTAGCTAGTTAGTGTCAGTGTAAAGAAATCTGCGTGGTCAAGATTTACATATTCTGCTCAGTGTTTTAAATCCAGGACTTCTTTTTGCTGGATTTATATATTTTTTTCTTTATTTGAAGAGATCATAGTACAGGGATGGACTCCTTTAAGTTTTTTCCGATATGGATAAAAGGAAGAGAGGCTCTTTTTCTCTAAAAATGAAGCTTTGCTCCTAATATTGTACAATATATATATATATATATATATATATGTGTATGTGTTTAATAAGTTTAGTTTTCCTTTTCAGGAATTATAGGATCTCCTATCAAGCTGGGAGGCTTTTCATCTAAGATAGATAGTGAGGTTATGCACAATCGTAGGATGGTTTTGTTTGCGGATGTGAACATAATGTTTTATAGATATAAGTCTTCTAGTATCTTTCCACTGTCTTTTTTCCTCTCTCTTTGTCTATCAAAGTTATAAGAAACTCAAATACCTACTCCCAGGCTTGGGAGTTACTGTTACTGTTTTTGGACAGACGTTGGGGACAACATCTACTGTAGTGGGGGGAGTATGTAGCGCTGGTAGATTTGCGATCTACCATATGTTGGGTAAATTTAGTAACTTACTCGTTAAATAGGTTAGGTTTGCCTCTGTTCCAGCTTGGCTGATGTTGTATGTGTTTCCAGACTGACCGGTGGGTGTCGCTGATATTACTGCTCAGTGGTGGTCCTCCGAGTTGCATTCTGGGTGAGGGCATTTATGGGACAGACGCCATATTCAGGGTTTCATTTTACAGCCACCTGCTGGCCCTCCTGGCCGACAGGTATGCATTAGAGAGCAATCTCGTGGTCCTCCGTTCCAGAGGCCCACGCCACTGCGGCGCAGGGGTGGGCCCAGGAGCTTGTCTGGGGCCTACCACAGCAGCTGAGGAATGGTCCTGAGCTGTCTATCCAGAAGGAAAGAAGCTGGACAACTGAGGAGATCCCAGGGGAGGACCCTTCATGGAAGGATCATGCAACGTGCTGGTCTGGAGAGGGGCCTGGGGACTCGGTTGGAGGATGTATCCTAATAGTAACTGTACAGCATAGTGTTGCCGGGTTGGCTTAAAGGTTCAAGCACTGTGACTGACGTTCATTACAGAAAGACCAATACATCCTGTGGCAGAGGATCGTACCGGTTTATCCCCAAACAAGTCTGTGGCAGAGACTTTTGTTCGTGCTACGTACTGGCTGCTAGGCAAGTGAGAGAGGCCTATCCAGGCGAGCAAGGAGTGTGTCCCACGAGAGAAGCGCAGTCTATTATAATATTCAAATCCTACCAGGACATTTATCAAGAACCTTATGAGAAGATATTTGAGTTTCTTCTGCAGTTTCCCCTCTGCCTCTTTCCTGCTATTTCCTTAGTAAATTGTTCAATAAAGCATTGAAAACATACTCAAGTGTTGGTGCGTGTATCGTCCAGAGGTAAACTCGACGGAACCCCTAGACCCGGTGCCGGTAAAACAGAGGGAAGGAGAGTGAAGGTAACAAGCCCGCTTAAGCCAGCAGCTCCACCGAGAGTTAGTGCTACACTATGTGTGGCGGAAAACACTGCACATCACCCTGAACACACCATCCCCACTGTGAAACATGGTGGTGGCAGCATCATGTGGTGAGGATGCTTTTCTTCAGCAGGGACAAGGAAGCTGGTCACAGTTGATGGGAAGATGGATGGAGCCAAATACAGGACAATCCTAGAAGAAAACCTGTTAGCGTCTAAAAAAGACTTGAGACCGGGCGGAGGTTCACCTTCCAGCAGGACAACGACCCGAAACATACAGCCAGAGCTACAATGGAATGGTTTAGATCAAAGCATATTCATGTGTTAGAATGGCCCAGTCACAGTCCAGACCTAAATCACATTGAGAATCTCTGGCAAGACTTGAAAATTGCTGTTCACAGACGCTCTCCATCCAATCTGACAGAGCTTGAGATATTTTGCAAAAGAAGAATGGGCAGAAATGTCCTCTCTAGATGTGCAAAGCTGGTAGAGACACCCCCAAAAAGACTTGTAGAGAAAGGGGGTTCTACAAAGTATTGACTCTGGGGGGCGAGATACAAATGCCCCCCCCCCACACTTTTCACATATTTATTTGTTTCATTTATCATTTTCCCTCCACTTCACAATTATGTGCCACTTTGTGATGGTCTATCACATAAAATCCCAATAAAATACATTTACGTTTTTGGTTATAACATGACAAAATGTGGGAAATTTCAAGGGGTGTGAATACTTTTTCAAAGCCCTGTAAATATGATATTTTAAACAAAGTTTAAACGCAAGCCTCTTTCCCACTGATTATGGGCCCTGGCATTTGGGGGAATGGTGCTCTCTGTGAGCTGTATGCCTGGGGACCCTAGGGTTGGTGTTACTTTGGATTCAGCTCCATGTCCCCCCAAGACACAAGACTCTGGGAACCCTTTATATGCCATATTAGAATGGTGACTGATTCATACCATTGGGACTCCTACTCTTAAATGCTAATGTCATCAATTCCAGCTGCCTGTCTGTTGTCTGCTATAATGTGTATATTGTAAATAAGTCTAGTGTGGCTCTAAGAGTCTTTTCACCCATTGTTGTTTGTGTTAATTAACTCTGTTACTGTGTGAAGCTCGGTGACCACAAGTCTGGGCAAAAGGTCATGTCTCAGTCACCTAGGCTGTATAAAGGATTAGATAATTAGCTCATGTTAATTAGGTTAGCTTCTAGTCATCCTGCTGTATAAATTTGTGTGAGATCTCAAAGAGTTAGTCCATGTTAGCAGTGAAGCAAGTATCGCCTTGTTTTGTGCTCAGAGCATTTGGAATATCTGATATCTGTATCCAGACTACAAGGAAGTGGTATACTGATGGAAGCACTCAAGCGGAGTGTGGGACGTTCCGTGACACACCCCTTATTTGGTCATGCATTTGGCAAGCTATGCCGATATTTATAATAAACCACACCCATTTTCATTGGTCTCCACCCTTTAGTGGGTTAATGTAAGTCAAGCCACGTCCATATTTGTAATAAACCACACCCATTTTTCATTATTATTTACCCATTAGTGGTACATGCATTATGTCAAGATACACCCATATTTATAATGAATGTTCATTTTTCATTGATATCTTTCCTTTAGTGGGTCATGCATTCTATAAAGCCACATCCATATTTATAATAAACCACACCTCTTTCTCA
The DNA here is from genome assembly GCA_037952925.1 of Lithobates clamitans. Classification (NCBI taxonomy): domain Eukaryota; kingdom Metazoa; phylum Chordata; class Amphibia; order Anura; family Ranidae; genus Lithobates; species Lithobates clamitans. The sequence goes on from JBBGZY010002700.1 coordinate 42,408, forward strand.
TTGGTATTTACTATCTTAGAGGGTCATGGATATGTACATCTATGCCCATATTTATAATAAACCACACCCATTTTTCAGCGGCATCCATTCCTTAGTGGGTTATGTACTATGTCAAGCCACACCCATACTCATAACAAACCACACCCATTTTTCATTGGTCTCTATCATGCATGACCAAAAAAGGGGTGGTTTATTATAAATATGGGTGTGGCTTTACATAATGCATGACTCACTAGAGGGTAGATATCAATGCAAAATGGATATTCATTATAAATATGAGTGCAGCTTGAAATAAGGCATGATCCACTAAGGGGTGGTTACTGATGGAAAATGGGTATCGTTTATGGGGGTTGATTTCCTAAAGGCAAATGCCTGTGGACTTTACAAAGTGCAATTGCTCCAGAGCTTAGGCCTGATTCACACCTATGGCATTTTTATTGCTTTTAGCATTTTGCAGGTTTGCACTACAGTCCATATAACATGGTTTCCTATGGTACACGTTCTGTAGTGCAAATCTGCAAAATGCACATAAAATGCAACAGGTGTGAATCCAACCTTAGTAAACGAGGTGAAGCTTCACTTTGCAAAGAACACCCAATCACATGCAAGAAAAATAATTAAAAAAATTAAAAACAGCATATTTGCTTGCACATGATTGGATGATGGAAGTCAGCAGAGCGTCTGCTTATTTACTAAGCTCTGGAGCAACTGCACTTTACAAAGTGCACAGTCTATTTTGCTTTAGGAAATGTATCCCCCGTGCAGTGTGAAGTGCCCTGCTAATGAGAGAAGAATGATAGTAATAGATGATGAAGAGTTAGGCCCCTTTCACACGGACGGATAGAATGGTGCTTTTAGCTGCGGATTTTCTAAATTTCTACCCCAGCTAAAAGCACACAATGCTTTCCTATGGCCCCATTCACACACTGCGTTTAGCTGCGAATTCGATACATGCAGTTCTGTGCGGATAGAAAAAATAGGTGATGGGTGATGACCACGCTCCCTAAACCGTCACAGTCCCAGCATGCCCAGGGACTGTGACGGCATAAGGGAGCGGGGTCACCTACTATATAAGTCAGAGCGGAGCGCCCAGAGTGCATTCCAGCCGGAGAGAGCGTCGTGTCAACATCAGAAGAAGAGAAGAGGGAAGAAGGCAGAAGGCAGCAGACCGGGCTCCTGCGCTATAGCAAAAGAGCGGCAAAAGAGCAGAAGATAGCGGAGGAGCCCGGCAGAAGACCCGGAGAGCGCGGAGAAGAACCGGAGAGACCCCCGAAGTCGGAAGAGGACCCCCGAAGTCGGAAGAGGACCCCCGAAGTCGGAAGAAGACCCCCGGAGCTGTCTAATAAATTACTTTAAAAATCTGTGTAGTGTTTTTTTGATTGACACTTTTTCCCTAGGTGAATGGGTAGGGGTACCATGTACCCCATACTTATTCACATAGGGTGGGGGGCCGCGATCTGGGGACCCCCTTATTAAAGGGGGCTCCCGGATTCCGATAAGCCCTCCGCCCGCAGACCCCGGCAACCAACGGCCAGGGTTGTCGGGAAGAGGCCCTTGTCCTCATCAACATGGGGGCAAGGTGCTTTGGGGTGGGGGGGCCGCAGGGCCCCCCTCCCCCAGGCACACACCCCCCATGTTGAGGGCTCTCGCCCGTCCCCACCCCCTTTCCTGACCGACCGGGCTGCGTGCTCGGATAAGGGTCTGGTATGGATTTGGTGGGGGGACCCCACGCCGTTTTTTTGGCGTAGGGGTTCCTCTTAAAATCCATACCAGACCGAAGGGCCTGGTATGCCCCTGGGGGGGGAACCCACGCCATTTTTTTATTCAAAATTTGGCGTGGAGTTCCCCCTCAAGATTCATACCAAACAGTGCGAGTCGGTACCCTGTCGGGTTGCCATGGAAATGGCAAACTGCAGCCAAACACGACCGCAGCTAATTGCACTGTGCAAATGCAGCTGATCGCAGTGCCTGGAGTCTTGAACTCCACAGGAAAAAAAACATGCTTTTAACTGCGGCAGAATAGCCGTCCGTGTGAAAGGCGCCTAACATTGTATCCTGTGTAGAATGAAATGTTCCAGCTGTACTCACCCTCCATCTGATTAGTAGTCGTGGATCTGTGAACTGAAATGAAACAAACTCTTCTTATTCTTTTATATGCAGTGTGCTGGTTTTCACATTAACTCCTGCATGCCGTGTACACACGACCAGACTTTCCGACAGCAAAGGTCAGACGGAACGAATCCGCCGGACAATCCGATTGTGTGTGGGCTTCATCGGACCTTTGCTGTTGAAAAATCAGACGGACTTTAGGTTTGGATCATGTTTCAAATCTTTCAGACGGACTTGAGTCTGATCGAAAAATCCGCTCGTCTGTATGCTAGTCCGACGGAGGAAAAACGACGCAAGGGCAGCTGGGCAAGTCCGATTCGTTGGAACTCCGTCAAAGTCCTTTGGAGTTCAGTCCGACGAAAAGTCCAGTCGTGTATACGCGGCATCAGAGGCGGCTCTCTAATTAGGCAAATTATGCCGTCGCCGAAGGCCTCGCACTCACAGGGGCCTTACGGCCTCCTAATTTGCCTGTTCTCAATCACTGAAGTTGACGCCGGTGGCTCCGCCTACCCCCACTGGGACTCTGTGGCTTAGGAGCTGATGGACAAATCAGATACTGCGCGCAGCCGGAGGAATAGCGGCCTCATCACGGAGCGTCCCAGTCCACGGGGCCTCATGTGTAAGTTTTTTCTAAGGCCTCACGGCCCCTAGAGCCGCCTCTGCACGGCATAAGTCAACCTGTGTGGGTGTACATGTGTCAGAGTGATTTTCTGTCATTGTCTATTCAAGTTTCATGAGAAAACCCTCTGAATACCAGACTGATTTATCAATGAAAATTGATTTTCCTGATTCATCCTTCTGGAATCTTAGACATCTGCTACATTCGACAAAGTAAAAAATAAAAAGAATATACTGCGCTGTGTAAACGTGGATACAAAAAAAGGCTGCCAACACAGCTATAGACAAAAGAACAAAGTATGTGAACGTAAAAAAGTGTAGCGCTATTTATGTGTATAAATGTGATTATATCTATAATTGTTTTACCAATCATTGAGAACAACTCAAATTGTTAACAGATATAACACTTCAGTTGTGACAAAATTAAACCAAGTGGAAGTGTCCAGTGATACCTCACTGTGTAAAAAATAAATGCAAAAATGATAACTCAATAAAGTGAATATAACAAAGTCCAAGAATAAAGATGTGATCCAAACAGCTTGAAAAAAAATCCAGCATTGATGTGACCCTCCAGATGGAAACAGAATTGTTAAGGGCACCACCACCGATAAAGGAGGGGGCTTACCGGATGTCGATGACTTAGAGAGGCATATACCACCCAAGTCACGAAAGGCTTATTGGTCAATAAACTCGATGGGTACAGCTGGTCCTGAATCCAAGCGGTGACTTCAATGTGGATGATCATCACAGGCCTGTCAGCCTCTTGACTGGCCTGCGCAGAGTTAGAATTAGATGAATTAGAGGGGAGACTGCGAGCCAGGCCTTCTCGTCCAACATCAGTGCCTGACCTCACAAATGCTCTTCTGGAAGAATGGTCAAACATTCCCATAGACACCCTCCTAAACCTTGTGGACGGCCTTCCCAGAAGAGTTGAAGCTGTTATATCTGCAAAGGGCGGAGCTAACTCAATATTGAACCCTACGGACTAAGACTGGGATGCCATCAAAGTTCATGTGCGTGTAAAGGCAGGCGTCCCAATACTTTTGGTAATATAGTGTATATGTGAAGTCGGCGTCAAGTGGTTAAAGAACTGTTTGTTTATTCAGTAATCAATGCGGTCACTTAAAGCGGACCTTTTTCATCTTTTTCATCTTTCCATCAATTAAATCTTCTCCCCTTTTTGCCGTTTTATCTTTGGACAGTAAAACATTTTTTTTCCTACAGTAAATGGCAAATGGGCGTACCTGTACGTCCCTTTGAATTTGCCGCCGTGCCACTGCGTGCGCGCGCCGCCCGGGAGCTCCGTGAGTCGGGTCGCGGGTCCCGCAGACTCGATCGCCGTGGGGATACCAGCGGTCACCTCACGGAGAGGAAGAACGGGGAGATGCTGATGTAAACAAGCATCTCCCGTTCTGCCTAGTGACAGTGTCACTGATCTCTGCTCCCTGTCATCAGGAGCTGAGATCAGTGACGTGTCACACACAGCCCATCCCCCCTACAGTTAGAATCACTCCCCAGGACACACTTAACCCCTCCCTGCCCCCTAGTGATTAACCCCTTCACTGCCAGTGTCATTTACACAGGCATCAGTGCATTTGTATTGCAATAATTGCTGTATAAATGCCAATGGTCCCAAAAATGTGTCAAAAATGTCCGATGTGTCCGCCATAATGTCGCAGTCACGATAAAAATCGCTGATCGCTGCCATTACTTTAAAAAAAAAAATTATTAATAAAAATGCCATAAATCTATCCCCTATTTTGTAGATGCTATAATTTTTGCACAAACCAATCAATATACGCTTATTGCGATTTTTTTTTTTTTACCAAAATATGTAGAAGAATACGTATCGGCCTAAACTGAGGGAAAAAAAATGTATTTTTAAATATTTTTTGGGGGATATTTATTATAGCAAAAAGTTAAAAAAATGCGTTTTTTTTTAAATTGTCGCTCTTTGTTTATAGCGCAAAAATAACAGGCGATCAAATACCACCAAAAGAAAGCTCTATTTGTGGGGGGAAAAAGGACGTCAATTTTGTTTGGGAGCCACGTCGCACGACCGCGCAATTGTCAGTTAGAGCGACGCAGTGCCGAATCGCAAAAAAACGCTCTGGTCAGGAAAGGGGGTAAATTCTTCCGGGGCTGAAGTGGTTTAGGGGCTTTTCTCTGTCTCAAACGTGAGACATCAGGGGTCCGTTTAGACCCCAGATTTTTCATCAAAGCCTCCCAATGGGGCTCCTAAAAAATAGTTTGCAGTTGCGTCATGGCTTATATGCCAGATTTTCTTCTTCTCCTGTTTTGTTTGCCCCGGTCCCAGTCTTGGAAGGAGTGGTTCAGGCAATCGTTACTAAAGGCCTAATATCTAATACAAGTCTCTATTACAATGTACTTCCAATAAGTTTCACTGTCCATGTGGAGAGAAATGGGATATCGGTCCTATCTCTGGGAAAGGATTCTTCAGGCTCTTCCTCTTTGTATCTCTTTCAGCCTCATTTAGATGAACACAATTTTCTATATTGCAGAGGGTGTGCAGGACCCCAGAATTATTGTTCAAACAACTGACTCGGCTTGCTCCAGATTTGGGGTTGTTGAAACATCTATTACGGCGATGCCCGAAACTCCAGAGGTATTGGGCAAAGGTTATGGGTACACTTAAAGCGGAGTTCGGCCAAATTTTTATTTTTATTTTAAATTAGGCAGCTACAAATACTGCAACTGCTGACTTTTAAAACAAGGACACTTACCTGTCCAGAGTTGCCCACGACGTCGGCCCCTCCGAAGACGATCTATCGCTCAGGTGGAGGTGCCACTATCTTTGGTAAGGGAATCCTACTGCGCATGCACGAGTCGCGTTGTGCCATTCCACTGGTCCCTGCTGTCTTCTGGGACCTGTGTGTCTCTAAGAAGACAGAGGGGGGGGGGCGGAGGAGTGGTCGTACGTGGCATAGATATCCGTGGATACTGCAGCGATCTATGCCCGGAAGTGGGAGCAAATACCTGCATTATACAGGTATCTGCTCCCCTCTAAAGGTGTCACATGTGACACCGGAGGGGGGGGGATTCCAAAAAGCGGAAGTTCCATTTTTGGGTGGAACTCCGCTTTAATGGGATCTTAGATCTGAATCTCTCAGTGGATCCCTTAATGTGTCTTCTGGGCTATATTGATATCTTGGTGCTTAACCCCTTCATTACCGGGCACCTTCCCCCCTTCCTGCCCAGGACAATTTTCAACTTTCAGCGCTGTCACTTTTAATGACAATTGCGCGGTCATACAACACTGTACTCAAACTAAATTTTTATCATTTTCTTCCCACAAATAGAGTTTTCTTTTGGTGGTATTTGATCACCTCTGGGGTTTTTATTTTTTGCTAAACAAATGAAAAAAGACCAAAGATTTTGAAAAAAAAGTAAGTTTTCTCTTTCACTGACAGTCACTGATAAGGTGGCACTGATAGGTGGCACTGACTATGGGCACTGATTGGTGGCACTGACTATGGGCACTGATAGGTGGCACTGACTATGGGCACTGACATGTGGCACTGACTATGGGCACTGATAGGTGGCACTGACTATGGGCACTGACAGGTGGCACTGACTATGGGCACTGACTATGGGCACTGATAGGTGGCACTGACTATGGGCACTGACAGGTGGCACTGACTATGGGCACTGACTATGGGCACTGATAGGTGGCACTGATAGGTGGCACTGACTATGGGCACTGATAGGTGGCACTGACTATGGGCACTGACAGGTGGCACTGACTATGGGCACTGACTATGGGCACTGATAGGTGGCACTGATAGGTGGCACTGACTATGGGCACTGATAGGTGGCACTGACTATGGGCACTGATAGGTGGCACTGATGGGTGGCACTGATATGCAGCACTAATGGGCCTTGATAGGCAGCACTGATGGGCACTTATAGGTGGCGCTGGGCACTGAAAGGCTGCACTGATGGGTACTTATGGGTGGCACTGATAGGCAGAACTGCTGGGCACTGATAGCTGGCACTGATTGCACTGATAGGCATCATTGATGGCACTGGCAGGCATTGTTAATGGGCACTGATTGGCATATCCCTGGTGGTCTAGGGTGTCATACCTAATGGGCGTCCTTTATGGCAATCCCTGGTGGTCCTGGGCAGGCATCCATGGGGGGCTGCGCTGATAAACAATCAGCATAGACCCCCCCTGTCAGGAGAGCCGCCAATCGTCTCTCCTCTACTCGCATCTGTCAGACGCGAGTGAGGAAAAGCCGATCACCGGCTCTTCCTATTTACATCGTGATCAGCCGTGATTGGACACGGCTGATCACGTGGTAAAGAGTCTCCATCAGAGGCTCTTTACCGAGATCGGTGATGCGTTGTGTCAGACTGACACGCTGCACCACCGATCGCCGCGCTGTGTGCCCCCTAGGGCACGCGATCGTGGCTTATCCTGCTGGATGTCATATGACACCCAGTCAGGATAACTGAACCACCGCCCGGCCATCAATCAGCTATGGGCCGGGTGGGAAGTGGCTAAGCCACCAATGTGGTTTACTGTTGTAAGAGCGCTTTTTGTGGCACAAAGACAAATTGCCATTAGGTGGACCTCCCCGCACCCGCCGACTATATCTGATTGGATATTTGATCTGAATAGATATATATTTCCTATGAGAGGCATCTTTTTTTTTAGGGGGAATTTATCAAAGAGGTTTGATACTATCTGGAAACCGTGGCTTGGCCACATGGATACGGGACTGAGTTAGGAGGTACGATTAGGGAAGAACGGGAAAGAAGGGAATTTTTTTTTTTTTGTCATGTTAAGAATATTTATGAGTTGATTTCAATGTTATTTTTTATTTTTTCTCTTGGTTTTTGTTTTTTGTGTATATGTTGTTGAGATATAAAAGAAAAATGGAAAATAAGAAATTGCAAAAAAAAATAAAATAATTAAGAATTATTGTAAAGAAAATTGTCCATTGCCCTATATATATATATATATATACATACACATGTGTGTTTGAGCTTTGAGGTGCACACCCTAATGCAATAGTCAGTCCCCACCAATGGTTATATACACATAGTTCTTCTTACCAATAATACATCTCATCATCTCTGACTTCTCTGTTCTTGTTATTGATGTAATTGGTTCCACATTCTATGATAAGATTGTTGCAATAAATAGAAATGTTTCATTTCCTGTACAAGGCTTGTGAAATTAAAGAGCAGTTCCACCCAGGGGGTCCATTACAAATACTGCAGCTGCTGACTTTTAATTGGACACTTACCTGTCCCTGAGTCCAGTGATGCGGGGGATCGAAGCCCCGCTCATCCCCCCCCTCTGCTCGTCCCCCCCCTCCGCTCGTCCCCCCGCCTCCGCTCGTCCCCCCTCCGCTCGTCGGCGCCGGCATTTCAACTGTGGGCGCCGGGCTGTGGCTTCACAGCCTGGCACCCACCGCGCATGCGTGAGCGGCGCCGCGCACCGTGATTGGCCGCTCAATCACCTGGGACCTGTAATGGGTCCCAGATGATTGACAGGAGGGAGGGACCAGAGCGAAGCCCTTCCTGTGCCGAGGGGGAAGTGATGTCACCAGCCCAGGCAAAGGAAGAGGCAGACTACGAGGGACCACCTAGCAACAGGCATTTAGAGGTAAGTGAAAAAAAAAATATCCAAATGTTTTTTTGTTTTGTTTTTTTAGAATTTTTTAGGTATGTTTGTTTTTTTTTGGGTGGAACCCCACTTTAATAAAGAGAAAGTGATAGCTGAATGTGGAGACTGTAAAAATGAAACCCCCTCGTAGCGGGGGGGGGGGCCCCCCCGGCTCTGCTAAGTTTACAGTAAATGCTCCTTATTTCTAGGGATATCTGTATTACTTACAGGGCTCCCCGCTTCAGCGCTCTGCTCTTTTCCTCCCAACAACCCGGTGGGCAATCCCTCAGCATCATCATGTTCAATGCTGGGCCATTAACCCCGCATTGTAGGTGGAGGAGGTGAGCGTGCGACCTGCAGCTACATTCGCACGGGCGACTAGCACCGGGTGCAAATGACAGCGGGAGGAATCTTCTGATTTGGCCACCTGTGAGTTCCTAGCTGCGGCCCCCCCCGAGTAGAGCTGCACAATTCTGGGAAAAATGAAAACCACTGGTTTTTTTTGTTTTTTTTTTGCTTAGATTAAAGATCACGATTCTCGCAGCGTAAAATCATCTTTCAAATTAAACAAAAAAATTGGGCTAACTTTACTGTTTTTTTTTTATTAATTCGTTGAAGTGTATTTTATTCCAAAAAAACTGAATTTCAAAGACCGCTGCGCAAATACTGTGTGACATAAACTATTGCAACAACCATCAAATATTCTCTAGGGTCTCTGCTAAATATATACATAATATACACAATATATACAGAAGCATGTTCGTAATCCAAAGCACTCGCATATCAAAGCGAGTTTCCCCATAGAAGTCAATGGAAATGAAAATAATTCATTCCGCATTGACTGACTTCTATGGCATGCAATACCGTGGCCAGAGGTGGGGGGGGGGGGGCGCCGAAGAGCCTCGGAAATACTCGGGACAGCTCGGCTGAACTCGGAAACCCTTGGAAACTGAGTATTTTGGAGCGATCCCGATTATTTCTGAGTATTTCCGAACGGCTCCGCTCGGCGACCCCGCACCTCTGGCCAAATGCGGTACTGCACACCGCTGTGGCTTGAATTCTGCTCATTTTGCGAGTCAACACCCGCAAACCGAGTCAGGATTTAAAAATAAAATAAAATGCTCATATTGTGAAACGCTCGTTAACCGCGTTACTCGCAATCCGAGGTTTCGCTGTATTTTTTATAATTGGGGGTTCTAAGTAATTTTCTAGCAAAAAATACTGATTTCAATTTGAAAGTGAAACCAACAAATGTCAGAAAAAGGTTTAGTCTTTAAGGGGTTAAACTGACCTCATTTACACACCGAAGTTTATTCCTTTGATCTAAAGAACAAAGGTGTCCTTTTATGAAAGTGAGGTAAAATACCTCGATTCAGTTCTCAGGCATTCTCAGAGGAGATCACTCTACTCTGAGTGCCTGTTTATGAAGGTCTGTAGATCGTTTCTCATGTTGAGTTGAGGAACGATCTACAAACGCCGGGAACTCCTCAGAACGGCTGTGATTCTTGGCAGACTGCCTGTTTTTTTTGTTTGTTTGTTTTTTTGACAGCTGTCGGCTTGAGCAAAGAATTCTGCATAGAATCCGGAAAATGATTTAAGATTGCAAGGGGGAAAAATCGCCATCTCGATTCTTAACGATTAATCGTGCTGCTCTACCCCTGAATCCTACACATTTTAACCCCCTCAATACCGGCCACTTTCCCCCCTTCCTGCCCAGACCAATTTTCAGTTTTCAGCGCTGTCGCACTTTGAATGACAATTGCGCGGTCAGACAACACTGTACACAAATTAAATTCATATCCTTTTCTACACACACAAATAGAGCTCAATCCTGATGTACTGACGGCTGATCTAATTTCTTGAGACCTAAGAATGTTGGGAAAGTACAAAAACCCCCCAAAATTACCCCTTTTTTGGAAAGTAGACGTTCCAAGGTATTTAGTAAGAGGCATGGCGAGTTTTTAGAAGTTGTAATTTTTTGTCACAATTTTTTGGAAAAAAACCCATAAAAGTACAGTTGCCAAGCACACTGGCGGGAAGCCACACCTCCTGACCCTTGACCTTTGAGCGCACCCCTCCTGACCTTTGAGGGAGGTCCCTAATCCTATCCCTAAGTCCTGACCTTGATCTTCAAGAAAAAAACCCTAATACCATAACCCTAACACCATAACCCTAACACCATAACCCTAACATTTTCTTTTTTTTGTACATACTGTCACCAGTGCAGTACAGTGTCATTGTATGACTGGTGTGGTGGTGATCAGGGACACTGACTGGTGATAGTATAAAGGAAAACAAAAAAAAAAAAAAAATATATATATATATATCTTTTTTTATTACTTTTTTTTTTTTTTTAACACACGGGTATCAGACCCACGCTACCTGATTGGTGGAGAGGCGGTTCAATGTTAGAAAAGCAAATATTTATTCGCTTTTCTAACACACCTGGGTGGACTCCGAACGCAATGCTCTGCGTTCCGAGTTCACCATTTTTTAAAGCTTATTAGAGCCTATGGCTCTAATCAGGTGCTTAAAAAAAACCCACCGCTGTAATTCAGGCGCCCTGTGCCCCAAAAGGGGCCAGACGTCTGAATAGCCCTTTGCAGGCTACACAGGGCTCTGGAAGTAGTTTGCATGCAGATCAGAGAGGGTTAAAGTCTGTCTGTCTGAGCAGAACTATGAGGGGAGGGGTTCTGATGATCGCAGTCCCGGGATACACAGTGACAGAGGCAGAGCATTCACTTTGACAGCAGCATGGGAAGCAAATGCCCCCATATCTGTCAGTCCAGACACCCTTCGTCCCCTGTACACAGCCTGTACCTACCTTTCTTCCCCTTCATTTTTCCAATGGTCAGTGGGGGGTGATGAACATGAGGGGTTAAATGTCTGGTGTGTCCTGGCTTGTCCTCCGATCTGTCACTTTTCCAAGTTGTCCTGTTCTCCCATCAACACAATCAGATTCCCTCACCCAGACACTCAGCCCCCCTCTTGTTTGATAGTATAACATCACATGGCAATGTTCTGATCCATCATTTAATTATATCAGCATGTAAGTGTTTATCACATCTAGTCTGCTACCATGGAAATGCAAGTTTACATCCTGTCCCCCGTCCAGCCTTCACAAAAGTTCAACGCTCAATGATTGATTACTGCAGCCAGTGTTATAAATCCTCATATGCTGCGTGGCATGCTCTCTCATTACTTACCTTCCAGCTCCGCTCAGGCCATGCGAAGCACGGAGCTGCCGACATCATTTCCTGTTTTCCCTGTGGTCCAGGAAACTCTAAACATAAACAACAAAACTCCCGCCCGTAGTGATTCTGTGGAGCGGAAGCTGCTCGGCGCTTTGGATTGCGCCGCAAAGCAGGTGAAAATCCTGCAAATAAAGGGCCACGTTTGCAATCTCGTGATTGCTTCGGCGTGGTGCTTCCCATAGTGCACTGTGTCCGGCGCCCGAACACAGTGCACTTAGTTAAAGGACATTTTTAATAATTTTTTTTACTTAAAGGGCCTTTTTTAAAAAAATTTTTTTTCTTTTTTGGTGACTACAGGAGGGGGGGGGGGGGCAGCACTTGCACGCCCCCTATTGATGGGCCGCCACTGCTTGCGGGAAAGTCTCTTTGGTTCTCAAAACTAGAGACCCGGGGCTAAATCGTAAACTCAGCATAGCGGAGTTTGTTCTGTCCTTTGGTATTTACAGAGACGTCATTTGTGCTGTTAGTCCTGGCAGGAGAGAGGAGTTGGATCATTATCTACACAAGGTGGTGGACCTGTCTCACAAGTACGGTGGCTCTACATTCTATGACTATCTCCAGTCTTTTTCAGCGAAGGTCGCAGTTACTTGGACGCAGTTTCAAATGGTCACATGTTGGAGCAACATTGACATGGAATTGTTCTGTAGGCACTTTGCCAATCAGAAGTCTCCAACATGTGGCCATTGTCAGTCATCAGCCCACACCACCAATTGGTGATGGTGTCCCAATCTGGAGCATTCCCTGCCGTCGGGTTCTGCCAGGCAGGTGTCCAGTGAATACTCCACAGGGCCATCGGGGCAGGTAGACAAACTGGGCAGACCCATTCATTTTTTAGGCAAAGCTCAGCTGTGCAACAATTTCAATTACTTGACCTGTAATTATAATCAATGCAGACTCCTTCCTGTTTCTGTCAACTGCTTCAGGGCAAACCCCAAGTCCTCCTGTCCCCTTAAGTCATCAGGTCCTTTTTGACTAAGAGGAGTTAATGTTTCCAGATTAGTATTCTGGTTATTACACCATCCATCCCCTCCTCTCAGGCAGTTTCTCACAGGGGGGTTTTCTCACGGTTTTCATACAAGCCTCATTACGTTACCTTCGCACACTTTTAAATGTGTTAACCTATTATCTGCCACCAGCAATGCCCTATTAGTGGACGAATTGTTACAGGTCGAGTTAGCCAAGGGGATTGTCATAGAGTCATTTCTTGCTGCACCTTTTAGTATGTGGAAGGTCAGCCCCATTGGTGTGGTTAAGGGTAAATTTTCAAATAAACATTGGTTAATCTATGACTTGTCTGCTCCTCATTCCTCACATATACCTAGTCTTAATTCTCTTATTCCCTCAGAAGAATTTTCGCTGCAATATTCTTCAGTGGACTTGGCCATTCAGTACATTTTGCAGTCAGGTAGGGGCGCATGGTTATCCAAAGCCGATATATCGGATGCCTTTAAACTCCTCCCCATCAATCTGACCCTCTGGCAATGGCATGGGTTCACATGGCGGGAGCAGTATTATTTGGCCACGAATTTGGCTTTTGGGTCCAAGAGCAGTCTGTGGCTCTTCAACACTTTTGCCTCTGCTCTCAATTGGATATTGTCCAATCGCAAGGGGTGTCACTGGGTCATTCATTATTTGGACGTTTTTTTGCTATTAGAGAGCCCTGCGCAGTCTCCCAAGGATCTTGAATCACTCACGGAACTGTTTGCTGATTTAAATGTCCCCTTAGCTGCCCACAAGGTGGAAGGGCCTTCCACAGTTATTACCTTCCTAGGTATTACCCTTGACACTAATCACATGATCGCTAGTTTGCCTCAAGAAAAGCTAGATAGGATTTGTAGCATCATTCACAATCTTGTCAGGTCCCCTGTTTGCTGTAGGAAGGATTTGCAGTCTCTGTTAGGCATACTGAACTTTGCCAGGAGGATTATTCCTCATGGCGGGTCATTTGTGTCTAGGTTGTTGGCTCTCCTACCTCTCTGCCAGGACACAGATTCAGCTGTGAGGTTACAAGCCGACGCGGCTGCTGATCTGCTCGTGTAGGACCAGTTTTTGAACAAATGGAACGGTATCTCCATGTTTATCCATCTTCCTACGGTCATGTCCCCCAGAATTTTTTCAGATGCCGCAGCCGCAGTGGGTTTTGCAGCAATTTGTGGATGTCAATGGTTGGCCGGTCCATGGCCTCCCGAGGTTTTCAGCATTGCTGCGTTTTCTCAGACTTCTGCTCTGTTTGAGATTTATCCAATAGTCACAGCAGCTGTCACTTGGGGTCCCACTTGGTCTGGCCACACAGTCATTTTTTTTACCGACAATGCAGACACAGCCAAAATCATTAATAAAGGTTGGTTCTGGGTCGCTCATCATAATGTCCTTCATGCGCAGGCTGACATGGTTGGGTCTCATGCATAATTTTCATTTTCAGGGCAAGTTTATCAGTGGCATCTGTAATGTGGCTGCCGATGTCCTATCTCATTCTGATTTACGGCGTTTCTTCCTACCGCATCCGGAAGCAGATCGGGTGGGCAAGCCAGTACCTTCTTTTCCCACATTGACAATGAATTAGCCTCTCTCAGGGTGCAGGCTGCCAACCTGGTGAATTCTTCATTGTCAGTGAACACACTCAAGGCTTACAAGATGGCTTGGAGGTGTTTTTCTAGATTCATGTCCCTTTATCCTTGTAATTCGGTCGGAATGTCAAATACGTGTTGGCTTTTGCTGCCTATTGTCATGGCGAGTTGTCACTTTCATTCAATACCATCAAGTTGTACTTCTCAGGTATTCAGCACTTTATGTTACTTCAGGATCCTAATAGACCATATTTTTTTGCGACTCATCCCATTAAAGGCATTTTGAAACGTATACAGAGAAACCAGGGTCAGTCACGATTGACACGTCTGCCAATCACCGGCCGGATGTTCCGTGGGCTATCAGATTTGTTGTCTCTTTCACCGTTTGGCTCAGGTCCCAGCCTTGTCCTCAAGGATGCTGTCTTCCTGAGTTACTTTGGTTTCCTCAGACCCGGGGAGGTATCCCAAGCCAGTCACAATACACCAGTGCTCCTCAAGGGTAGTCTCACCAGATATGCTGATCACTTTTCACTTCAACTACCCAATAACAAAATCCGGCAGACTGGTCAGGGTTTTATCATCAATTATTACAATACCAACACTATCTGGTGTCCAGTTGCAATACAAAAGTTATCCCCGCACTAGTTTAGGTCTCACCAGGTGTAAAGCTGATCTTGCTCTCCAGAGATGAGAGGTTCCAGGTGCTGGCTCATGCTAGTAGAGACTATATGCAAACGAGAAGATCTGGACAGCTGCACTCCAGGAAGTAATAATCCAAGTTTCTTTATTTTAAAATCAGGAACACATCAGATACAGGACATCATAGACAGAGTGTACAGATCATAGGCTAACGCGTTTCACACTTGTCCAAGTGCTTACTCATAGCTCGTTCTTCTCGTTTGCATATACTATCTGGTGTCCAGTTGATGTCTTGGACCAGCTCTCCTCCATGTTTGCAGCAGCTCCTCTTGATAGCTCACTACTCCCTTTACCTACACAACCTCTGGCTTCCATCCAGTTCATCGCTCATGTTAGAATTTTGCTCGCTAGTTTGGGATTAAACCCAAAACAGTTTTCAGGTCATTCCTTTAGGATTGGGGTGGCTTCCTCAGCATCCAAGCAAGGGATCCCGTCCAATGTCATCAAATACATAGGTCATTGGAAATCATCCTGTTACAGTCAATATATTCCTGATCCTCACAAGGTAGTTAAACAAGCTTTTGCTACTCTGCTTGACTGACTATGCACATGTTTTACATTAAACTTCACTTTGCTTACCTAGTTCTTGTATTTTTGCCCTCTTTTAAGCATACTGTTCCACGCGACCATGGCACACCTCAGGTTGCCGTAGTTGGGTTAAGTCGTTACGAGTATTCAGACTCTGACTACAAGTTAGAAGGCTGGTCATTGGCTAGCCTGAGTTTGTAGGAGGAGTCTGGGGCTTATAATCCCCCCTCCTTCCCTACACACTCGTCGGCTAGCGTTTTCTGGTTCCCTCCCACCCATACCCCTCATTCTGCTTATTTCATACTCAGGGTATGCCCTCTTTTAAGCATACTGTTCCACGCAACAATGGCACCTCAGGTCACTGTAGTTGGGGTAAGTCGTATTCCAGTATCTGACTCCGACTACATAGATAGATATAAAATATTGTTACATATCTGAGTGCGGATTCCCCCTTACATCAGGGTCCCCAGAGCCCCCCACATTACATCAGAGTCCTCAGAGAGCTTCCCTACTTACATTAGGATCCCCAAAGCCCCCCTCATTACATCAGGGTCTTCAGAGAGCCCCCCTTACATCAGGGTTCCCAGAGAGACCCCCTTACATCAGGGTTCTCAGAGAGCCCCCTTACATCAGGGTCCTCAGAGAGCCCACCTTACATCAGGGTCCCCCCTTACATCAGGGTCCTCAGAGAGCCCACCTTACATCAGGGTCCCCCCTTACATCAGGGTCCCCCTCTTACATCAGGGTCCCCAGAGAGTCTCCCCTTACATCAGGGTCCCCAGAGAGTCTCCCCTTACATCAGGGTCCCCAGAGAGTCCCTCCTTTCATCAGGGTCCCCAGAGAGCCTCCCCTTTAGATCAGGGTCCCAAGAGAGCCCCCCTTACATCAGGGTCCCCAGAGAGCCCACCCTTACATCAGGGTTCCCAGAGAGACCCCCTTACATCAGGGTCCTCAGAGAGCCCCCCCTTACATCAGGGTCCCCCCTTACATCAGGGTCCCCAGAGAGTCTCCCCTTACATCAGGGTCCCCAGAGAGTCCCCCCTTACTTCAGGGTCCCCCCCTTACATCTGGGTCCCCAGAGAGCCTCCCCTTTACATCAGGGTCCCCAGAGAGCCCCCCTTACATCAGCCTCCACAGAGAGCCCCCCTTACATCTGGGTCCCCAGAGGGCCCACCCTTACATCAGGGTCCCCAGAGGGCCCACCCTTACATCAGGATCCCCAGAGAGCCCCCCTTACATCAGGGTCCCCAGAGAGCCCTTCCTCACATCAGGGTCTCCAGAGAGCCCCTCCTCACATCAGGGTCCCCAGAGAGCCTCCCCTTTACATCAGGGTCCCCAGAGAGCCCCCCCCTTACATCAGGGTCCCCAGAGAGCCCCTCCTCACATCAGGGTCCCCAGAGAGCCCCTCTTACATTAGGACACCCAGAGAGCCCCTCCCTTCCTTACATCATGGTACCCAGAGATCCCCCCTTACATCAGAGTCCCTAGAGAGCCCACCCTTACATCAGGGTCCCCAGAGAGCCCCCCCTTACATCAGGGTCCCCAGAGATCCCCCCTTACATCAGGGTCCCCAGAGAGCCCACCCTTACATCAGGGTCCCCAGAGAGCCCCTCCTCACATCAGGGTCCCCAGAGAGCTCCCCTTACATTAGGGTCCCCAGAGAGCCCCCCCTTACATCAGGGTCCCCAGAGAGCCCCTCTTACACCAGGACACCCAGAGAGACCCTCCCTTCCTTACATCATGGTACCCAGAGATCCCCCCTTACATCAGGGTCCCCAGAGAGCCCACCCTTACATCAGGGTCCCCAGAGAGCCCCTCCTCACATCAGGGTCTCCAGAGAGCCCCCCCTTACATCAGGGTCCCCAGAGAGCCCCTCTTACACCAGGACACCCAGAGAGCCCCTCCCTTCCTTACATCATGGTACCCAGAGATCCCCCCTTACATCAGGGTCCCCAGAGAGCCCACCCTTACATCAGGGTCCCCAGAGAGCCCCTCCTCACATTAGGGTCCCCAGAGAGCTGCCGCCCCACCCCCTCCAGAGGTTCCCCTGTATCTGGCTGGTCTCCGCTGTCTGTGCACCTCCAACCCCCAGCACATCTCTGTACCCCCCCACCTGGGGGGAGGCGGCGATCGGCAACTCTATGGTGTCCGTGAGCAGCGGGATCTCCCTGGGGCTAGTAGTTCTCTTCCCGAGAAATCCATCAGATGTGTCACTTTTCACCGTCTGTATCTCCACAATGAAGATCTTGGCATGGAGTGTGAGAAGAAGACGGGGCACTGAAGAATGTGATGACGACTCACATGGGAACGAGGTGTGAATGGCCTGGAGGAGCTCAACTGAATAACATTATTATAAGCGCCCAATGAATAACGGGATTATAAGGACACAGCACCAGTACGACTACAAGATCCAGCGTGGTGCTGCTCGAGGAGACAATTAAAAACTTTTAGCATATGTGGTGGTAATAAGAAGTGAATTGTGCAGTGTGGGAACATTTAGTTATAAAGCAATGAGGGAAAAAAAGGTGCAACTGGAGGACAACGAGGTCCAGAAGTCACCTGCTGAAATGTAACAACTTTGCCGACTGATTTAAATATATACCGTATATAATCAAGTATAAGTCGTTCCGAATATAAGTCGAGGCCCTAATTTACCACAAAAAATGGGAAAAACTTATTGACCCGAGTATAAGACGAGGGTGAGAAATGCACAGCTACTGTAAGTGGAAAAGAGGGTCAACAATGCCCATTTGCAGCCTCACTGTGCCCATTTGCAGCCATAGGTCCCCTGAACTTCAAACTCGGTAGTTAAGGGTTCCTAGATGCCCCCTAGCTGCAGCCAAAATTTGGGGTCTCGGAACCCAAAGGTTCCCGAAATGACATTGCTGCAGATGGACACAGTTGACCGAATTTGGGGCCCCGTATGTCAGGGCTACTTAGTGCTAAGAACCCCAAATTTGGTGTGCAAACCCAGTGGAACTAGCAGCATACAATTTCCAAAGCTGGGGTTCCTAGCACCAAGTGGCCCCGAGATACAGGGCCCCAAAAATCAGTTCAGAAAATGTCAAGCACTTTTCTGCAGCACAGAATGACATTTTCCGAACTGGTTTTGGGGCCCCGTATCTCGGGGCCACTTAGTGCTAGGAACTTCAGCTTTGGATATGTCATGGTACCAGTTCCACTGGGTTTGTACACCAAATTTGGGGTTCCTAGCACCAAGTAGCCCTGAGATACGGGGCCCCAAATTCGGTTCGGAAAATGAAAATTTTTGCTGCAGAAAAGTGCTTGACTCGAGTATAAGTCGAGGGGGGCACTTTCAGCACAAAAAAATGTGCTGAAAAATTCGACTTATACTCGAGTATATATGGTATATATACTGTCAGCCAGTGCTTATACCAGAGTCATGCCTGCAGATACAGCCTTGATCCTGGGATCATTTTTTCAGCTGGCAATTAGCTTTTTTTATAAAAGCGATCCAGGTGGCTGTAGAGCTGCCAGATCACTTTTACAAATTTTAAAAATGCTCCGGAAGGCAAGCAGTTAACATAAAACACATTTTTCTAAAATATATATATATATATATATATATATATATATATATATATATATACACACACACAAACTGATAAAACCAGGAATCATGTGACACTATTACCAAAAGTATTGGGACGGCTGCTTTTACACACACATGAACTTTAAAAAAACGTTTTCTTTCTTTCTTTCTTCTTACCCTGCAAAGGTAAAGTCATAATGTGCTAGTATGTGAAACTTGCCTTAAAACAAAGTTCTTTCCTGCACCAAGATGTCAGCACTGCAGGGGCTCCCATCCTCACCCGTTTTTCTTCCGGGTTTGCGGACTGTGCCTCTGTGACTGGTCGGAGCCGCAATGACATCACTCCCCAGCATGTGCGCGTGGGTGCAGCCAATTACAGCACAGGGCTCTGAAGGAACGGCCACCGGCTGCATGTAATGTAAATATCTCTTAAACGGTGCCTGTTTAGGAGGTATTTACATTACCTATAGGTTTAAAGTTAGTGATTGAACTTTACGTCCACTTTAATGACATCCCAGTCTTAGTCTGTAGGGTTCAATATTGAGTTGGCTCCGCCCTTTGCAGCTATAACAGCTTCACCTCTTCTGGGAAGGCCGTCCACAAGGTTTAGGAGGGTGTCTATGGGAATGTTTGACCGTTCTTCCAGAAGAGCATTTGTGAGGTCAGGCACTGATGTTGGATGAGGAGGCCTGTGTCAGAGTCTCCACTCTAATTCATCCCAAAGGTGTTCTATCGGGTTGAGGTCAGGACTCTGTGCAGGCCAGTCAAGTTCCTCCACCCAAAACTCGCTCATCCATGTCAGCTACCAATCATGTAGAAGATGCTGATCGGGATCTTTCATACATAATATTATATACACAGCACTTCTCTTCTTCCTTTTTTACCAATAATAAATCTCAATAATAATAACTTCTCTGTACTTGTTATTGATGTAATTGGTGAAGTTCCACATTCTAGGAAAGAGATTGTTTTAATGAATAGAACGATTTCATTTCCCGTAGAAGGCTGTGAGAATAGGGAACAGAAAGTGACTTGAAGCTGAATGTGGATCTTGTAAAAAAGAAGCCCCTTGTAGCGGGGGGCCCCCCGGCTCTGCAAAGGTTAAATGCTCATTATTTCTAGGGGGATGGGAAGAGGCTCCCCGCTTCTGGGCCATCCCCAAATTGTTCCCACAAAGACTGATGTCTGCACCTCTATCAGCACAGCGAGAGGTCATTTATACCATTTTTCTGGCAATCGAGGGCAATGTATGCCCTTGGTTTACCGTTTCCGCATAGTAAAAAAATACCACACAAACCTGTATAAAACCTGTTTATTTGTGGCCTTTCAGACCGTGTTATGCCTCGTACAGACGATCGGATTTTCCAACATCGAAACCGTGGATTTTTTTTCCGAAGGATGTTGGCTCAAACTTGTCATACGCACGGTCACACAAATGTCGTCGGAAATTGCGAACGTCAAGAACGGCGTGACGTACAACACGTACGACGAGCCGAGAAAAATGAAGTTCAATAGCCAGTGCGGCTCCTTCTGCTTCATTCCGAGCAATGCGCGGAACTTTGTGCGTCGGACTTGTGTACACACGCTTGGAACCTGCTCTCAAACATTTGTCGGCGGAAATTCCGACAACAAATAGTTCTATGGAGCCTACGCACGGTCGGACTTTCCGCCAACAAGCTCACATCCAACATTTGTTGTTGGAAAATCGTATCGTGTGTATTGGCCGGCACTGGACTGGGCGGTTGCCCACCTATCTGTCCTTTTGAACTCTCCCAGCCAACGCACATCATCTGTTATTGTTTTTATCATCTGTCCATGATATTCCCATGAACCCTGTATGTAGGTACCTTTTAGCCTAAAAATACCGCACATTCCATTATATAAAATGACCTGTTTTCATGTACCATTGTACAAATACCATCTACTATATCAGGGATATGCAATTAGCGGACCTCCAGCTGTTGCAAAACTACAAGTCCCATCATGCCTCTGCCTCTGGGTGTCATGGCTTGTGGCTGTCAGAGTCTTGCTATGCCTCATGGGACTTGTAGTTCTGCAACAGCTGGAGGTCCGCTAATTGCATATCCCTGCACTACATCTATGCTGCAGATAAAGATAAAGTCACTCAAAAAATAAATCTCCCCTGATGAAGGAAAATACGTACCAATACAAATTTCCGAAACATGTCAGGATGCACTCTACAAATCTTCATGGACTGACCGCAGCTTGACTTTGGCAGTGCCTAGATTTGGGTTTGAGATCTATCTATCTATCTATCTATCTTATCTAATCTCTCTCTCTCTCTCTCTCTCTCTCTCTCTCTCTCTCTCTCTCTCTCTCTCTCTCTCTCTCTCTCTCTCTCTCTCTCTCTCTCTCTCTCTCTCTCTCTCTCTCTCTCTCTCTCTCTCTCTCTCTCTCTCTCTCTCTCTCTCTCTCTCTCTCTCTCTCTCTCTCTCTCTCTCTCTCTTTTGATGGTATTTGATCACCTCTGCGGCTTTTATTTTTTGCGCTATAAACGGAAAAAGACCGAAAATTTTGAAAAAAAACCGATATTTTCTACTTTTTGTTATAAAAAAAATCCATTAAACTCAATTTTAGTCATACATTTAGTCCAAAATGTATTCGGCCACATGTCTTTGGTAAAAAAAAATGTCAATAAGCGTATATTTATTGGTTTGCGCAAAAGTTATAGTGTCTACAAACTAGGGTACATTTTCAGGAATTTACACAGCTTTTAATTTATGACTGCCTATGTCATTTCATGAGGTGCTAAAATGGCAGGGCAGTACAAACCCCCCCCCAAATGACCCCATTTTGGAAAGTAGACACCCCAAGGAAATTGCTGAGAGGCATGTTGAGCCCATTGAATATTCATTTTTTTGTCCCAAGTGATTGAATAATGACAAAAAAAAAAATTACAAAAATGATATATTGCTCACACAGGCCATGGGCATATGTGAAATTACACCCCAAAATACATTCGGCTGCTTCTCCTGAGTACGGGGATACCACATGTTTAGGACTTTTTGGGAGCCTAGCCGCGTACGGGGCCCCGAAAAGCAAGCACTGCCTTCAGGATTTCTAAGGGTGTAAATTTTGATTTCACTCGCTGTTCCATCGCTTGATCGTTCTTATGGGAGACGAGAGGGGACGTCCCCCCCCCCCCTCCCGCTGCCCTCAGGTTCTACCGATTTACTGCTACGATCGGTGAGTCGGACAGAGGATCTGCTGGCCCTGGATGTAGATCATAGAGATCTTCGGTGGACCTGATGGTCTCCGGAATCTCTATGATCGTTGGAGGCCGGGCGCGATGTTATGACGTCACGCCCGGCCTCTGCATTAAAAAAAAAACGGCACCGCTGCGGCTGGGAAGCCACGATCAGTTTATTTTTATTTTTTTATTTATTTCAGGCTTCCCAGCCTAGAGGAGAGATGTGGGGTCTTATTGACCCCCATATATCACTGTAAAGAGGACCTGTCATGTCCTATTCCTATTACAAGGGATGTTTACATTCATTGTAATAGGAATAAAAGTGATCACATTTTTTTTTTCAAATAAATAAATAAAAAAGAAAGTATAATTAACAATAAAAAAAAAAAATTAAACCCCCCCTGTTCCCGTGTGCTCACACGCTGAAGCGAACGCATACGTAAGTCCCCCCCACATATGAAAACGGTGTTCAAACCACACATGTGAGGTATCGACGTGATCGTTGCAGCGAGAACAATGATTTAGTCCCTAGACCTCCTCTGTAGCTCAAAACATGTAACCAGTAAAAAAATTTCAAGCGTCACCTATGGGGATTTTTAAGTACCGAACTTTGGCGCCATTCCACGAGCGTTTTTGAAAGTGTGACATGTTGGGTATCTATATACTCGGCGTAACTTCATATTTCACAATATGCAAAAACATTGGGCTAACTTTACTGTTTTTTGTTTTTTTTTAAAGCACAAATCTGTTTCTTCCCCAAAAAAAACGCGTTCGAAAGTGCGAGATAAAAAGTTGCAATGACCGCCATTGTATTCCCTAGGGTCTTTGCTAAAAAAATAAACATATATAATGTTTTGGGGTTCTATGTAATTTTCTAGCAAAAAAAAAAAATGATGATTTTTACATTTTTACATTGAAAAAAAATCGCAGATCGCCGCCATTATTAGTAAAAATAATAATAATAATAATAAAAATGCCATAAATCTATCCCCTATTTTGTAGACGCTGTAACTTTTGCGCAAACCAATCAATATACACTTATTGTGATTTTTATTACCAAAAATATGTAGAAGAAGAATACGTATCTGCCTAAACTGAGGAAAAAAATGTGGTTTTTATAAAAAAATGGGGGATATTTATTATAGCAAAAAGTACAAAATATTGTTTGTTTTTTTTTTTCAAAATGTCCGCTCAATTTTTGTTTATAGCGCAAAAAATAAAAACCGCAGAGGTGATCAAATACCACCAAAAGAAATCTCTATTTGTGGGAAAAAAAGGACATCAATTTTGTTTGGGTGAAACGTCGCACGGCCGCGCAATTGTCAGTTAAAGCGACGCAGTGCCGTATCGCAAACAAATGCTCTGGTCATTGAGCAGCCGAATCCTTCCGGGGCTGAAGTAGTTAAAAAATCATTTTAGCCCTGAAGATAACATTATATGTTTTCTGAAAGCAGACCCCCTGGAGCTGCCTTTTCCAACCAGGGTGCCTTGGCAAAATTCCTAAAAAATGCCCAAAAATTGTATACAAGCCGGTGTGTGGGGGAAGGCTGCCTTTTTTTTTTTTTTTTTTTTTAATACATTGCCTTGAAAAAGTATTCACACCCCTTGAAATTTTCCACATTTCGTCATGTTACAGCCAAAAACGTAAATATATTTTATTGGGATTTTATGTGATAGACCAACACAAAGTGACACATAATTGTGAAGTGGAAGGAAAATGATAAATGATACAAATAAATATGTGAAAAGTGTGTGGGGGGGGGGGATTTATATTCAGCCCCCCTTTACTCTGATACCCCTAACTAAAATCTAGGGGAACCACTTGCCTTCAGAAGTCACCTAATTAGTAAATAGAGTCCCCCTGTGTGTCATTTCATCTCAGTATAAATATAGCTGTTCTGTGAAGCCCTCAGAGGTGTGTTAGAGAACCTTAGTGAACAAACAGCATCATGAAGGCCAAGGAACACACCAGACAGGTCAGGGATAAAGTTGTGGAGAAGTATAAAGCAGGGTTAGGTTATAAAATAATCTCCCAAGCTTTGAACATCTCACGGAGCTCTGTTCAATCCATCATCGGAAAATGGAAAGAGTATGGCACAACTGCAAACCTACCAAGACATGGCCGTCCACCTAAACTGACCGGGTAAGTAAAAACCCCAAAATGCCACCACAAAACTAAAAGCTCATTCTATATAGTAAATATAAAAGGGATGATCTCTTAGACCCCTGATCCCTCTATACCCTCCAAATCTAACTTAGACATGCGCAAGCCCTTCAAATTTAGTTTCATTTTGTCTTCGGATCCGATCGCTAAGTGAAGACGTTTTTTCGTATCTCCGGCCATTGTTTCGTTTCATTTGGAATAGCGCTGGTTGTTAGGGAGCGGCCGCCCGCCTCGTCCTTAACAACCATGACTCACCTGCTGTCAGCGGGAGGTGGCGTGCATGCGCATGCCCTAAACCCGGCAAAGTGTGCAGCGACGCACCAGTACGTCACTGTGCCTCTATGGGCCGCCCGTCCCTGATACCGGACATTGCTTCCAAATGAATGTCTGGTATCTGGGACGGGAGGCCCATACAGGCACAGTGACGTACTGGTACGCCGCTGCACACATTTAGGGCACGCGCATGCGCGCCACCTCCACCGACACCGGCTGTAATTGTACACAGTCTGTCAGCAGCTTCCAGACAAGGATTCATAGCTGGGACCTGCTGATCGTCTGTGTCCAATCACAGCCCAGAGCCCTGTGTTGACAATCAACACAGAGCTCTGTACAGAAGCAACACTCTCTCTGTTTCTTCCCCCTGCAAAGCAGGGAGAAGGAACAAAGAGATCTCTAGTAAAAAGCAGCACACAGTACACAAATCAACACTTGGCAGACATTTAACCCCTTGATCACACAAGATGTTAACCCCTTCCCAGCCAGTGTCATTAGTACAGTGACAGTGTATAGTATTATCACTGTATCAGTGTCACTGGTAATGTCAGTGGTCAGTGGTGATGTCAGTGGTAGTTAGTCAGTTGCCCTCCAGTGTCAGTTAGTGTCCGATTGCAGTCCCATTATAAGTCGCTGATCACCGACATTACTGGTATAAAATAGAAAGACAAAAAAATTCCAGTATATATCGCATAGTTTGGAGAATTTATAACTTTCACACAAACCAATCAATATGCACTTATTGGATTTTTTTTTTTTAACCAAAGACATGTAGAAGAATACATTTTGGCCAAAATGGATGAAGGAATTTTATTTTTTTTATTGCATATGTTTTGTAGCAGAAAGTAAAATTTTTTTTTTTTTCTGTAATATAATAATAATAAAAAAACCCAGAGGTGATCAAATACTACCAAAAGAAAGCTCTAATTTTGTGTAAAAAATTATATCAATTTCATTTGGGTACAGCGTCGCACGACTGCGCAATTGGCAGTTACAATAGCGTAGTGCTAAATAGCAAAAAGTGGTTAAATAGCAAAAAGGCACCAAAATCCACAATGAAAAAAATATATGTATAAAACGACAAACCTTTAATGTTACAAAAATAACATCATATAAAAATCATATAAAATCATATAAAATATAAAAATCATAAAATATTAAAATCATATAATATCATATAAAATCATCTAAAATATAAAAATCATATAAAATCATATAAAATCATCTAAAAAATAAAATCATAAAATATTAAAATCATATAAAATCATATAAAATTTAAAAATCATCTAAAATTATCTAAAATATAAAAATCATCTAAAATATAAAAATTATAAAATATTAAAATCATATAAAATAATATAAAATCATCTAAAATATAAAAATCATAAAATATTAAAATCTTATAAAATCATCTAAAATATAAAAATCATCTAAAATATTAAAATCATATAAAATCATCTAAAATATAAAAATCATATAAAATCATCTAAAATATAAAAATCATAAAATATAAAAATCATATAAAATAATGGTTGATCTCACAGTAGCAAACATAAGCGCTCACTGACGTTTATACCATGATATTGAAAAGTGTTGGTACTTCAATGTTCAGGTCATGACAAACAACAGATAATGCGATTCGCCTGTATGTTGTAATACTGTTATAAGGACCATGGGAGACGGTCCAGTTTGCCCATTTCCTGCAGTGAATTACATTTTGTTGTAACCCTGAAACAAAATAAAATGCAGCGCACAGAGAACTTCATAGAATCATCTCACACAACTCACACAAATGGATGCAATGCTATAGTATAATTTTATTGATCATCAACTAGATACAGATAGAAGCAGACCATTACCACAATCCATTTATAATTACATTTGACATTTAGGAACCCAGTTCAGTAAAATGCCCATTAAATCACATTCATAAACATTTTGGAGAAAGAAACATATTTAGAAGGATTTATTTTTAATTTTCGAATTTTTACTGTTTACTTTTTCAAATTATAGCTTTATTTTCTTATTATAGTAAATGTTTGCATTGCCTATTTTTTTCTCATCTTCATTTTTTTTAAATTTTAATTCCACAAAAACTTGTATTGTTATTAAACATGTACATGAAAGTGTTACATTTTCGTCAGAGACAGAACACAAAATATTATACAAAACACAAAACCATTGTAAAAATAAAATCTATTTTTTTATAGTTTTTTCCTCTCTTTTAGTTTTTAATTGTTAATGCTTTCCAGCATCAAATTATTGTGTGTGTGTGTGTGTGTGTGTATATATATATATATATATATATATATATATATATATATTTATATATATATATAATATATATATATATACACACACACAATAATTTAATATATATATTTATTCATTTTATTTTATATTTTATGTAATTTATTTATTTTATTTTTTTATTGCTTGTTTTTGTTGTTTTTCTTCTAATTTGCTTTTTTTTCATATTTTATGCAATAAAGCCTGTTTTTCAAAATTGTCGGTCTTCTTTTGTTTATAGCGCAAAAAATAAAAAAACGCAGAGGTGATCAATTACCACCAAAAGAAAGTTATATTTGTGGGAAAAAAAGGACATCAATTTTGTTTGGGTACAACGTCGCAGGACCACGCAATTATCAGTTAAAGCGACGCAACGCCGTATCGCAAAAAATGGTGTTTGGGTTTTTTTGTTGTTGTTGTTGTCTCCGCTCATATCTTCCTCGCTAGATTAAATGCTCTTGCTCCGTTTTCTCCGGTTGGATCCTTGAAACACAACTGAAAGACTTTTTTAAGCCGATAAAAATAGAAGGCGATCTCTCATGTTCCATCACTCAACATACTGCAGATGTAAGTGAAGATTTTTTTTAATATATATATGGATGTTTATTAAAGTGGTTGTAAACCTCAGACATGAAATCTGAACAAAGAATATCCCTCTATAGTGTGTACTTGTCTCAGTGCAGAGCACTAATGCCCTGTACACATGGTTGGACTTTTCGACAACAAAGGTCCGACGGTTTTTCCGACGGACTTTCGATGGACTTACGACAGACTTTCGGACTTGCCTACACACGATCACACCAAAGTCCAACGGATTTGTAAGTGATGACGTACACCGGACTAAAATAAGGAAGGTCACAATGGAGGAGAGGTCATCAGGAGGATGGTCACAGAGGAGGAGAGGTCATCAGGAGGATGGTCACAGAGGAGGAGAGGTCATCAGGAGGATGGTCACAGAGGAGGAGAGCTCATCAGGCGGATGGTCACAGAGGAGGAGGGAACATCAGGAGGATGGTCACAGAGGAGAAGAGCTCATCAGGAGGATGGTCACAGAGGAGGAGGGAACATCAGGAGGATGGTCACAGAGGAAGAGGGAACATCAGGAGGATGGTCACAGAGGAAGAGGGAACATCAGGAGGATGGTCACAGAGGAGGAGAGCTTATCAGGAGGATGGTCACAAAGGAGGAGAGCTCATCAGGAGGATGGTCACAGAGCAGGAGAGCTCATCAGGCGGATGGTCACAGAGCAGGAGAGGTCATCAGGAGGATGGTCACAGAGCAGGAGAGGTCATCAGGAGGATGGTCACAGAGGAGGAGAGCTTATCAGGAGGATGGTCACAGAGGAGGAGAGCTCATCAGGAGGATGGTCACAGAGGAGGAGAGCTTATCAGGAGGATGGTCACAGAGCAGGAGAGGTCATCAGGAGGATGGTCACAGAGGAGGAGAGCTTATCAGGAGGATGGTCACAGAGGAGGAGAGCTTATCAGGAGGATGGTAACAGAGCAGGAGGGGTCATCAGGAGGATGGTCACAGAGCAGGAGAGCTCATCAGGCGGATGGTCACAGAGCAGGAGAGGTCATCAGGAGGATGGTCACAGAGGAGGAGAGCTTATCAGGAGGATGGTCACAGAGCAGGAGGGGTCATCAGGAGGATGGTCACAGAGCAGGAGAGCTCATCAGGCGGATGGTCACAGAGCAGGAGAGGTCATCAGGAGGATGGTCACAGAGGAGGAGAGCTTATCAGGAGGATGGTCACAGAGCAGGAGAGGTCATCAGGAGGATGGTCACAGAGCAGGAGGGGTCATCAGAAGGATGGTCACAGAGGAGGAGAGGTCATCAGGAGGATGGTCACAGAGCAGGAGAGGTCTTTAGGAGGATGGTCACAGAGGAGGAGAGCTTATCAGGAGGATGGTCACAGAGGAGGAGAGCTCATAGGGAGGATGGTCACAGAGGAGGAGAGCTTATCAGAAGGATGGTCACAGAGCAGGAGGGGTCATCAGGAGGATGGTCACAGAGCAGGAGAGCTCATCAGGCGGATGGTCACAGAGCAGGAGAGGTCATCAGGAGGATGGTCACAGAGGAGGAGAGCTTATCAGGAGGATGGTCACAGAGGAGGAGAGGTCATCAGGAGGATGGTCACAGAGGAGGAGAGCTTATCAGGAGGATGGTCACAGAGCAGGAGGGGTCATCAGAAGGATGGTCACAGAGGAGGAGGGAACATCAGGAGGATGATTTTCTTTTTATGTGGCTGTTTCTTACTCTGGAAGTTTTGTTTCAGGGACGCTGACCGTTTTCCCATCTGTAAAACAAAACATTATGGTAAATGTCTCATCTTCATCCAAACATTCTCCATAACTGAGCTTTAATAAAACATACATGAATATTGTAAGCCCTCCAGATCCAACCCATTCTGCAAGACCAGATGACATTCCTTCCTATTTACTACTGAAGCGCCGCACTCCCGTAGGAGCGGTTTAAAGTTCGTTCTACCCTGGAGCTTTTGCCATCACCCCTACTCCTCAACCAAATAGAACACGCGGACAGTCAATGAAAGTGAACTATATATAAGTTTATTGTGGTTTCCATATGAAATGCAGCATCATGTTGAAAAGTCACTCTGAACATTGCAGCACTATACTGAAAAGTCACTCTGAACATTGCAGCACTATACTGAAAAGTCACTCTGAATAACTGTCAGCAGGGTTGGATGATATGCAATACAATATTATTCTCAGATTATGAAAGCCCCGAGTAGTAGACCTCCATCTTGAATAATATTCCCTTGTGTGGTGCATGTTTCCTTCTTCCTCTTTACCACCACTTCCTGACTTTGCAGCACCTATGATTCTAACTTCTTGAATGATATTTCGGATAACATTCAGAAGGTGACTTCTGGAATCCCCAAGGGTATCAGTTCTCTAAGGCCCAGCTCTATCACCCTGAACCCGCACACCGATCCCTGTAAAGTCTCTCATAGGTACTGTTTCCCTTTGGGTTACACTCACTTGTGTTTCTGACTAATGATCCATGTCGCACACGGAAAATCCTCACCCATTCCTGGTTGTCAGTATTGGCAGCGATTTGGAAGAAGGTATTTCAGTTCCTCTCCATCCGCATGGCTTGGCTTTTCCTCTCCTCTCACCGGGGAGAGCGTCCGTGCTATATCAATGTCTGTATCCTGCCTCCTGGGTCTCTTCTCCACCCATCCATATACACACCAGGCCACAGGTCCCTCTCCCCCCGAGGGGGAAGAGCACACACGAAAGCCTCCTGGTTTCTACATCCTCCACTAGGCTCCTCTCACTTCCCATGCAGAACAAGAACCCCAGGAAGCATGTGACCATGCCTTAAATAGAAGTCCCGCCCTTGTCCCAACAAATTAACCATTGGTCCAGAGGCGTCTTCCCAAAAGCTACTTGTCACTCACACTTGTATTCCTCCTGTCTTCTAGGCCAATACCCCAGAAAACAAAGGAAACTGTTCAAGCAGAGTGCAGGGGGTCACACCCTCCTCTAGACTAATATACCTCCCCAGAAATCAAACCCCACCAGATTACACTGCAGAGTGAGATTCTGGCAAATTTAGCCTAATATAACACTAAACTCTCTATTGTAGCCCTCACCCAAACTGGTGGGTGCTACACTACCATGAACTTGGAGCTTATTCATAGAGCCCCTGGGACCTCACTCTCTGACTTCCAGGGGGAATGTGAAGGAACTTATGAGAACATCTTTGTTTGTGACGGAGGTGTGGGTGAAACAGAACACACATGGAGAGTAAGAGCGTTTTTAGGGCCCCTGACCAAGGGGCTCTTTATTTTGGGTAGTTAAAAAACAAGGAGTCATATAAAGGAAGGCCACAGGGCAATAATTCCAACACCTTGAGGGACATGCACAATATAACAGGGTGGCAATAGGGCACATCTAGGGATAAGTCCAGAGGCACGGGGCATCAATCGAGTACAACAGAGACTTAGTTCAGAATTACAGGGCACAATCCGGGCACACAGAGTAGCAGGTTACAATCCAGTACACACTTTACCTACAACTTCCCTAAACTACGAACCTTGCTAGAAGGCATAAATTGGGATAAAATCTTAGGAACAAAGAACACGGAGGAGAGATGGGTTTGCTTTAAATAATAAGGGCATTAGCCAATGCATCCCATTGGGTAATAAATTTAAAAGAGCGAACAAAAGTCCTGGATGGCTTAACTTCAATGTAAAAATGCATATACAAGCAAAGGAGAAGGCCTTCAAAAAATACAAGGTTGAGGGATCATCCTCAGCATTCAGACTTTATAAAGAATGCAACAAGAAATGTAAGGGTGCAATAAGGACGGCTAAGATAGAACATGAAAGACACATAGCGGAGGAGAGCAAAAAAAATCCCAAGAAATTCTTTAAGTATGTAAACAGTAAAAAAGAATGAGGAAGGACATCTGGTTACAAAGGATAGGGAGATTGCGAAGGTATTGAATTTATTCTTCTCCTCAGTCTTCACGAGGGGATCGGGGGGCTTCAGTAACCAAAACTGCAGTGTTTATCCTCATGACACAACACAGGAAGCACCTCCATGGTTAACAGAGGACGGAATTAAAATTAGACTTGAGAAACTTAACATTAATAAATCAACAGTACCAGATAGCTTGCACCTGAGGGTACTTAGGGAACTCAGTCAAGTAATTGCCAGACCATTGTTCCTAATTTTTACTGACAGTCTACTGACTGGAATGGTACCAGCTGATTGGAGAAAAGCCAATGTAGCACCAATATTTCAAAAGGGCCCAAAATACAGCCCTGGGAATTACAGACCAGTTAGCCTAACATCAATAGTATGTAAACTCTTGTAGGGGATGAAAAGGGTCTATATACAAGATTTTAGTAATGAGAATGGTATCATTAGCAGTAATCAGCATGGATTCATGAAGAATCGTTCTTCTCAAACCAATCTACTAACCTTCTATGAGGAGGTGAGTTGCCATCTAGATAAAGGAAGGCCCGTAGACGTGGTGTATCTGGATTTTGCAAAAGCATTTGACACAGTTCCCCTATAAACGTTTACTGTACAAAATAAGGTCCGTTGGCATGGACCATAGGGTGAGTACATGGATTGAAAACTGGCTACAAGGGTGAGTTAAATGGGGAGTACTCTAAATGGTCCGGGGTAGGTAGTGGGGTCCCCCACTACCCACCCTGTTCATAAACGACCTGGAGGATGGGATAAACAGTTCAATCTCTATATTTGCGGACGTTACTAAGCTAAGCAGGGCAATAACTTAATCGCAGGATGTGTAAATCTTGCAAAAAGATCTGAACAAATTAATAGGGTGGGCAACTACATGGCAAATGAGATTCAATATAGAAAAATGTAAAATAATGCATTTGGGTGGCAAAAATATGAATGCAATCTATACACTGGGGGAGAACCTCTGGGGGGATCTAGGATGGAAAAGGACCTGGGGGTCCTAGTAGATGATAGGCTCAGCAATGGCATGCAATGCCAAGCTGCTGCTAACAAAGCAAACAGAATATTGGCATTAAAAAGGGGATCAACTCCAGAGATAAAACAATAATTTTCCCGCTCTACAAGACTCTGGTCTGGCCGCACCTGGAGTATGCTGTCCAGTTCTGGGCACCAGTCCTCAGGAAGGATGTACTGGAAATGGAGCGAGCACAAAGAAGGGCAACAAAGCTAATAAAGGGTCTGGATGATCTTAGTTATGAGGAAAGGTTGCGAGCACTGAACTTATTCTCTCTGAAGAAGAGATGCTTGAGAGGGGATATGATTTCAATTTATAAATACCGGACTGGTGACCCCACAATAGGGATAAAACTTTTTTGCAGAAGGGAGTTTAACAAGACTCGTGGCCACTCATTAAAATTAGAAGAAAAGAGGTTTAAGCTTAAACTACGTAGAGGGTTCTTTACTGTAAGAGCGGCAAGGATGTGGAATTCCCTTCCACAGGCGGTGATCTCAGCGGGGAGCATTGATAGCTTCAAGAAACTATTAGATAAGAACCTGAACGACCGCAACATACAGGGATATACAATGTAATACTGACACATAATCACACATAGGTTGGACTTGATGGACTTGTGTCTTTTTTCAACCTCACCTACTATGTAACTTGTAGATTTCACCTCTGTAACATCTCTAAAATTTGCCCCTTTTTAACTAATGAAACCACCAAGCTCCTCAATCACCCCCTTGTTGTCGCCCATCTTGACTATTGCAACTGTCTCCTCATAGGTCTACCTCTCCATAGGCTCCTCTTCAATCTATTATGAATGCTGCTGCTAGACT
Source organism: Lithobates clamitans (assembly GCA_037952925.1). NCBI lineage: Eukaryota > Metazoa > Chordata > Amphibia > Anura > Ranidae > Lithobates > Lithobates clamitans. Next base: position 75,615 of record JBBGZY010002700.1, read on the forward strand.
CATTCACCTCACCAACCACTCAGTGTCTGCCACCCCTCTCCGTCAATCTCTCCACTGGCTCCCAATCGCCAAGCAAATTAAATTCAAAATATTACAAGATACAAAGCCATTCACAACTCTGCCACGAGCTACATCACCAATCTTGTCTCCAAATATCACCCAAACCGTCCTCTCTGCTCCTCTCAAGACCTCCTATACTCAAGAGCTCTTGTCTCCTCCTCTCATGCCCATCTCCAGGATTTCTCCAGAGCCTCTCCCATCCTCTGGAACTCTCTACCTTAATCTATCCGGCTATCCCCTACTCCATCTGCCTTCAGACGATCCCTGAAAACTCATCTCTTCGGGGAAGCCCATCACGCCTCCAACTAATCTTTTACCACTGCCATCAGCTCATTCCCCACAGTTACAACCTTTTGTACCACCTGCCCCACCCTATTAGATTGTAAGCTCTTCTGAGCAGGGCCCTCGTAACCCTCTTGTATTTTATTGTATTGTAACCGTACTGCCTCCCTTTTATATTGTAAAGCGCTACGTAAACTGTTGGCGCTATATAAATCCTGTATAATAATAATAATAATAATAATTAAGGACTTACAGCAACTTTGTGCCATTTGCATGTAGGGGGGGTGCAGTGCAGCAGACCAGATAAAGTGCTCGTTTTGTAGCACGAAACGCGTCGACATAACAATGCCATAGACGCTGGGGGCTCCCCCCTCTCTGTTCCCAAGCAAGCCCGTACCGTTGCCAGACGGTGACACTGCATATGGACATTCTCCAGCATGATATGGATTTTTGAACAAGTGCCCTCTACTGGCAACATACCAGTGGAGTGATCTGCACACTTGACCCAGATGCAATTGGATCCTGTTTCCTCCAGCACAAACAGCTGATTCCCCTGTCGGAAGTAAGAGACACAATCCGTCGAGAGTCTATTTTTCAGCCAGCCGGGTCGATACACGCCTGACTTACGGAGGACGCCTGCTGGCCCTACCGTACAGCCCAAGGACAGGTAAGAATCTTATGTGGACTGGTTCAATGCTTTGGTGCATGTCCTTACACTCACCCACTCCGTATAGACTTTTGGCTGGGTAACGCTTCACAAAGACACAGTTATGGTCTCTATACTTTCAGCATCTGTTTGTCTTCCGTATTTAATCCAACCAGGGGCGGACTGACCATTCGGGCACTCGGGCACTGCCCGAGGGCCCCATGCCACTAAGGGGCCCCATCAGGGTTGCCAGCCTCAATAAAACCAGGGACAGTATGTAAAGATCTGTTTTTTTAAAAATCCCAAGATTATAGCTGCCCCGCCTCTCCAGTACCTTTTCAGTATGTGTATGTGTATTCTGTGTGTGTATACTGTGTGTGTATATTGTGTGTCTGTGTGTGTATACTGTATGTGTGTGTGTATACTGTGTGGCTCCATAATCTATTGCCTGGGGGCCCCATAATCTCCTATTGCCCCGGGGGCCCCATGAGTTGTCAGTCCACCCTTGATTCTAACCCTATTGGATCAGGCACACCCCATCCAAAAGAATGTTCAACAGTATATAGCATGCATGTGCTTTGACTCTATATCCACACCGGTAGGACTACTACTGTGATATATCCACTGTCCTAATCAATTAGCAGCATTCTATTTTTGTGCCCCATTCGTTCACATTGAAGCATATGTGTGAAACTATTCAAGCCCTAGTCTGGGCATACATATTTCCAGTAACGACTTGGGACATTTAACAGCTGTTTTATTAATTTCAGCGGATATTGTCCTAGGTCATCCAGTATCGGATCTGCAACGACAATGGGTGGGCTCAGTTTGGGGACTCAGGGGAGGGCTTGCCTCATCAGGGTCTATTTTTTATTATACAACGTTGTATTGCCTACAGTTTGTCATTATATGTTTGTTTTAGACTGTCAGTAGATATTGCGGAGGAATGGACCCCACCTGTGTGGTCTTACACCACATATGCGGGATCTTCATTTTAACGTTTGTGCAATTTTTCAATAAAGTTTTTTTGCAATCTATCTCATCGCGTGGTAGCTTCTCCCTCCGATAGCATTCTTGGGGCCACCCTGGTCTTTTTCTTCCTTTTTACCTGCATTGCTTTTTGCTACTTGGGAGGTAGCCCGTCTCATTGACGAATCGTTTAAATTCATTGCCTTACAGATTGGACACGTGCAGATTCATATAAGTGGTGTTTTTTACTTTTACCCTTTTACAGTTCACAATAAACCTGGTGGGAAGGCAACCCAACTGGGAACACTCACAGGTCCATCAGCAGGTAGAGAACCGGTCTCAGCCAAACTGACAGCGCCTGATAGGAGGGGCAGAATGCTACATCCTGGGCTTCCTCAGGGGAAGCAGCCCAGGATGTGGGCGAAACATGTTGGGAATTCCATTTAAAGTGCTGTATCCATAAGAACCATGTTTTGTGTATTTGCCATGATTGTTTTTAGACAATTTTATATCTCTGTTTATTTAAAATAATTTTGTACAAAATTTTGAGATCACCGTACCATACTTGCACCTTAAAAATCCCACAAATCCTCTTGTATCTCTCTCTCTCTCTCTCTCTCTCTCTCTCTCTCTCTCTCTCTCTCTCTCTCTCTCTCTCTCTCTCTCTCTCTCTCTCTCTCTCTCTCTCTCTCTCTCTCTCTCTCTCTCTCTCTCTCTCTCTCTCTCTATATATATATATATATATATATATATATATATATATATATATATATATATATAATATATAATAATATAATATATATGAATGAAACAACTGATCATTGTAAGCACTCCTGTCAGTAATACATGGTTTGTCTCAACACTATTAACTGATACACCTGCAGGAGAGCTTGTTGTGTTGAAAAGTTACTGGCTGGATCACCAGATGAAAATAAAGGAAAAAAGGCCTAAATAAGAAAAATGAATGCAGCTGTCACATCTAAAAATTGGTAAGCTGTAATATAATACATGTTTGCTTTTGGGTTTAACCACTAGCCTACCGCCCACCGTCATATGACGGCCGGACGGTAAGCCTATTGTTCTGAGTGGGCGTCATATGACGTCCTCGCCCTCCCGAGCCACTAGGGGCGCGCCCGCTGCGTCACTCGGGACCCGGTGCGCGTGCCCGGCGGCCGCGATGTCCGCCGGGCACCCGCGATTGCCGGGTAACAGAGCAGGAGCGTGGATCTGTGAATGTAAACACAAATCCACGTCCTGTCAGAGAGGAGAGGAGACCGATGGCGTGTCCCTTGTACATAGGGACAGCGATCGGTCACCTCCCCCAGTCAGTCCCCTCCCCCCACAGTTAGAATCACCTCCTTAGGTCATACATTAACCCCTCGAGCGCCCCCTAGTGTTAACCCCTTCCCTGCCAGTCACATTTACACAGTAATCAATGCAATTTTATAGCATTGATCGCTGTATAAATGTGAATGGTCCCAAAAATGTGTCAAAAGTGTCCGATATGTCCGCCGCAATATCGTAGTCACAATAAAAATTGCAGATCGCCGCCATTACTAGTAAAAAATAAATAAATAATAAAAATGCTATAAATCTATCCCGTATTTTGTAGACGCTATAACTTTTGCGCAAACCAATCAATATACGCTTATCGCAATTTTTTTTTACCAAAAATATGTAGAAGAATACGTATCGGCCTAAACTGAGGAAAAAATTTGTTAAAAAAAAAAAAAAAAATGGATATTTATTATAGCAAAAAGTAAAAAATATTGTGTTTTTTCAAAATTGTCCCTCTTCTTTTGTTTATAGCGCAATAAATAAAAACCGCAGAGGTGATCAAATACCACCAAAAGAAAGCTCTATTTGTGGGGAAAAAAATGCAAAAAATTTAATTAAGGTGCAGTGTAACATGACCGCGCAATTGTCATTCAAAGTGCGACAGCGCTGAAAACTGAAAAATGGCTTGGACAGGAAGGGGGTGTAAGTGCCCTGTATTGAGGTGGTTAATGACACTTTAAACCCCCATGCAATCTACATACAGTGCCTTGAAAAAGTATTCATACCCCTTGTAGCAGAGCATCCCAGAGAGAGCCAGGAAAAGTCCTGTTCGGGGTTTATACATCTCCCAGGCTCCTCTCATATACGTTCAGGGATCTCTGATCTATGGTCCAGTTCGGGTCTTGGTCCTCTTCCCCAGGCCAATTTAAGCTGACCTGAGCAGGCAGCCTTTGCTCTCTGCCTGAGAAACACAGACAACACTGGTCTGTGAGAAAGAGCAAAAATGTAGGTAAAAAGCTGTTAAGCAGTTTATGTGGAAACTAACAAGCGGTAGGCTCGCTCAGCCTGGTAGTTAGGTCCTGCATAGTGTGTAGTTAGAGCCGAGACATGGCGTGGGGTTTTGTTTGGCTATTTTGTTCTGTTTGTTTTGTTGTGAACACTGTACAGCACCTCTATAGACTATATCACTATTAAACACTTCACTGTTGTCACTACTTCACTTGTTCTGGTATCTGTGCCTGAAAACCTGCTGGTCCCAGGGAGCTTTTGTACCTGCTACCTGTCCCCCAGGTTACGTATGGTGGAGGCTGTGACCAGCTGTAGTAAGTTACTACTTAAAAGGCCAGTACCTAGAGTGACTAAACATGGAGGATTTTTGGTGCCAGGAGTGAAGTTTGGATCCCAAACAAGGGAAGCCACTGCCTGTCAGCAAACCAAACTGGGGAAACGTCATGTGTTTTCATTGCCAAAAACTGGGACATGTTACAGCAAACTGTCCATGGACAGATGAACCAATGCAGTGTGATCTATCTATTAGAAGGCAGTCTCTGTTTGCGGCCATTGCATGCGCTGCAGCCCCAAATATGGGAGAACACATGTGCCAAATGGCTGTTAATAATAAGCCTATTATGGCCTTGCTGGACTATGGAAGTCTAGTGACTTTGGTTACAGTTGAGATGGTTGAAACTGTGAATTTTCATGCTAAAAAAAGTTGCTGTGATCTGTGTACATGGGGATACCCGCGAGTATCCTATAGCCACTGTTCAGTTTAAAACTGGCTTAGGTACGGTGACCCATCTGGTCGAACTTGTGCCCCACTTGGTGCACGAGGCCATCGTTGGTAGGGACTTCCCTAAGTTTTGGGAACTGTGGGATCGTCCCAACCTGGTCACAGTAGCTGACTCAGTGGCAGAGCCAGAACTCCTGGCCGCTACTGACAATGTGGGTTCAGGGGACTCCTCTCAAGGCTCCCCGGGTTTTCCTTTCTCAGGTATGGCAGGAGAGCTGGAGGAGCCTGAGGAGGTCCCCACAACCAGTGGAGCTGGACAACCGTCTGCTGAATCTGAGCCTACGTTGGAGTTTGCTGACCTTAATGTGCACAAGGAAAATTTTGGCACTGAGCAGAGAAAAGACCCAACCCTTGCCAGGGCCTGGGAAAATGTAATAGTGATTAATGATGTACCTGTCAAACCAGGGGACAGGCCCTGTTTTCCTTATTTCAGCAGCAATGAGGATTTACTGTATCGCGAGTGTAAAAAAAATGATGAAGTGGTTGAACAGTTGGTGGTCCCTAAGCCATACAGACGGGTGGTGTTGGAACATGCCCATGGGCACTTGCTAGGAGGCCATTTAGGGGTTGAGAAAACTACTGAAAGGGTGTTGCGCAGGTTTTATTGGCCTGGGATACAGAAGGATATTGAGAATTATTGTCAATCCTGTCCTGTGTGTCAGATGTCAGCCCCACTACCTCACTTCCGAAGTCCTTTAGTGCCCTTGCCCATTATTGAAGTGCCCTTTGAGAGGATTGCCATGGACCTTGTGGGTCCACTCCCCAAGTCTGCCCGGGGTCATCAGCATATCCTTGTAATCATGGATTATGCTACCCGTTACCCCCAGGCAGTTCCCTTATGCACCGCGTCTGCTAAAAACATTCCCAAAGAGCTGTTTATGGTGTTCAGTCGTGTTGGAATCCCTAAAGAAGTCCTTACAGACCAGCGCACCCCATTTATGTCATGAATAACTAGAGAGCTGTACAAGTTATTTAAGGTGACGCAATTGTGAACCTCGGTGTACCATCCTCAAACGGATGGCTTGGTGGAACGCTTCAATAAGAAATTAAAGAGCATGTTAAAAAAGGTTGTTGACAAGGATGGGAAAAACTGGGACTTCCTGATACCATACTTGATGTTTGCCATCAGGGAGGTCCTCCAGTCCTCTTCGGGGTACTCTCCATTTGAGTTGCTTTATGGGAGACACCCTCGGGGACTCTTAGACATAGCCAAAGAAACTTGGGAGGGGGAGCAGACACCCCATAAAAGTGTCATTGAGCATATCGCTCAAATGCAGGACAGGATTGCAGCAATCATGCCGATGGTAAAAGAACACTTACTGCAGGCCCAAGCAGCTCTACAGAGGATATACAACAGGGGGCCCAACTCCGTGTTTTCTCACCTGGTGACAGGGTCCTGGTGTTAGTTCCCACTGTTGAGAGCAAGTTCCTGGCTAAGTAGCAGGGTCCCTTTGAAGTAATTTAAAGAGTTGGGGAGGTCACTTACAAGGTATATCAACCAGGAAAAAGGAAGCCCGAACAGATTGACCACATAAACCTGTTAAAGCCCTGGAAGGATAGACTGGCGTTAACTACGAGGTCCCTCCCGGTAACGCCTAAGGGTATTGAGTCCCCTCTGATCCCGTAGGTCACGATTCCAGACACCCTGTCATATTCCCAAGAGCACGAAACTAGAGAGTTCCTGATAAGAAATGGAGAGAAATTTTCAGAGTTACCTGGCACGACTTCAGCAGTTCAGCATGATATTGTTACTGAACCTGGGGTCCGTGTCAAGCTCAAACCGTACCGAATTCCTGAAGCGAGGATAAAGGACATCAGCGATGAAGTTAAAAGAATGTTGGAGCTAGATGTCATTGAGGAATCCAATAGTGACTGGTCTAGCCCCATCGTGTTAGTCCCAAAACCGGATGGCACTTGGGAGGTTCTGTAACGACTTCAGGAAGCTTAATGCAGTGACCAAGTTTGACACGTACCCAATGCCCAGGGTAGACGAACTTATAGACCGACTTGGCAAGGCCCGCTATCTGACCACTTTGGACTTGACAAAAGGTTTTTGGCAAATACCCCTGACTGGTAGTGCCAAAGAGAAGAATGCATTTGTGACCCCGGAGGGTTCCTTTCGAAATAAAAAAATGCCTTTTGGGTTGCAAAATGCCCCCGTGACATTTCAGAGGGCATGGACAGGACCCTAAGACCCCACCGATGAAATGCAGCAGCCTATCTAGATGGCATAGTGGTACATAGCACTGACTGGGAGTCTCACTTGCCCCGTGTCCAGGCTGTCCTTGATTCCCTCTTCAAAGAAGGTTTTAGTGCAAATCCAAAGAAATGTGCCATTGGTCTAGAAGAAGCCAAGTATTTGGGCTACACTATTGGCCGTGGTGTCATAAAACCTCAAGTGAGTAAAATAGAAGCCATCCAGGAATGTCCACGTCCTGCAAACAAGAAGCAGGTCAGGGCCTTTCTTGGCATTTTGGGGTATTATAGAAGATTTATCCCAAATTTTGCAACTATAGCTGCCCCACTGGGGTTGAAACAAGTGGGGAGGATATGTACTGTAGCAGAGCGTCCCAGAGAGAGCCAGGAAAAGTCCTGTTCGGGGTTTATACATTCCCTAGGCTCCTCTCATATACGTTCAGGGATCTCTGATCCATGGTCCAGTTCGGGTCTTGGTCCTCTCCCCCAGGCTAATCTAAGCTCACCTGAGCAGACAGCCTTTGCTCTCTGCCTGGGAAACACAGACAACACTGGTCTGTGAGAGTAAAAAGGTTGGTAAAAAGCTGTTAAGCAGTTTATGTGGAAACTGACAAGCGGTAGGCTCGCTCAGCCTGGTAATTAGGTCCTGCATAGTGTGTAGTTAGAGCCAAGACACGGCTAGGTTTTTGTTTGGCTATTTTGTTCTGTTTGTTTTGAACACTGTACAGCACCTCTATAGACTTGTAAATATCACCATTAAACACTTCACTGTTTGTCACTACTTCACTTGTTCTGGTATCTGAGCCTGAAAGCCTGCTTGTCCCAGAGAGCTTTTGTACCCGCTACCTGTCCCCCAGGTTACACCCTTGAAATTTTCTACATTTTGTCATGTTACAACCATTTTTTATGTGTTAGAGTGGAAGGAAAATTATCAATGGTTTTCAACATTTTTTACAAATAAATATGTGAAAAGTGTGGTGTGTATTTGTGTTCAGCCCCCTTTACTCTGATACCCCCTAACTAAAATCTAGAGGAACCAATTGCCCTCAGAAGTCACCTAATTAGTAAATAGAGTCCACCTGTGTGTAATTTAATCTCAATATAAATACAGCTGTTCTGTGAAGCCCTTAGAGGTGTGTTAGAGAACCTTAGTGAACAAACAGCATCATGAAGGCCAAGGAACACACCAGACAGGTCAGGGATAAAGTTGTGGAGAAGTATAAAGCAGGGTTTGGTTATAGAAAATCTCCCAAGCTTTAAACATCTCACGGAGCTCTGTTCAATCCATCATGGGAAAATGGAAAGAGTATGGCACAACTGCAAACCTACTAAGACATGGCCGTCCACCTAAACTGACCGGCCGGGCAAGGAGAACATTCATCAGAGAAGAGCCAAGAGGTCCATGGTAACTCTGGAGGAGCTGCAGAGATCCACAGCTCAGGTGGGAGAATCTGTCCACAGGACAACTATTAGTCGTGTTCTCCACAAATCTGCCCTTTATGGAAGAGTGACAAGAAGAAAGACATTGTTGGGAAAAAGCCACAAGAAGTCCTGTTTGTAGTTTGTGAGAAGCCATGTGGAGGACACAGCAAACATGTGGAAGAAGGTGATCTGGTCACATGAGACCAAAATTGAACTTTTTGGCCTAAAAGCAAAACACTATGTGTGCGGGAAACTAACACTGCACATCACCCTGAACACACCATCCCCACTGGGAAACATGGTGGTGGCAGCATCATGTGGTGGGGATGCTTTTCTTCAGCAGGGACAGGGAAGCTGGTCAGAGTTGATGGGAAGATGGATGGAGACAAATACAGGACAATCTTAGAAGAAAACCTGTTAGAGTCTACAAAAGACTTGAGACTGGGGCGGAGGTTCACCTTCCAGCAGGACAACGACCCGAAACATACAGCCAGAGCTACAATGGAATGGTTTAGATCAAAGCATATTCATGTGTTAGAATGGCCCAGTCACAGTCCAGACCTAAATCACATTGAGAATCTGTGGCAAGACTTGGAAATTGCTGTTCACAGACGCTCTCCTTCCAATCTGACAGAGCTTGAGATATTCTGCAAAGAATATTTATTTGTATCATCACATATTTCACATATTTATTTGTATCATTTATCATTTTCCTTCCACTTCACAATTATGAGCCACTTTGTGTTGGTCTATCACATAAAATCCCAATAAAATACATTTATGTTTTTGGGTGTAACATTGCAAAATGGGGAAAATTTCAAGGGGTATGAATACTTTTTCAAGGCACTGTATACACAATATATCCACAAAGATTGAACTCTTTGGCCTGAATGGCAAACGTCATGTCTAGGGGAAACCAGGCACCGCTCATCACCTGGTCAATACCATCCCTACTGTGAAGAGTGGTGGTGGCAGCATTGTGCTGTGGGGATGTTTTTCAGTAGCAGGAACTGGGAGACTAGTCAGGCTTGAGGGAAATATGAATGCAGCAATGTACAGAGACATCCTTAATGAAAACCTGCTCCAGAGCGCTCTGAAATCTCAGCCTCTGACAAAGGTTTATCTTCCAACAGGACAATGACCCTAAGCACACAGCCAAGATAACAAAGGTGTGGCTACGGGACAACTCTGTGAATGTTCTTGAGTGGCCCAGCCAGAGCCCAGATTTGAACCCGATTGAACATCTCTGGAGAGATCTGAAAATGGCTGTGCACCGACGCTCCCCATCCAACCTGATGGAGCTTGAGAGGTCCTGCAGAGAAGAATGGGAGAAACTGCCCAAAAATAGGAGTGCCAAGCTTGTAGCATTATACTCATAAATTGAGGCTGTAATTGGTGCCAAAGGAGCTTCCCCAAAGTATTGAGCAATATGTACATGGGAGGAGCCTGTGATACTTATGTACATGGGAGGAGCCTGTGATACTTATGTACATGGGAGGAGCCTGTGATACTTATGTACATGGGAGGAGCCTGTGATACTTATGTACATGGGAGGAGCCTGTGATACCTATGTACATGGGAGGAGCCTGTGATACTTATGTACATGGGAGGAGCCTGTGATACTTATGTACATGGGAGGAGTCTGTGATACTTATGTACATGGGAGGAGCCTGTGATACTTATGTACATGGGAGGAGCCTGTGATACTTATGTACATGGGAGGAGCCTGTGATACTTATGTACATGGGAGGAGCCTGTGATACTTATGTACATGGGAGGAGCCTGTGATACCTATGTACATGGGAGGAGCCTGTGATACTTATGTACATGGGAGGAGCCTGTGATACTTATGTACATGGAGGAGCCTGTGATACTTATGTACATGGGAGGAGCCTGTGATACTTATGTACATGGGAGGAGCCTGTGATACTTATGTACATGGGAGGAGTCTGTGATACTTATGTACATGGGAGGAGCCTGTGATACTTATGTACATGGGCTTTTTTTCGTTTTTTATTTTTAATAAATTTGCAAAGATTTCCAAAAAAATTATTTCACATATATATATATAAATATGTGTGTGTATACACTAAATTACGAAAAGTATTGGGACGCCGGCCTTTACACATGAATGGCATCCCAGTCTTAGTCCGGAGGGTTCAATATTGAGTTGGCTCCGCCCTTTGCAGCTATAACAGCTTCAACTCTTCTGGGAAGGCCGTCCACAAGGTTTAGGAGTGTGTCTATGGGCCAGGCACTGATGTTGGACAAGAAGGCCTGGCTTGCAGTCTCCACTCTAATACATCCCAAAAGTGTTCTATGGGGTTGAGGTCAGGACTCTGTGCAGGCCAGTCAAGTTTTTCCACCCCAAACTCCCTCATCCATGTCTTTATGGACCTTGCTCTGTGCACTGGTCCAAATCATTTGGTGGAGGGGGGGTTATGGTGTGGGGGTTGTTTTTCAGGGGTTGGGATTGGCCCCTTAGTTCCAGTGAAGGCATCTCTTAAGGCCTCAGCATACCAAGACATTTTGGACAATTTCATGCTACCAACTTTGTGGGAACAGTTTGGGGACGGCCCCTTCCTGTTCCAACATGACTGCGCACCAGTGCACAAAGCAAAGTCCATAAAGACATAGATGAGCGAGTTTGGGGTGGAGGAACTTGACTGGCTTGCACAGAGTCCTGACCTCAACCTAATAGAACACCTTTGAGATGAATTAGAGTGGAGACTCTGACACAGGCCTTCTCATCCAACATCAGTGCCTGACCTCACAAATGCGCTTCTAGAAGAATGGTCAAACATTCCCATAGACACACTCCTAAACCTTGTGGACGTCCTTCCCAGAAGAGTTGAAGCTGTTATATCTGCAAAGGGTGGACCAACTCAATATTGAACCCTATGGACTAAGACTGAGATGCCATTAAAGTTCATGTGTGTGTAAAGGCAGGTGTCCCAATACTTTTGATAATATAGTGTATATATCTAATGAAACTTCCATTTTAACAACCTTGTTTACAGTAAAAATAAAGAAGTGGTTTTATTTAGCAAGTTCTTCTTTGTGGTAAAGTATCACATCTTGTTTCTTAGCAGATCGAGAACTGAGATTCCGCAACGGATGTCAACAAAGAAATTGTAAAAAAAAAAACAGTGTTATTTTTTTACAAGTTGTACTTTTGCCATTTCAGCATTTTATCTGTCAATGTAACTGAAGAAGGAGTCTTGTTCTGTGAATATTTATAGTTATCTTCTACAATGTATCACTCTGATAATACCTCCCACCTTCCCACCAGAAATCTGATCTGAGCCCAAACACACAAAACACCCGCACTGTGCAAATCCCATGCAGCAGCTACTCAAAGAATCACATACAGTACAAGTCAATATATTCAATTGATAGAGGTGTATCTTTAGAAGTGCAAAAAGTGACAATTACAAACTACTAAGTGTCCATCAAGAAGCTCCCACATCCAAAAGTGTGAATAAAAAAGTGTCCAGGATCGGTCCAGGCGGCAGGCAGAAACGTTGTCAATAAACAGGTCAGGGTTAGTACAGGCAGCAGACGGAGACAACACTACACTGGTGTGGCAGTGATCAGGAACACTGTTGCTTGCTGCATTGCTCTGGTGACACTGGGACTTGTGTAGTGGCAATCGGGAACACTTTCGCTGACTAGCACTGGTCTGGTGGCATTGGGACTGATGTGGCAACAATCGGGGACAATGTAGTTGGCTTACACTGGTGTGGTGACACCGTGACTGGTGTGGAAGTAATAAGGACCTCTGTATCTGGCATGCACTGCTCTGGTGGCACTGGGACTGGTGTGGCAACAATTAAAGACACCATTGCTGGCTTACACTGGTGTGGTGACAATAAGGACCACTGTTGTTGGCATTTACTGGTCTGGTGACACTGGGACAGGTGTGGCAACAATCAGGAACATCGTTGCTGGCTTACACTGGTCTGGTGACAATAAGGACCACTGTTGCTGGCATGCACTGCTCTAGTGACACTGGGGCAGGTGTGGTGACAATCAGGGACACTGTTGCTGGCTTACACTGGTGTGGTGAAACTTGGACTGGTGTAGAGGTCAGAAGGACCACTGTTGCTGGCATGCACTGGTCTGGTGACACTGGGACTGGTGTGACAACAATCAGGGACACTTGCTAGCTTACATTGGTGTGGTGACAATAAGTACCACTGTTGCTGGCATATACTGGTCTGGTGACACTGGGACAGGTGTGGCGACAATCAGGGACACTGTAGTTGGCTTACACTGGTGTGGCGACCCTGGGACTGGTGTGGAGGTAATAAGGACCACTGTTGCTGGCATGCACTGGTCTAGTGACACTGGGACATATGTGGTGACAATCAGGGACACCGTAGCTGGCTTATACTAGTGGGGTGACACTGGAAATGGTGTGGAGGTAAGAGGTAATAAGGACCACTGTTGCTGGCATGCACTGGTCTGGTAGCACTGGGACTGGTGTGACAGCAATCAGGGTCACCGTTTCTGGCTTACACTGGTATGGTGACAATAAGGACCACTGTTGCTGGCATATACTGGTTTGGTGACAGTGGGACAGGTGTGGCGAAAATCAGGGACACCATTGCTGGCTTACACTGGTGACACTGGGACTGCTGTGGAGGCATTAAGGACCACTGTTGCTGGCATATACTGGTCTGGTGATACTGGGACAGGTGTGACGGTGATCAGGGATACTGTGAATGGACCGCATTGATTAGGGACACTGACTGGCAGCACTGGTCTGGTAACATTATATTGCTGTGGCAGGAATCAGAGACAATGGCTGGCAGCACTGACATACGGTGATATCAGAGCAGTCAGCTACATGACCACCACCACAGCAATACTATGTCACCGCAGTGACACGACAATTTCTCCGGTGACAGCATGTTAAAAAATATATATTTTTTGTAATTCTATTTTACATACAGTACTGTCACCAGAGCATGTGATATCCTTAGGATTTTTTTTTTTACATTATGATTGCTTATACAGAGATCATCACAGTAATAAGCAATCATTCTAACAGTGTTTGGCATTCATTCATGATGCCATTGCTTACTATTTTGACTGTTGTGATTGGCCCTGTACCATGTGATCACTGTGACCAATCACAGAGATCACAACAGTAAGCAATGGCAACATGAATGCTGTTGTTTACTAATGGACATATGATCGCAGTGATTGGCCACAGAGATCACATGGCACCAGTATCAGTTGCAATGTATGTAACTCATTCATATGTGGGGAATATTTTTTCACATTTACATAAAGGCAACCAATACCACATATGGGACTACTTGAACAGAGCACTGTGTTTACATCTTGAAATGCCCATGCACATTGACAGATGTAGAAAAAACGATTGGCCCGTTCAAACCATGTTTCAAATGACACAGTGTCAGGAATGGGCTCAGCCCTTCCTTCTCTGAGCTGGCCGCTCAGCTGTCGGCTAATTGCCAGCTCCTATCTCTTCACAGTGATTCACCTGTTGATGATGTCCTGCTCGTCAGTCTTGCCTACTTTAGCCGTCCAGTCCAGATGATCTCTTCCTTCTCCTTGGTCACATCTCTAGAGACTATCTCCTGTGTTCCTGTTAAAGACTTGCTTGGCTGACATTCCTTCTGGCTCTAGATCCTGCTTGCTGTAATACTACGCTCATCTCTGGCTCCCTGACGTTTTGGCTTGTCTGACTATTTGTTCCGGTTCCTAAACTCTGACTATGTTTTGACTATGTTTACTCTGTTTACCTTTTTATTATTATTAAACAAGTGTGATTTAACTGTACTTCAGTCTCAGTCTGATTCATGGTTTCTGACACACAGAAGACATGACAGAACAGCTTTAGCCAAAGTTGCTAAGGGTGATCAGAATTAACTTGTGCAAACCAGTGGCAGTTCAATTTGTTACACACAAACATCAAATGCACAAGCTTAGGGGCATAGTATATGAATTTGAGGTGGAGATGGGATTGCCTCCTCATACGCTAAGAGGCTGTCTGGATTTATACACTTGGCACCATAAAACCAGGTGGTCTGAATACTATGTTTTTAAATAAATTCTTTATTGATGAATTCAAGCTCTTGCATACTGAATACAAAAGGTGACAGCATCCATTGTAAATTAGTGACTGACATCCATCGTAATAGGATAGAACAAAGTAGTATGCCATACAAGATATCAGACATTCATCCCTACAAAGTGAGTTATAAACAGGGAATACGGTGAATGTAGACCTTAGAGACATACCCGGAAATGACAGAAAAGGGATACAACTCCTATGAAGGAGTAAGTCTCAGAATAGTTTTGCATGCAAGATGTTGAGTGTCATGTTATTTATAATGAGAAGAAGTAAGGAAAGGGGAGTATTGAAGTTTTGGCCTCATGCACACTGGACGTTTTTACAGCTGCTGTTTTTGGCTTCAGATTTTTTTTTTCTACAGTCAGTAAACTCTCCAGCATGTTATCCTATGTGTCCATGCACTGATAGGCTGTTGTCAACTGTTTTTGGCTGGGGTGTTTTTTTTTCTGTAAAAAAAACCCCAAGCTAGTGGGTTCTGAGAGGCGTTTTTCAGCTGTAAAAATGCTCTAACGTCAAAAAACGCAGATAAACACTGTAAAAACGTGGCTCACCAGCATTTAACGTTTTTGATCCACGAAAAAAAAAATGCTAACGCTGAAAAACGCTATTGCAAAAGTTTTTATAACGTTATTATAACATCCAGTGTGTATGCGGCCTTAGTACCATAGAAGGCAGCGGAGAAGTTTTGAAAAAGAATCAGGGAATCTGGAAGGCAGAAACAAATTATCAGGATGGGGAAGAAACTCTCCTTAATGACCTGATTAGTTATGACTTTATCATGACTGGATTTTTTTTTTTTGTATATAATTCCTTTTTCTTCCTTCTTCTTTCTTCTTTTCTCTAAGGTCTTTTTGTTCTTTTCTGAGGTTTTTCCCCTCCCTCTTCCCCTTTTTCTGTTACTTTTCTTTGTTTTTTTTTGTTTTGTTTTTTATTATTTGTTTTTGTTACTTTTTTCTTTTGTTTTTATTTTTTTTTTTAAATTCTGCCATTCTTATTTTTTTTATTTCATTTTCATCATGTTTTTATTTTTTCATTTTTTTTCTTTTAGGTTTTTTTTTCTCCTTCAGTTTTTTCATTGTTTACTTTTTTTACTTTTATTTTTATAATTTTTTTCCTTTTTTTTTTCTTTTACGTTTTTTTTCCCTTCAGTTTTTTTCATTGTTTACTTTTTTTCACTTTCACTTTTATCATTTTTTTTCTTTTTTTTTTTCCTTCTTTTTTTTTCTTTTTTTCCAGTCTTTTTTACTATGCAAATTGTTTTATAAATAGACCCCAAAGTGTACAGTTTGAACCTTTATTTCAGTGGGACCAGCAGCTCTTACATGACCCAGAATATAATAAGTAGTCATATAATATTCAAAGTTCTTACAAAATATAACTTAATATATAGATATAAACAAAAATGGAACTCCTCTATCCAATTGTTTATTTATTTTTTTTATTTATTTTTATCAGGTGAAAAAGCCCTGGAATCATTGTTAGGTTTTTATTGATGTTTGTATTCTGCTGAGATTTCATTATTTCTTATGGCGTCTCCAAGAAAAGAAATGCAGGAAAATCTCCGTGCCGGCACCCAGCAACAATAAAACCTTCAATTCGCCACCCTATTTTGAACAATACATATACAATATATATTTGAATCATCAATTTGCTCCCCAAGTTGTAACATTTTTTGATAATACATCATATTATGAGGGACATAATGTGATTGGTGGATCATGCTCTCCTTAAGGCTCCATTCACACCTAGTTGTCACGATTCTGCCCGCGTTTCCAGAATCACCGTAAAACATGGGACCTGTATGCAATCTCATTACTTTTAATGGCACCCCAATCGGGATGCGATTTTGCCACGATTGTCACCTGACATTGTCACCTGGCAGCTTCTGTTGGTGGCCATGAACGTCTTGGAAAACCTGGACTTACCTTGTCTGTTGGCAAAATAAGAGCATTTGGGCCAGTGGGCGCTTGGCTGTGACCTGTGAACTGTGTGGCTATGAGTGCCCCAGGCTTATGAGGCACAGTGCAAGATAAATAAGAAGCAACCGGAGCAAGCAGGAGTGGTCCGTACACCCCCAAGCAAAACTTACTCTTGGCACGTGTGCAAGAGGTGGTTCGGTAACTCCCTGTTGGGGCCCACCAGAAATGACAGGGGGTCACGGTTATGGTATAATCCCACAAGGATCCCATGACATCAGGGGAGTGGTTGGTGGGTCATACCCTATGCAAGGTCCATCGGAGAAGAGCCTTGGCGCAACTTGTCAACCTGGAAACTATGCCAATATTGCTCCCAGACACCCCATCTTGGCTGATCTCCATGCAGTGCTTTGCCATTGTATCTCTGAGGCCCAACCCAGGGTGGAAGCGATCTGTGCCCCTTTACAGGCAGCAAAGATTGTTTCACCAGCTGCTGGAAAAACACCTGCTGGTGTTTGCCACCAGTCCATTGGACTATGGGTTTAACAAAGCCATTGACCACCCCATACACATGGGGGATGCACCGCCCATCAAGAATCAGTACCGTCACATTCCCCCAGCATTGTACTAAGAAGTTAAGGAGTAACTCTGCAACATGCTTCAGCGTGCAGTGATCAAGGAAAGCCGCAGTCCACCGGCCACTCCTGTCAACCTGATGTGAAAAAACGATGGCAGTCTAGGTCAAGGTCAAGGTTGAGGAATCCTTACTGGCCCTTGGACAGGCCAAGTTCTTCTCCACCTTGGATCTGGCTACTGGCAAGTCCCAGTGCAGTACCAGGACCGAGAGGAGACCCCCTTCATCAGGCCCTTGAGACTATTTGAATTTAATCGCATGCCCTTCCCCCTCAATAACACCTACAGCACCTACCAGCGCCTCAAGATGTCTTGAAGACTTCAATTTCGAGACTGCATTACTTTACCTCAATTATATCATCATCTTTTCCAAGACATTTGAAGAAAATGTTAAACATCTGGACCGGGTGTTTGTAAAGATTACCAAGCACACCCGAGGAAGCAAGCTGGAGCCGAAGTGACAGCGCAAGTGGGGAAGCCTTTCCCACATACCCCTGTCTATTATTTGGTCTCAGAGATGCCTAACCCGAAAAAAAGCAACTATATCAAAATATTCTGAGACCTTGTGTGCTGGGTGAGAACTGCTCCAGGAACCTGATGATGACCTGGAGGCGTTTGACGCTGCGCAACATCTCCTGGTGTGTGAAGCCCTAACTGACTGGTTCTTGCCACCTCTCATGCTCGAATCCCTGGCCTACTGAGTCTGTAATGTTGGAATTGGGAGTCCAGAAGGCCCATTCTCCCTGTTCAGTACCACAGACTGTACTTACTTATCAGAGGATTCAACCGTAGGCTCAGGTGAAGAGAAAATTGAAGATGTCCCCTGCCACCTGAGGGGCCTCGAGTCACTGTCTGCAGTTGAGAGCTGAGAGCCAGCGCCCTTTGTGGTCTAACTGCAGACAACTCCCTGCAAGATACTATGCATATATTGTTTAAAATTGTTTATTGTTCTGCCTTAACCATACTTGGATAGTGCTTTTATCCTCATTGTTATTGTTGTTTCCATGTTGATGTGATGCCAAGGACAGCATCTGTTAAAGAGAGGGGGAGTGTAGGCAGGTGCAGTCTACTTTCTCCACTGCAGGTGGCACTTTTCCGCAACATCATTGCCCCATGTGACTCTGGTGGCCATCTTGAGTCAGGTAGAGCTTACTAAAGACCCTGTTTCCCAGGCTGGGTGAACATTTTACGACTGGGTAGAGTAGAATAGGTACCCCGTCTGGTAGGAACAGAACTAGCGGCAGGGAAATTGTAGGGCTTCCAACTTCTCTGGACATCTTCCTTCTTGGGTACGAGACGGCAGGTCACATTCTGCCCCTCCCAACAGGTGCTGTCAAGATGGGCTTAAACCTGCTCTCTACATGCTGCTGGACTTGTGAGTGTTCCTGGTTGGGTTGTCTTCCCACTGGGTTTATTGTTAACTGTCTTTGCATTATTTCTAATAGTTCTTTCATTGCACTGTGTGTTATTGCAGCCGCATCACACTGCACCCCACCTACATGTACCACCACTGAGCAGATCTGAATCAGCTGTAATCGTGGCCAGTGTCAGAACCCCTGGGGACCTCTTGCAAAAATCGGATGATGGCACTTAGGGGTTGATTTAATAAAACTGGAGAGTTCAAAATCTGGTGCAGCTGTGCATGGTAGCCAATCAGCTTCTAACTTTAGCTTGTTCAATTAAGCTTTAGCAAAAAAAAAAAAAATTGAAAGCCATTTTTTCTTTTTCATGCAAAGCTGCTCCAGATTTTGCACTTTCCAGTTTCCAATCCCCCCCCCCCCATTGTATTACCAATATTGTGAAATTAGTAATACCTTTGATTATCACCAATAAAATGTATGTATAGACACTTTTGTCATTTTGGATAGTGTAAGTGAGGGTTAAATGCCCTGCCAACTTATTTTCTTCTTACTTTCTGTCTTACTTTTCTGAAACGCAACAGTAAGTTAGAACTAGGTGTCAGGTCACCTGATGCCAGGTCACCTGATGCACGCCGTTGGGGTCAGGAGTACACCGCTAAGGTAGTGGACCTGCTGCGGATGGAGCTCTGAGTTTTTCAGGAAAGCAGGTCCTCTGGAGCACCAACACAGATCCCACTGGGAGCTAGAGCATGAGATCCCCCAGGGTGCGGAGTCTAAGAGCCAACAAGTGTTCACCAGAGCCCCTAGTGGTGGGGATGGAATTTGCTGCAACTGTTATGCCGTGTACACACAGGCGGACTGTCCGGCGGATCGAATCCGGCGGACAATTCGACCGTGTGTGGTCTGCGTCGGACTTCCGACGGACCGTTTCGGTCGGAAATCTGACGGACTTTAGATTTGAAGCCTGCTTCAAATCTTTACGTCGTAACTCCGCCGGACTCAGTTCCTAACAGAAAGCCCATTTGTCTGTATGCTGGTCTGACGGACCAGATACGACGCAAGGGCAGGGTACTGCATCTCACGCTCGCTGCAATAGGAAAAACAAATTTAAGGGGAACCCCCTACGCCGAAAAAATGGCGTGGGGTTCCCCCAAAATCCATACCAGACCCCTATCCGAGCACGCAGCCCGGCCGGTCAGGAAAGGGGGTGGGGACGAGCGGGCTCCCCCCCCTGAACCGTACCAGGCCACATGCCATCAACATGGGGGGATGGATGCTTTGGGGCAGGGGGGGGCGCCCTGCGGGCCCCCCCACCCCAAAGCACCTTGTCCCCATGTTGATGAGGACAAGGGCCTCTTCCCGACAACCCTGGCCGTTGGTTGTCGGGGTCTGTGGGCGGGGGGCTTATCGGAATCCGGGAGCCCCCTTGAATAAGGGGGCCCCCAGATCCCGGCCCCCCCACCCTATGTGAATGAGTATGGGGTACATCGTACCCCTACCCATTCACCTAGGAAAAAAGTGTCAATTAAAAAAACACACTAGACAGGTTTTTAAAGTAATTTATTAGACAGCTCCGGGGGTCTTCTTCCGACTTCGGGGGTCTCTCCGGCCTCTTCTGATGTCCGGTTCTTCTCTGCTCTTTCCAGCGTCTTCTTCCGATGTCCGGTTCTTCTCCGCTCTCTCCAGCCTCTTCTCCCGATATTCGGTTCTTCTCCCGGTGTTCGGCCTCTTCTCCCGCTCTCCGGATCTTCTGCCGGGCTCCTCCGATATCTTCTGCTCTTTTGCCGCCTTTTTGCTAGCAGTGGCCCGGTCTTGTTCGTCTTCTTCTCCCCTCTTCTCTTCTTCCGATGTTGACACAATGCTCTCTCCCACTGTAATGCTGTGTGGAGCGCCCTGCAATGACTTACATAGGTGGTGACCCCGCCCCCTTATGACGTCACAGTCCCAGGGCATGCTGGGACTGTGAGGCCATAAGGGAGCGTGGTCACCTGGTGATGTTGACCATGCCCCCTTATGACATCACAGTCCCAGTATGCCCAGGGACTGTGATGTTTAAGGGGGCGGGGTCACCGCCTATATAAGTCATTGCGCACCACTCACACACCATTACAGCGGGAGAGAGCGTCGTGTCAACATCGGAAGAAGAGAAGAGGGAAGATGACGGCGCAAAAGTCCGGCTCACCGCTAGCAAAAGAGCAGAAGATAGCGGAGGAGCCCGGCAGAAGAACCGGAGAGCGGGAAAAGATGCCAGAGAGAGCGGTGAAGAACAGACATTGGGAGAAGAGGCCAGAGAGACCCTCGAAGTTGAAAGAAGACCCCCAGAGCAGTCTAATAAATTACTTTAAAAAACAGTCTAATGTGTTTTTTTTTAATTGACACTTTTTCCCTAGGTGAATGAGTAGGGGTACAATGTACTCCATACTCATTCATATAGGGTGGGGGGCCGGGATCTGGGGGCCCCCTTATTGCCCCTTAGGCTCCGACAACCAACGGCCAGGGTTGTCGGGAAGAGACCCTTGTCCTCATCAACATGGGGACAGGGTGCTTTGGGGTGGGGGGGCCCGCAGGGCGCCCTTGTCAGGTCTCCCACTTACTAGACCGGTGAGTCCGCTTGGGCAGAGGGTAGGCTCCCTTACGTATCCGACTCGGGACCCCTGATAGAGCAGACAGGGAGCCCACGAGTGCAGAGTGGTATGAGAGCCTGGTGCAGGGATCCAGATACCGGAAGAGAGGTGGTCCTCCAAACAGCAAGTAGTAATCAGGAGCACAGGCAACAGATGCTGAGCAGAAGCTGTTAGACTGGTCACACACAGGCAGAGGTCGGCAACGGGCAGGCAGCAGAGGTACAAGAGGAGCAGGCAGGAGGGGGGTCAAACAAGCCGGGGTCAGGTTCAGGCAGCAGTCAGGAAGGTCCAATAGGCAAGCTGGGTTATAAACAGATCAGAACTCAGGAATACAGGAACACAGAGAGGGTAACGGAACTTTGGCACAGGAGCTGTTGATCAGGCAGCACTGAGCAGAGATTGCAGCAAGCCTAAATAGGCTGATTGGCGCCAAACGCCGCGCACCCCCGGACCCCGGCGCGCACAGCAGCACCACCAGGCACACGCATCCCAGCGCCCATAGGCGGATGCGCGCTAACGCGCGCGCGCCCGGGCACCACCGCGCATACCATGGCCAGCCAGATCAGACACACCAGTGCCCACAGAAGCACGCGCCCCAGCACACACAGGAACGCGCGCACCAACGCCCAACCAGGTAACCTCTCTGACAGTGCCCCCTCCTCAAGGGCAGACTCCGGATGCCCAGTTGGGCCAACTTGGAGGCATGTGAATCTTTGAATGCTTGCAAGAGTTCTCTGGCATGCAAGTTGCTTTCTGGCTCCCACGAGTTGTCTTCATGCCCATACCCTTTCCACTTTATGAGGTATTGGGCTTGATTGTGCCTTCTTCTGCAATCTAGAATTGCTTCCACTTTAAACTCCTCCTTGCTGTTAACTAGAATAGGCTTGGGTGGACCGACACTACGGCCAACAAAATAATTGAGAATAACCGGTTTCAAGAGAAACAGGTGGAAGACCGGGTGCACCTTCAGAAAATTAGGCAGGTCAAGTTCGTAGGCCACGTTGTTAACTTTTCTCCTTACCAAGAAAGGACCCAAGAACTTAGGGCCTAGTTTCTTAGATGGAAAGGCCAATTTCAGATTGGCGGTAGATAACCATACTGGGTTGCCTGGCTCCAAAACAAGCTCTCCACGCCTTTTCCTGTCAAACATCTTCTTGTAATATTCTTGGGTCTTGGTATCCTGTAGTAGTTTGTTGTTTACTGAAAAGAAATCCAAGGTTTCGGATACTGCAGGAACGGAGCACTCGGATATTGACCCAGGCAAAAAGGACGGATGGAAGCCATAGTTGGCGTAGAATGGTGTCTGATTGGTAGCTGAATGTAAGGAATTGTTGTATGAAAACTTCGCAATAGGGAGCAGGGAGGCCCAATCGTCCTGGGAAAAAGCAGAAAAACAGCAGAGATATTGCTCCAGAGTTTGATTCATCCTTTCAGTTTGCCCATTTGACTGGGGGTGATAGGCCGAGGAGAATTCCAATTCGATTTCCAAGGAGCCACAGAGGGCTTTCCAGAATCTGGAGGTGAACTGGACACCTCGGTCAGAAACTATGTTCTTAGGAACTCCATGCAACCTGATAATTTCTTTAATAAACATACCAGCTGTCTCCATAGCCGAGGGGGTACCTTTCATGGGAAGGAAATGGGCCATCTTAGACAGCCTATCTACCACAACAAAGATGGAGGAAAAGCCTTCTGATGGGGGGAGTTCAACGATAAAGTCCATTGAAATCATACTCCACGGTCTCTCTGGGACCGGTAAAAGTTTTAATAGACCCCAAGCCCTCGCCCGGCTGTTCCTGCTTCTGGCACAAGTATTACAAGAGTCAACATACTCCTTACAATCCTTAATAAGGTGAGGCCACCAGAAGGTATGTTGTACTAAGTCAATTGTTTTTCGTGCACCAAAGTGTTCGGCCAACTTATGGTCATGGCAAAGTTCTAACACCTGTACCTTTAGCTCCTCAGGGACCACAATTTTGTTTTCACGCCAAAACATCCCGTCTTTGGCACAAGCCTCAGCAGGTGGGGTCATCCCCATAGAGGCCTGTCTAATTTGAGAGACAAGATCTTCTTGAAGAAGCAGGAAATTCCCAGAAGGGAGGATGGTGTCTGGAGGGTGCTGAGAAAAGTCCGGCAGACGCTGCTCCCTGAGGGTGAGGAGATGCTGAGAGAGCTTGGACCTGTTCCTCTAATCTGGTGTAGCCTTCTTGTAGGCTTTTGACTGCTTGGGTAAGGCCTGCTAGGTGCCTACAAAGTTCATCCAAGGGGGAGGCCCCCTGCCTGGACTCGGTCATGGCTGCCTGATACTGTCAGGTCTCTCACTTACCAGACCGGTGAGTCCGCTTGGGCAGAGGGTAGGCTCCCTTACGTATCCGACTCGGGACCCCTGATAGAGCAGACAGGGAGCCCACGAGTGCGGATTGGTATGAGAGCCTGGTGCAGGGATCCAGATGCCGGAAGAGAGGTGGTCCTCTGAGCAGCAAGTAGTAAGCAGGAGCGCAGGCAACAGGCAACAGATGCTGAGCAGAAGCTTTTAGACTGGTCACACACAGGCAGAGGTCGGCAACAGGCAGGCAGCAGAGGTACAAGAGGAGCGGGGTCAAACAAGCCGGGGTCAGGTTCAGGCAGCAGTCAGGAAGGTCCAATAGGCAAGCCGGGTCGTAAACAGATCAGAACTCAGGAATACAGGAACACAGAGAGGGTAGCGGAACTTTGGCACAGGAGCTGTTGATTAGGCAACACTGAGCAGAGATTGCAGCAAGCCTAAATATGCTGATTGGCACCAAACGCCACGCACGCGTGTGCGCCGATACGCACAGGCGCCCGCGCACCCGCACGAGCGTGCCCCCGGACACCGGCACGCACACCAGCACCACCAGGCACACGCATCCCAGCGCCCATAGGTGGACACACGCTAAAGCGTACACGCGCGCCCAGGCACCACCACGCATACCATGGACAGCCGGATCAGACACACCAGTTCCCACAGAAGCACGCGCCCCAACACACACAGGAACGCGTGCACCAACGCCCAACCAGGTAACCTCTCTGACAGCCCCCCTCTCCCAAAGCACCCATCCCCCTATGTTGAGGGCATGCGGCCTGGTACGGTTCAGGAGGGGGAGTGCTCGCTCGTTCCCACCCCCTATCCTGACCGTCCGGGCTGCGTGCTCGGATAGGGGTCTGGTATGGATTTTGGGGCCTGGTATGCCCCACGGCGAGGCTCGCAAGGTGTCACTCTCGCTGATAAAAGCGGCGAGATTGACTTCCTTTTCTAGTCCCATTGTACCCGAGTCATGTTCAAAATGAACGGACTTGTTCGTGTGTGGGCAAGTCCGTTTTGGAAAGTCCACCGTAACTCCGTCAGGAAATAGGTCCGCCGGAAAGTCCAGTCGTGTGTAGGCAAGTCCGTTCGTAGTCCGGTCGTGTGTAGGCAAGTCCGTTCTTAAAAAAAAGTCCGGCGGAAGTCTGTCAAAAGTCTGTCGGAAAGTCCGTCGGACCAGTCTGGTCAAAAAGTCTGACCATGTGTACGTTGCATTAGAGGCTGGGGTGGAGCCATGCTTGAAGGAAGACCCCTGACATCTCCCCTTTGAGGCAGGGAAAGGGACTGAGGACACATATGACACATATGACAGAGCCTCCTCTCTCTTTTCATAAACTGAAGCATCGTAAACACAGGTTACGATGTTTCAGGTATGATGAATGGACAGAGGCAGTGATCATTAACTGTTCATTCGACATATTTACCGTCTCCTTCCTCAGCTCTCCATCCTGAAAGATCCGGGGAAGGGGGAGACTGGTGGAGGAGCCAGAGAGCCGAGGAGGACACAGGGGGACCCAGAGGATGACAGGGGAGACCGAAGGAGGACATGGGGGGACATGAGGATGAGCCAGAAAGCCGGAAAGGATGCAGGGGGACCCGGAGGATGACACCGAGGGAAACCTGGAGGATAAAATGGATCAGGACCTGGAGGAGGACACAGAGGGAAACCTGGAGGATAAAATGGATCGGGACCTGGAGGAGGACACAGAAAGCCAGGCAGGATGCAGGGGGACCCAGAGGAGGACAGGGGGGACCAAAGGAGGAGCCAGAAAGCCGGGAAGGATGCAGGGGGACCCAGAGGAGGAGACAGAGAGCCAGGCAGGACACAGGGAGACCCAGAGGAGGACACGGGGAGCACAGAGGGGAACAGCCGGCAGTGATTGGTGCAGCGGCGGGGCAGTTACAAGCACCAATTTCCCAGACAGCCGCAAGAGGGAGAGGAGGAAAAGCGACTGTCAGAAAAGCTATACAGGGAGATCGGTGCTCGTAACTCCACCCACAAGTACTCATGCAAATGCTTGGTATATGTACAATACCGATATTAGTATTGGTATTGGTGTAACCCTAGTTAGAACAAAGTTAGTGATGGGAATTTGTCTCTTGGACAGTTGTCTCTGTTACAAGTGTCCCCACTGGAAAGGGTTCCCCTCTTCTCTTGTTCTGGGGACAACTCTAACATTTTCGATTTCCCCTCACTTTCTTTTTTCTTGACAATGGTCACCAGTACAAAGAAAGGGGTGAATCTTTCCAATGGAAACACAGATAGGAATAAAAACAGAGAGCTTAACCCTTCCCCCTCTATCTAAAGCCAAAACAAAAAAATGTTTCCTTGAGATACACGTTCATATGTGTGCTGGCTGCGTTTGGGTCTTCTTGTTTCTTTGTTCTAATTCCCACATTACATTACACTTTGTTAGGTGATAATACCTGATATTAGACATGTGCGCCGTCAATAAATTTGTTTCGTTTCATTTTGTTTCCTATTAGCCCTTAATTCGTATTTCGTAATTAGTGTCCGAAATTCAATTTGGATTCGTACGAGATACGAATTTTCGTTAACTTTTCGTAACAATTATGAACATTCGTTATGATGAATTTAAAAAGCAAAAAATACCTTTCTTAATATGGCAGTCTTCTGACTCATTATGAGGGGCTCCCACCATCCCTGTGCTGTGCTCATTATGAGGGGCTCCCACCATCCCTGTGCTGTGCTCATTATGAGGGGCTCCCCCCATCCCTGTGCTGTGCTCATTATGAGGGGCTCCCACCATCCCTGTGCTGTGCTCATTATGAGGGGCTCCCACCATCCCTGTGCTGTGCTCATTATGAGGGGCTCCCACCATCCCTGTGCTGTGCTCATTATGAGGGGCTCCCACCATCCCTGTGCTGTGCTGACTTCCTGGGTTTTTAACTTCATCATAACGAATAATCGTAATTATTATGACAATAATAAAACAATATTAACGAACATTCTTATTTTGCGATTTTCCTATTCAGTCTCCCACTCCCATATTAAAAAAGGTAATTTTCCCAACCCCCACTCAGCAGCAGAAGAAAACCTCTGATTGGTCAACAAAACACCAGTCACGTTTCCGTTGTAACGGAATTTGGATCCGAAATTCGTCAACGAAATTTCGTATAAAATTCAGAAGCATAGAAATTCGTATTTCGGATGCTTCTGAATGTATGATTTTTCGGAAATTCGTACGAATCGCACATGTCTACCTGATATCACAACTCGGGCGGTCCTCTTCAGTCTCCCCTCTTTCACCAGACAGAAGTACGGTTTATTTGCTTCCACATCCAAGTTCAACACGGACGCCACCATCTTCCGCCCATTACCGACATCAGTTATGTTACGTGTTCCATATTCGGACAGATCCGTACTCTGCTCATCATACCACTTGACCCAGGGATTCCTGAACACACCAATATTGATACACTTCAGACACTTCTTCCCATCAATGTGAATGGAGGTACATGTTGACTCCTCTGCATTTAAATCTAAAAATAAAAGAAACTTAACATTACAAAAGAGCTCCAGATTTACATTTTGTTTAAATACGTTGACCACTCAATTTAAGAATAAAACAGGATTGCTGCAGGTACCCAACATGTCTCCAGTACTGTCCCTTTCAGAAAGTCCTCTCCTCTGCCAGCCCTCCTCTGTTTTGTCATAACATGCAGTAAAATAAAGCCCCAGGGGGAGGGCACTCCAGGGTGAAATTTTTTCTTGCAATGAAGAAGTTAATCATTTATAAATGTATACATTTTAAAAAAGTTAATACATAGTAGAACCAGCTTTGGTTGCAATTTAAGCTCCTTGGGGTATCAGTTTTGCACATTTAGAACCTAATATATATATATATATTCATTTATTTATTTATTTTACCAGATCCCCATATCCGAATTGGTATACCTATTTTGGGTAGTTTTGAGAATTGCAACTTTCAAGACTTGCCTCAGATTCTCAGATGGACTCAGGTCTTTGACTGGCTCTTCATTATGCATTTAGGTTCTTCATTCTAAAATACTTCAGGGTGGAATTGGCTGTGAGTTTAGGGTTCTTGTCCCACTAAAACTTGAATCACGTATTTATTTATTTGATTATTTATTTATTTAGTTTATTTATCCATGTCCAAAACTCTGGGGCCTTGCAGTAGGTGTATTCATGTGGTGTTCAATTGTTCTTCTTGAAAAAAAAGTCACATAACGAAACATGTTGAGGAAGGGACATCAAACACACAGGCAAGAACCGAATGTTGGGGATCCACCATCTTTATTTTTACTATTACATGCAATTTTGTCTTCTGGATTTATGTAACCACAGATTTTATTAAATAAATAGTGGCTTTAACTCTACTACAATATGAGTGAGCTTGGAGCATAAAAAGTGAGCAGGTTGTGGCTGTGTCTTTATATACTGAGCCTGTTTAGACTCTGTAGGGTTGATTTACTAAAACTGGAGCAGCTGTGCATAGCAGCCAATTAGCTTCCAACTTCAGCTTGTTCAATGAAGCCTTGACAAAAAAAAAAAAAAACTGGAAGC
The DNA here is from genome assembly GCA_037952925.1 of Lithobates clamitans. NCBI lineage: Eukaryota > Metazoa > Chordata > Amphibia > Anura > Ranidae > Lithobates > Lithobates clamitans. The sequence continues at coordinate 103,772 of JBBGZY010002700.1, forward strand.
TGATTGGCTTCTCTGCTGAGTTAAACCATATTTTGCACTCTCCAGTTTTAGTAAATCAGCCCCTATGAGAACCATGGGTCACATATTCTGGTGAGAATCCATCTGCATGGGGTTCAAAAATGGTGGTGGTTGTAGAGTAGATTTGCACAATCCCTTACAGCAGGGCTCGACAAACCCCGGGCGCCGGGTCGCATTTGCGACTAGAATTAGCGACCTGGCGCCTGGGGCGGCACACATGGGGTATCCTGTCTCCGTGCGGACCCCGAACCCACGTGCGATCGCGTCCGGCCATGGCGGCCGGTAATGGAGGCCGCGGCTTTGCGGCCTTCTGCAGTACTTCTGGAATCTGGCGCCATCTAGTGGTGCCCGTTGGTATGACAACACAACCAGCAATGCTAATGGTGCTTCCCCTGCCTGTTTTCACTGCCCGTCCATCTCCTTCCCAAAGTGGAGAAGAGAAGAAAGTGAATGTGGGGATAGCCTTTTTTTTTCAGAATGGCTTTTAATTTTTATTTTTTATTTAAGTAAAAACTGTTTATTTTTTTCCTAATTAAAATGAATGTATTTGTTATCTCCCTGCTTGGCCCCTTTCACACGGGCTGTCTGATCAGGTTCGCCTGTCAGTTTTTCAGGCGGACCTGATCTGACCCTTAGAGCCCTTTCACACCGAGCCGCGGGGGGGCGTCGGCGGTAAAGCCACGCTATTTTTAGTGTCGCTTTACCGTCGTTTTAGCGCCGCTATTCGGCCGCTAGCGGGGCGGTCTCTCTGTGTAAATTTAAGATTAGTTATTTTTTATATTGAAAATAAAGCTTTGTCGGTTGTTTAAAAAAAGCCTGGCTCCTAACTTTTTTAGCTGGCTCCTAGATTCCAAGCAAATCTGTCAAGCCCTGCCTTACAGCACTATTTTTGGAGCAGTGTGTTTATAAGTAATATAAGTGTAATTTAACCAAGGTGACCCCTGGCAGTATTTTACACTGGGTAATATGATATGCTGCACTATGGATGCGATATTTTTCGGTTTTGCGTGAATCTTTGTGAGTGCCACAAGGACAATTGAAAAAAATGAGGATTGTCGACAAGAAGAAGGGGGACATCTGGAAGCGAGAAAGATATTTGTATCGTGCCTGATTTCACTCATTGATACACAAGGGTCAGATTAATCTAATAAAGTAATCTGTCACCTATTGTTCTACAGACATGAAAGGCAGATCATTACCTGTAGTCCCACTGAATGAATGTCTGTTTCTATCTATGTGCTGCACAGGGCTGAGAGCTGTTGTTGCGTCTCACCTGGTAATTAATACAATCTGCTGTGCATGTAGGCTTCTCCCAACCTGGCAAGCTGCTTCTCCATATTAGACATGTGCGCCATCAATAAATTAGTTTAGTTCCATTTCGTATTAGCCGTTAGTTCGTATTTCGTAATTCGCGTCCGAAATTCAATTTCGATTCGTGCGAAATACGAATTTTCGTTAGGCCCGTTAACTTTTCGTAACAATTACGAACATTGGTTGTGATGAATTTAAAGGCAAAAATAGACCTTTCTCACTATGGCAGTCGATGCCGATGGTAGTTTTGTTTTTATCCGAAATACCGTTGAAGAATTTCGGATCCGAAATACGAATTTTCGCTAGATTCGTCCACTTTTCGTTCCAAATTTCGTTACTACGGAAACATGTGACTGTTGGTTGACCAATCAGAGGTTTTCTTCTGCTGCCGAGGCCTGCGTTACAGGGCAGGCCCGATCATGTGACTTCCCTTTGTGGGTTAGGTAGTGTAGTGGAGCGGATCACACGATTATTTGTTTGTGCATCTGAGCGAATATCTTTGTAATCCTTTGTTTTTCATTTTCGTTTATATCTGTTGTAGTGTGCGAGTGTATCATCTGTTAGGGTTTAGTTTCTGGTTTTATTAGTTTTTTTGGTTGGTTTTAAGATATAATTGTTTTTTTTGTTTTTCTTTTTATTTTAATTTTTTTTATTTCTTGTTTCATTTAGTTAATATTTTGTTGTTATAATATTTTTTTCTACATTTGGTGATTTTGGTGTTAGTTTGCTGCGATCAAAATCATATTTTTTTGTCTACATTTTTCTAACGTTTAAAGGAAAAATGAGCAGCAAACAAGGCCAAAAAAGGAGTAAGAGTGCTGCTGGGAAAGGGAGAGCTATGAGCTGTGTACAGGAGCAGCAGGTGGGATGTTCTGTCTCTGCACCCTCTGCGCTCAGCTCACCTCCCATAAAGCCGAGGCGAACGGGAGTGAAGACTACTGGTGGTAAAGAGCCCGGCAAACAGCAAGACATTTGCATGTTGCCAGCTGTTCCAGGATTTACCTCCTAGAACCAGCAGCACAGTTCATAGCAAAAGTGGCGCTACCACCTCTGCCACTGCTGCTGGTAGCATGATGCCCACTGGTACCATTTATGGAAGAGGGCAGGCCAAAGGGGTTCACATACATTTGTGCAGCCAAAGCTGGAGACCCTGGCCATGCAGCAGGAAACATGTCAGGAAGCCGAGGCCCATGATGATGTCACCACCACCATTGCTGCCAGTGCCATCACCATCAGCACTACAGGGAGCTTGGCAGTGATCAGCAAGGAGACACTGCTTCTAATGATCACTGTTCCCTTGGCTATGTGGAAGAGGTGGAAACAGGCTTTCCTGACATTGTGACATAATGAGCACCATCCCTGTGCTAATTATGAGGGGCTCCCCCCCATCCCTGTGCTGATTATGAGGGGCTCCCCCCCATCCCTGTGCTGTGCTCATTATGAGGGGCTCCCCCCCATCCCTGTGCTGTGCTCATTATGAGGGGCTCCCATCATCCCTGTGCTGTGCTCATTATGAGGGGCTCCCACCATCCCTGTGCTGTGCTCATTATGAGGGGCTCCCAACATCCCTGTGCTGTGCTCATTATGAGGGGCTCCCCCCATCCCTGTGCTGTGCTCATTATGAGGGGCTCCCCCCATCCCTGTGCTGTGTTCATTATGAGGGGCTCCCACCATCCCTGTGCTGTGCTCATTATGAGAGGCTCCCACCATCCCTGTGCTGTGCTCATTATGAGGGGCTCCCCCCATCCCTGTGCTGTGCTCATTATGAGGGGCTCCCCCATCCCTGTGCTGTGCTCATTATGAGGGGCTCCCCCATCCCTGTGCTGTGCTCATTATGAGGGGCTCCCACCATCCCTGTGCTGTGCTCATTATGAGGGGCTTCCTCCATCCCTGTGCTGTGCTCATTATGAGGGGCTCCCCCCCCATCCCTGTGCTGTGCTCATTATGAGGGGCTCCCCCATCCCTGTGCTGTGCTCATTATGAGGGGCTCCCACCATCCCTGTGCTGTGCTCATTTTGAGGGGCTCCCCCCATCCCTGTGCTGTGCTCATTATGAGGGGCTTCCTCCATCCCTGTGCTGTGCTCATTATGAGGGGCTCCCATCATCCCTGTGCTGTGCTCATTATGAGGGGCTCCCACCATCCCTGTGCTGTGCTCATTATGAGGGGCTTCCTCCATCCCTGTGCTCATTATGAGGGGCTCCCCCATCCCTGTGCTGTGCTCATTATGAGGGGCTCCCAACATCCCTGTGCTGTGCTCATTATGAGGGGCTCCCACCATCCCTGTGCTGTGCTCATTATGAGGGGCTTCCTCCATCCCTGTGCTCATTATGAGGGGCTCCCACCATCCCTGTGCTGTGCTCATTATGAGGGGCTCCCCCCATCCCTGTGCTGTGCTCATTATGAGGGGCTCCCCCCATCCCTGTGCTGTGTTCATTATGAGGGGCTCCCACCATCCCTGTGCTGTGCTCATTATGAGAGGCTCCCACCATCCCTGTGCTGTGCTCATTATGAGGGGCTCCCACCATCCCTGTGCTGTGCTCATTATGAGGGGCTCCCACCATCCCTGTGCTGTGCTCATTATGAGGGGCTCCCCCATCCCTGTGCTGTGCTCATTATGAGGGGCTCCCACCATCCCTGTGCTGTGCTCATTATGAGGGGCTTCCTCCATCCCTGTGCTGTGCTCATTATGAGGGGCTCCCCCCCCATCCCTGTGCTGTGCTCATTATGAGGGGCTCCCCCATCCCTGTGCTGTGCTCATTATGAGGGGCTCCCACCATCCCTGTGCTGTGCTCATTATGAGGGGCTCCCAACATCCCTGTGCTGTGCTCATTATGAGGGGCTCCCACCATCCCTGTGCTGTGCTCATTATGAGGGGCTCCCACCATCCCTGTGCTGTGCTCATTATGAGGGGCTCTCACCATCCCTGTACTGTGCTCATTATGAGGGGCTCCCCCCATCCCTGTGCTGTGCTCATTATGAGGGGCTCCCCCCATCCCTGTGCTGTGCTCATTATGAGGGGCTCTCACCATCCCTGTGCTCATTATGAGGGGCTCCCACCATCCCTGTGCTGTGCTCAATATGAGGGGCTCCCCCCATCCCTGTGCTGTGCTCATTATGAGGGGCTTCCTCCATCCCTGTGCTGTGCTCATTATGAGGGGCTCCCCCCATCCCTGTGCTGTGCTCATTATGAGGGGCTTCCTCCATCCCTGTGCTGTGCTCATTATGAGGGGCTTCCACCATCCCTGCGCTGTGCTCATTATGAGGGGCTCCCCCCATCCCTGTGCTGTGCTCATTATGAGGGGCTCCCCCCATCCCTGTGCTGTGCTCATTATGAGGGGCTTCCTCCATCCCTGTGCTGTGCTCATTATGAGGGGCTCCCACCATCCCTGTGCTGTGCTCATTATGAGGGGCTCCCCCCCATACCTGTGCTGTGCTCATTATGAGGGGCTCCCACCATCCCTGTGCTGTGCTCATTATGAGGGGCTCCCACCATCCCTGTACTGTACTCATTATGTTTCTAATTCCTTGTGACTCCAAGTTACCCTGTTTTCCATGTGACCCTTGTGTACTCCATGTCTCTCCAAATTCCAGTCTCCTTGCATCTTCAGCGACATCTGTATCTTCCAAGTGCCACTTCATATGTCTTCAGTGACCCCCAGAGTTCTGTGACCTCCAGTAGTACTGAGTGTCCCCCCCCCCTACCCCCAATATAAGTGATCCCTTGAATTTCTGCTACCACAAGTGTTCCAAATTTCTAACATCTGAGAAGCTTGTACACTCCCAGAGAGCTTCCTGCATTCTAGCACTGTGCGTCTTGTATCTAGTGAGCTTTCTGTGTTCCCAGCATCCCACTGCTGCATGAGACTATGATTCCTGCCTTCCTGTGATCCCAAAGACCCTTCCACACCTGCCTTTCCGTGTGTTTAGCATCCCAGTTTTCTAAGTACTTCTATTCCATAGTGCACTGTGTGTTAAGTGCCTCAGTACCTCCAAGATCCCTACTTCCTTTGTGATAACTGGTCAGCTGTAGCATGCAAGGGTGCATTTAAGGCCCGTAACCTGGGAGCTGTTCTGCCCATCACATCAGAGTTCTCTGGTGAATACCGCGACTTAAACAAACCACTATCATATGTGCAGGCTGCATGGTGGGCCCACAATCCACAGCCATATATGACAGTATAGAGTTGATAAAATGGGAAGCTAGAAGAGCTCTGTATTTTAGACCAAAAGACTAGGTGGAGCAGAACTTACTGCCTATGGTTAGGTCCACCCTCTTGTCCCCGTGACCTTTTCCATTGGCTGCTCTGCAGTAATAAGTTCCTTCATCATTGAAGGTGACCTCTCGCAGTGTCAGGTCCACTGTTCCGTGGGAGAAATCTTCAGACAATTTTGTGCGTCCCGTGTAGCTAATATCTTGTTCTTTGAGATTATCCCGGCCTTCTGTAAACTTGTGTGCAATCAGTCTTCTCCCATACTGATCATTCTTCTCCCAGACCACGGTCAGACCTTCCTGCCCACGTATAAAGGGAAAGGAGCACCGGAGGGTGATATTGGCATAGAGAGAAGCAACCACTTCAGTCCCATCTGTGGAGGAGAACAGAAATATTTGCTAAAAATTAATCCTTCACACAATCAGCCTCATTCTGGATATCTCTCACATGATCTCCATTTGTTACATTGTGTAATGGTTAGTATTTTTTCTGTTATAACACTAAGAAATGTGTACATACAGTATATATATATATGATCATTTTCAATTTTGCATCAACCCGTAGTAGCTGAACCAACAAACCACACATAAAGCACGTGTAATACACAACCAGACAACAGAGGGAAGCATTTGAATTCTGCCTGGCCGATTTCTTGAAAATGGTGGAGGTTCAGGATATTGTCCTGTGGCCAGGAAGGATTTTATGCAGTGGTCAGGAAGTAAATTGTTCTGTGTCCAAGAGGGATATTGTCTGGTGGTCAGAAAAGATATTGGCCTTGGGCGCATGTGCGGCATGGAGAGGAACGGTCTCAGCTAAGGAGAGCTCCGTCTGCCCAGGGCAAACAGCCACATAAATGGGGATATTATCACCCGCAACTGACACAATATTAGGCATCCCTGCACAACGAACACAGTGTATGCCTACATCGAGGACACTCTGGTGTCTTTATTCAACCTTACAAACTATGTAACCAGACATGAAGTTGGCCAATGGAGTCCGAATAAACTTTATATTCTCACAAAGAGTTTTCAGAAACTTATATTTTTTTTTTTTTTTAGTTTTTTCAATTTTTATTCCTTTTTTCTCAGTCATTACCTACCCTCCATTTGTAAAGGGGAAGTTTCAATTTGTCTAGATGTATTGACTTACTGATATTGATATACTCGAGTATAAGTCGACCTGAATATAAGCCGAGGCACCTAATTTTACCACAAGAAAACTAGGAAAACTTATTGACTGGAGTATAAGACGAGGGTGAGAAATGCACAGCCACTGCAAGTGGAAAAGAGGGTCAACAATGCCCATTTGCAGCCTCACTGTGCCCATTTGCAGCCATAGGTCCTCCAAACTTTAAACTCGGTAGTTAAGGGTTCCTAGATGCCCCCTAGCTGCAGCCAAAATTTGGGGTCTCTGGACCCAAAGGGTCCCGAAATGACATTGCTGCAGATGGACACAGTTGACTGAATTTGGGGCCCCGTATCTGGGGGCCACTTAGTGCTAGGAACCCCAAATTTGGTGTGCAAACCCAGTGGAACTATCACTACAGCATATCCAAAGCTGGGGTTCCCAGCACCAAGTGGCCCCCAGATACGGGGCCCCAAATTTGGTTCAGAAAATGTCAAGCACTTTTCTGCAGCAGAGAATGACATTTTCTGAACCAACTTTGGGGCCCCGTATCTCGGAGCCACTTGGTGCTAGAAACCCCAGCTTTGAATATGTTATGGTACTAGTTCCTCTGGGTTCGCACACCAAATGTGGGGTTCCTAGCACTAAGTGGCCCCAAGATACAGGGCCCCAAAAACGATTCGGAAAATGAAATTTTTGGCTGCAGAAAAGTGCTTGACTCGAGTATAAGTCGAGGGGGGCACTTTTTTAAGCACAAAAAAATGTGCTGAAAAATTTGACTTATACTCGAATAAATACGGTATATCTTTTCAACCGGTTCACCACATTTTAAGTTTTTATTTTTATTATGAGTTTTTTGATTCTAAACATTATTAGACTGAGTTTGAGGAGACAGGGCGGTCTCACAAGTATTCTCAGTTGGTTGGAGATTCACGTTTTTTCCAACCCCATATTCTATTCCTCTCATAGTTTTAAAGGTACAATCTACATTTGTTAACAGATTTATATTTGTTTCTACATGTAAAAAGAGATATGGTACATCTCCTAAGAACATTCTATTCCTCAATTGTATTAAAGAGAGATACTTTTTTTATTAACTTCTTGTACACCTGGTTAGCCTCAGAAATAATAAATCACTGTTGTAATTATAATATTACCTGCAACATTTTTCATTACATAATATCACTTCCTGTGGGAACCCCAAAAAATAACTTACCACCATGACCATCAAAATGATTTTACACAATGTACAAGGATTTTACTCCCCGAATAAAAGGAAAAAAGCCTTTGTACAATATAAGAAATTAAAACGCAAAAGTAATCCTTTTACAGGAAACTCACTTTATGAAGGACAATCACCCACATTTCTTTCATAAAGCTTATAATCAATCCTTCTGTACCTCATCATCCACCAAAACTAAGGGAGTTGCCATCTTTATCCACCAATCCTTCCCACTGGAGGTTCAACAGGTGTACAAGGATCAAGACAGCAGATTTATTATAATTAAAGATATCCTGTCTGGCAGAGAACTAACAATTGCTAATGTGTATGCATCAAATGACACACAAAACACATTCTTTACGCAATTTTTTAACACCTTACAACGCTACCAATCACCTCATATTATACTAGGGGGAGACTTCATTTTCAGTTGTGCAACCAAATTTATCATAGTAGACTCAATATGAACTCAAAAACAACCTCTACACATATCAATGATTTACAACTCTTTGACTCATGGAGAGCATTGAACATAGGGGAATATACTTTTTACTCACACCCACATGACTCCTATTCACGCTTGGACTATATTTTTTGCACTCCTATAATCTTAGCCAATACCCAAGAAGCATCAGTCCATCCGCGCTCCTGGTCAGACCACCATATAACTACTCTCAACACACATTTTATAGGTCTTTCTTCAACACCATACTCCTGGAGACTCAATGAGTCCTTATTAACAGACCCCAAACATCAACATGAAAATAGCCTCGGCTATTAAACATTATTTTACATTAAAAAAAATTCACCAGACATCTCCCCTACTACTTTGTGGCTAGCTCACAAGGCAGTCTTGAGAGGTCATCTTATTAAGATGGCGGCTCAAGCTAATAAAGAAAAATTGGCAAAGACACATTCCCTCACAATAGATCATCAAAAACTATATAAGAACACACAAACACTCATGACCCAGATAATTTTAATATGATCTCTCAAAAACGTAATGAGCTGAATTCCATACTAACATGTAAAGCAGAAAAGGCACTCCGCTGGTCAAAAGCCAAATTTTTCCTCCCAAGTAACACTTATTCGACAATGTTTGCTCGAAAACTAAACCAATCTATTAAACCCACTCATGTCTACAAACTTAAAAACGAAACTAACCAATTAGTCACTCATCCGCAAGACATTCTCTCCATTTTTTTCAGAGAGAATTGAGTGCTGTCCGTGATACTTTTTTTTATTTGCACTAACATACAATTTTTCAGGACAAGCTTTCAGGGTATGTCCCCTTCTTCAAGGTCTAAGCAGTACTTGGACCTTGAAGAAGGGGACATACCCCGAAAGCTTGTCCTGAAAAATTGTATGTTAGTGCAAATAAAAAAAGTATCACGGACAGTACTCAATTCTCTCTGTCACAATTGCACTAATACGGCTACAATCACATCAAGTCTCCATTTTTTCCAAATTCTATTCAGAACTCCTATCCAAACCATGTTCCTCAATCCCACCCTCAGCATTATCATGGCTAGACAAAATTCCTTTCCCCTCACTAATCCCTTCTCAGATTGACCTTTTGAATGCTCCATGCACAGATGAAGAAAATCATTAAATCTCTCAAACTGAAGTAGGAACGGGGGTCAGTTTATATGGCCATAGTTATGTGTGTAGTAAGACTGATTTAGAATTTCAGCTAAGAATCGTATTTCTTGTATTTCATGTTGAAGCTACTTGTTTCTTCCCCATTACAGGAATTTGCTACTTTCCTCTTTCTGTGCAAAAAGCTTGCTTGCTGACATCATTTAAGACAGATGAAGGAACCTGCAAGAGCATACTGCAGAGAGACGAGTTTTGTATAAAGCTAAAAATATATATGGTTTTGCGGAACTTGTCTGATTTTAGGATGCATAGGTTGATTTTTAAAAGGTTAGAATGTCTGTTAAAACAGAAGTGTACCGCCTGTTCGCTTGTGATGCAATATGCTGAAAATTATATGTACACTGTATTCACTGTATCTGACACTCTTGATGTGTAGACATTAGTCTGGTCAGGAGTGTCCATTCTTTTCTGGCCAGAAAGATGGAATAAAATCTCCCATACCAGAGTTCTTTGTCCAACTGTCATCCACCGATATCCTACCTAATACTTGCTACTTTAAAACGAGGTTCTGCTCCTTGTCCAGATGGGTTCTCTTCCTTTTATTATAAACAATATCATCAACTCTTAAATTTAACTAAATTATATAATAAGATACTAAAAGGAGACCATTTCCCAGTAGAGATGCTTTTAGCCAACATGTCTTTAATCCCAAAACCAAATAAAGATCACACATTACCCCAAAATTACAGACCAATCTCAGTTATTAACAATGGCCTCAAGATTTTTAGCATATTGTTAGCAAACAGATTAGCATCGATAATCCCTTCCATGATATCCCCATACCAATCAGGATAAATCACAGACAACATCAGACTAGCAACAAATATAATTCAAGACGCCAATATTAAATCACACCCCGTACTGCTCTTAAGCCTAGATATTAATAAGGCATTCGACAGTGTAACATGGAGATACCTAGATATAGTGCTGCAAAAATATGGATTGAATGGAGCATTCATCCATGCCTTTCATGCACTCTATCATAACCCGGCCACCAGGATAAAATTACCAGGTTGTAATTCAGACTTCTTTAAGATAGGCAAAGGCACCAGACAGGGTTGCCCCCTTTCACCCCTATTATTCGCCTTTGCAATAGAACCACTAGCCACTGCAATATTACAGCCAGACATAAAAGGTTACACATCAAATAATAACACAGATAAACTCAGTATGTACGCAGACGACATGATATTGTTCCTTTCACAACCTAACGTAACGTTACCAAGCCTATTGCAAACATTAAAAATGTTCTCCTCCCTTTCTGGGCGTATCAAAATCATTAGGTATGCCTATAAATATTCCCACATCCCAACTAGATAACATTCGATCTTCATTTAACTTCGCATATACAACAGAGTCCCTCCCATACTTAGGTGTACATCTCACCCCGGACATTAATAATCTAGCTAACAAAAACTTTCTACCCATGTTACAAAAATTAAGAATGATGATGTAACTATGGAAATCTTTTAATATTTCATTTTTAGGTAGAATAACAGCTACAAAAATGACTCTCTTACCAAAGTTACTCTGTTTCGTGCGCTACCCACTAGATTGAATAAAATAATGATCACTAAGTTCCAATCAGATGTCAACAAAATTCATATGGTCAGACTCTCACCCAAGGATCTCCAAAACAGTATTATATAAGTCACAGAAAAGTGGAGGACTGGGTCTTCCAGATTTGTGGCTATATTATTTAGCAGCTAGATGGTCCCAAACAGCCCAATGGCACATCCAAAACTCTAAAATCCCGTGGGTCAAATTTGAAAAAAAAAGAATCAATTCTCCCTTATTCCATTGCTGGGCTACTATGGGGTAATAAAGTTCCATACCATAAATTAATAATTCTTAATCAGTTGGTAGCTCCTACCAACTTTGGAAGTTACATTGTAATAAATTTAATATGATGTCAACCCCACCCCCACACGCTATTATAGGTGATCACAAATTCATATCAGTCCACCATGACTCAGAAGAAATCATATGGTGAACCAATAATAATCAATAATAATTTAACAAGCCTCAAGACCCTCATGGTAGACACTACATTCACTTCTTTTGCAGCACTAAAAGAAAAATACAAGATCCCTAATAGCGAACTCAGGAGATTTCTCCAAATTAGAAATTTTTATAATACTCACTTTCAAGTAACAGACATAATATCACCCACATTCTACGAAAAAATATGTTTTAACTCTCCAAGAGCCGCAGGCTTAAAGGGGTTGTAAAGGTAATTTTTTTTTTTTTTTAAATAACAAACATGTTATACTTACCTTCACTGTGCAGCTCGTTCTGCACAGAGTGGCCCCGAACCTGGTCTTCTGGGGTCCCTCGGCGGCTGTTTCAGCTCCTCCCCGCAAGCATTTACCACCTTAATGTGAGCTCCCTCGCATGGTGGTGAGTGCTTGCGGGCGCGCTCCCGTGATACAGCCGGCGGCTATAGCCGCTCGCTGTATCACTCGGCCCCGCCCCCCGGCGCGCCGCGTCATCGGATGTGATTGACAGCAGCGCGAGCCAATGGCTGCGCTGCTTTCAATCCATCCACTGCAGCCAATCAGCGACCAGGCTGAGCTGCAATGAAGATGACGATGACGAGCAGCGAAGATTCGAGGCGTCAGGTAAGTAAAACGGGGGGGCTGGGGGCGGCGGTACTGTCAAAAGTTTTTCACCTTAATGCATAGAATGCATTAAGGTGAAAAAATTTTTACCTTTACAACCCCTTTAATATCAGATATATACTCAAATCTGATCGATACAAACAGTCCAGACAAACATCCCTATAGGCTTAAATGGGAACAAGAATGTGAGATCCCCCTATCCACTGAAAATTGGTCTGATGCCGCATACACACAGGCAGACTTTGACGGACTTTCGACTGACTTCTGACGGTCTTTCCAACGGACTTTTGAACGAATGGACTTGCCTACACACGATCACACCAAAGTCCGACGGATTCGTACGTGATGACGTACACTGGACTAAAATAAGGAAGTTGATAGCCAGTAGCCAATAGCTGCCCTAGCGTCGGTTTTCGGCTGTCGGACTAGCATACAGACGAGCGGACTTTTCGACCGGACTATAGTCCGTCGGAAAGATTTAAAACATGTTTCAAATCTAAAGTCCGTCAGATTTTTGACCGAAAAAGTCCACTGCAGGTCCGATGGAGCCCACACACGGTCGGATTGTCTCAGTCTGTCGGACCAGTTCGGTCAAAAAGTCCGCCCCGCGTGTACGCGGCACCACTGTATCTCCAATCTACTTAAATGCACAAGATCAATCACAATTAGAGAGACAGCAATTAAGGTCTTCACACGATGGTATTATACTCCAGTCAAACTCCACTCCATTTTTCCATCAGTACCTCTTACATGTTTCAGAGGATGTTTCTCCACAGGATCATTCTCCCACATTTTGTGGGACTGTGAAAGGGTCTCTCAGATATGGAAACTTCTTGAAGGTTTTGCATCCATAATTTCCGAAAATAATATTAGCCTCACTCTCTCAAATTGTCTTTCATTCACCACTATTATAGGTCTAAATACTGTTCACATGAGACTGGTTCATACAATATGCGTTTCCATACACTGGCTGATCGCATACCATTGGAAATCACCCACATTACCTTTATCCCAATTAAAAACAAAACAAGAATTAACAATATCTTTCTTATGGAAAAAATATTCCACACCCTAAATAATACAAAACATATATCTGGCAAAAAATGGAACCCTTGGTTTACTCATGCAAAACATTTTAAAAACTCTGAATAATTAATTTTCAATATCAATAACCCACTCAAAAATACTTGATTTATAAGTAACAGGAAATGTTCAACCACTGTATATATCAACATGATTTACTGTAATGATGATTCGTTTACCATGTATTTCTCTCAATTTTTGATAACCTGTTTTGTACCACTTTTTGTACCTAATAAAAAAGTTTGTAAACAAAAAAAGAAAAGATATTGGCCTGTGTCCAAGAAGAATAATATCCAGTGGCCGGGAAGAATATTATACAGTGGTCAGGAAGTACATTTTCCTGTGGCCAAGAGGGATATTGCCTGGTGGCCAGAAAGGATATTGCCTGGCAGCCAGAAAGGTATGGTGGCCCATGAAGAGTGTATAGTGGCCCATGAAGAGTGTATGGTGGCCCATGAAGAGTGTATGGTGGCCCATGAAGAGTGTATGTTGGCCCATGAAGAGTGTATGGTGGCCCATGAAGAGTGTATGGTGGCCAGGAAGAGTGTATGGTTGCCAGGAAGAGTGTTGTCTGGTGGACAGAAAGGGTGTATGGTGCCAGAAATGGGGGTTGCCTGGCGGCCACAAAGGTTATACGGTGGTGGCCACAAAGGGTGTATGGTGGTGGCCACAAAGGATATTGCCTGGCAGCCAGAAAGGGTGCCAGAAATGGGGGTTGCCTGGCGGCCACAAAGGTTATACGGTGGTGGCCACAATGGGTGTATGGTGGTAGCCACAAAGGGTGTATGGTGGCCATGAAGAGTGTATGGTGGCCAGGAAGAGTGTTGTCTGGTGGACAGAAAGGGTGTATGGTGGCCAGAAAGGCTGTTGCCTGGCGGCCAGAAAGGGTGTATGGTGGCCAGGAATGGGGGTTGCCTGGCGGCCACAAAGGGTGTATGGTGGTGGCCACAAAGGGTGTATGGTGGTGGCCACAAAGGGTGTATGGTGGCGGCCACAAAGGGTGTATGGTGGCGGCCACAAAGGGTGTATGGTGGCGGCCACAAAGGATAAGGTAGAGGTGGCATTACAGTGATGTCACTTCCTTCTCTATAGTTCAAGATATGATTGGTTTCTGTCTCCTTTGTTGGTTGGAATTGCAGAGGTGGAAGCTATAATAGAAAAGTCTTCCTGATTCCCGGGAGATAAAAGAAGTCAGCCAGTGATTCAGTACCAGCATCTACCTACAGCTGAAATTCCACATTCCACTTCTTACAAAAAGCGTCATTAGATTTATTATCCTTTGGAATTTTAGAAAAATAATTCCCTCATTACCACACATTAGGGAAATAGATGATGAGATCTCAAGTGTAGAGATGAATCAAACAACAAATAAGGAAGGAAATCTATATTTCCTCAGAACCGTCCAGATATACTGTATGTAACAATCTGCACAATTAAGTATTTTCATGAATCAATTGATACATTGATTTAAGGTGTAGCCTTTTATCATCTGCCTGGAACTTAGCCTATAGGAAGGACACAATGTGGTACTAATCTGAAGATACAAAAGTCTTCTATCCAAAGCCATAGACAGCATTGTGCTCATTGGTGCATAGGTACAGCATTAGCTGAAAGTGTTGTAACACATGGCAACCAATTAGAATTTAAAAGAGATCTAAAAGGGAAAACTTTTTTATTTTGTTGTTGGAAAGACTGGGAAAAGGTTAGAACCCCTGTCAGGTATAACTTTCATGCAACTTTTAAGGGTTAACATTGATGTCTATGGCCCTCAATTTGCATGAAAGTCAGACCAAAGTAATGCATGAACTACTTTGAAGTCGCTACGACTTTAAGTCGCACATATATGAATGGTTATCATAGGAAAACATGGGGAACGACTTGTCATGTGACTTTAATGTTCAAAGTCGTATGACAAGTCACACAAGTGTCAACTGTCCAGGGATTCATTTACATCTAGTTACAGCCCAAACTATCTCTGTAATGAGTATGCTTGAGAATAGATATGACCAGTGGCTGCCACTCTTCTAGGGGCACAGGGGTGCCTCCCCCCTAAGCCAGGCGCCCAGACCCTAATCTATATGCAGGGCGCCGGACACATGGAGTTCAATGTTTTTTTTGTTTTTTTTTTGAAGCACGTGATTAGAGCCTGAGGCAGGGCCGTCTTTAATATTGATTGAACCCTGGGCAAAATTTTTCTTGGGGCCCCCCATGCAGTTTTGTTCTCCACCTACTACATAATAAATAGCAGCTAGACTCAAAATCAGTTTACTGAATCAGATCAGACAGCGATTGCGATTGGTTGCCAGAGGTTACAGTGTATCATTACCGCTCACTGACTGGTTGCTAGAGGTTACAGCAAACATGTCAGCTCACTGATTAGTTGCTAGAGGTTACAGCACATGATTTCTGCTTGTTGATTGGTTGCTAGAGATTACTGTACATCATTACTGCTCACTGATTGGTTACTGCACATCATTACTGCTTACTGATTGGTTGCTAGAGGTTACAGCACATCATCTCCTCACTGCCTGCACACCATGGATTGAACCTTGCTCACCTGTGCACCCCAAACTGTAATTCCTTCTCTACCTACTTCTGCACACCCCACACTACCCTCCCCCCCACTAATTTTCTTGCCTTTGCAGAACAGGCTGATGTTAGGCTTAATGACCACAGTTGTAGCCTGTCAAGCATGCCCCCTTATCTCCCCAGTGGGCAGCATTTAGTATAGGTGATGGTGGATATGAACTCAGGGGGGCATGATATACATATGAATACAACCTCTGTTTACATAGAATGCTGCCGGTCCGCCACAATTTACATAAGAATGCCGCTTCTATTTACATATCAATGCCGGTATTTACATGTAAACACAGGGTGTGCAGGTGAGTCATCTATACACAACAATAGGGCAGAGCTGGGCAGCATTAATAACAGAACTTCACACTGAGATATCAGGACACAGCATGAGACTAAAATCTCAAGGGACAAGGGAATTTAAACTGGCATAGTTGGCAAGTATGAGGCAGCTGCTTTGGGCCCCACAACAATGACAGGGCCCAGGGCAGCTGCCCCTTTTGCCCTGCCTTAAAGACGGCCCTGGCCTGAGGCTCCAATTGGCTTCAAGAAAGGGTGGGCTCGAGGCGCAGAGCACTGCGCCCTGAGTCAACCCAGTTGTGTGACATTAGTGAAATTATATTCGCCATTTTCTTCCTGCTTCTCCTGCTGGCAAATTAGGAAGCAGGTCCTGAGACCCGATTGGTCAGGGAGACTTAGGACTCCCGGCCAATTGGGTCTCAGGACCCGCTTCCTGTTCAGCCGGGAGGAGACGCAGCGGCCCGGCTCTTGCCTCGGCAACCTGCAGCAGGTGGAGGGGCAGCTTCCAGAAGCCCTTCCCCGGATCCAGTACCACCTACTAAGGTAAGGACATGGATGGCTGCCTTCCTGTCCGACCCGTCCGGGCGGGGGGGGGGTTATGCTAGTGCGAGTGAGGGGGCCAGGGGCAGCTTCCAGGAGCCTGCACCACCTCTGATCATGGCCCACTGTCCGA
Organism: Lithobates clamitans; assembly: GCA_037952925.1. Taxonomy (NCBI): domain Eukaryota; kingdom Metazoa; phylum Chordata; class Amphibia; order Anura; family Ranidae; genus Lithobates; species Lithobates clamitans. The sequence continues at coordinate 120,573 of JBBGZY010002700.1, forward strand.
TCGCAACCTTCCTGCCTGTCTCCCACGGGGGGGTGAGGGATGGTGGATGTGCGAGTGAGGGGTGCAGGTTTGTTTGTCGCACCCCCCCCCAAAATATTGAGCACCAGCTGCCACTGGATATGACATTTGGAAATATACTATGAGAACTTAAAATAGCCACTTACCTGTGAGATGAGCGTGCAGGAGATTCATGTAGGTTACCATTGCAACCTACAAAATAAAAATGTTACAAAAGTCATTGTAGTGATACCAAATGCTTAATAAAGACTATCCAAATATACACATACAGCATCTTCCTGTAATGATTTTACACAGTGCAGGGTGTCACGGTTATAAACCAGAATAAAGACTTGTGTGTTGCACAGATCTTACAATGATGATCGTTGGATCAGGAACTTGTCTATAGACAAAGACAGAACCAGTCCATGCAGACCCGGGGGAGATATAATCTCCTGTTTGGGCATGGCCATTAAGGTTGCTCACTTCTTTCGCTGCTCTGTTAGGCAGTGGGGATGGACGGTGTTCCTGTACCTTCCACTGGCACCTACATACCAGAACGTCAGGCACCTTCATCCCTGAAAACAGGTTTCTAGTGTTCCTGAGCCCTGGTGCTTCCTCTGTATCCTGCACCTTGTTCTTCCATCCTGTGCCCACTACCCTGCTCCAGATTCCTGCCACCCTGCCGTCTGATTTTCTTGGTTAGGACATTACCTGTTCATGTTTACCAACATCTGCCTGCTACCCACCTCGATCTTTGGCCTGTTCTCAACTCTGTATCTGTCTGATGATTTGGTAAATTGCCCTCATGAACCTGTAGTGGGGCAAGTCTGAAGTTTACTCCCCTGAGGAGTCTGTCCCACAAAACCAACTCCCATTGAGAGGCTCGCTAATGCAAGCTGAACTTTCTATGGTTCTTATGTCCTGAGGCGAGACTACACCATCAGCGAGAGACACAAGTCTGCCACCTATAGTCAGATTGTAGTTGCCCCCTTTTTTTCAGTTGTCCATGGAGCCCTACCACCTGTATTGGAGGTAGGTAAATTCCAGATGCTCCTCTCTCCCTCCTCCATAGGAACAGACATACATGTTCACCTTGTGTAAATGCACAGTGCTGTGAAAAAGTATTTTCCCCCTTCCTGATTTTTATTTTTTTGCATATTTCTCACACTTCAAACAAATTTTAATCGTACACAGCGATAACCCGAGTAAATCCAAGATGCAGTTTTTAATTTATTATTTCATTTATTAAGGGAAAAAAGCTGTTCAAGCCTGCCTGGCCTTATGTGAAAAAGTAATTGCCCCCTCCCATGTTGAATCATGAATGAACTGTGATAAACCACAATTTTTTTGAAAAACTGAGTTAAATTCCACTTGCCACACCCAGGCCTGATTACTGCCAGACCTGTTGAATCAATAAATCACATAAATAGAAGCTGTCTGACAAAGTGAAGCACGCTATAAAAATATATAAATCTTGCGAGCTACTCTAGAGCAACCTGAGACTGTAATCAGCGCCAGGTATAAAGTAACCTGAGGTTACAACCCGGCGTCAGGTGTGGTATAACAATTCCTGGGAAACAAAGTGCAAATTCACAGCTGCTAAGCATTGAACACAATCCCATAATCTGTGAAAACATATATACAAAAAACAAAAAAATGCAGCGCTGTGTAAACCTTACAAATGCATAAATAGTGCCATAAACAATGAAAATCAATATTGTAACTATGTTGTAACAAAATGTAACTATGAACGCGTAGCGGTACCCCCGTAAGGGCTGCTGATTTGGTTACTTAGCAATCCGCCAATCACCCTGCTGCCATCCTTCTCATGATCAATTTAGACAAAGATCAGTCAGTTTCATGGTTTTGTCATATTTATTGTGGGATATTACTTGAACTTGGAAAAGGGGGTAACATGAGATGCCCATAGCATTTAACACATTGCACGTTGTATGTAGTTATCCAGTGGCCGTGGCCTTGTAAAAACTGGATACACTGCTTATACCCCAGTCTCTTTCATTTGAATAACTCTTCTGCAGACTATTACTTCTACTTTCCTTGTACAAATCCTTACTGCAAAACATACTGATATTCTATCTCTTCACTTCCATTTGAACAAAGAAGAATCACTCTGAATAATTTCTCCTTGTAGATCATGATGGGATTGTATGGCGAATCAAAGAGCCAGAAGCGCACACCGTTTCTCCCCGATGGCCCAGAGAATCAGACAGCCACACAGTCTTTGGAAGGCACTACCATTGCGCTAACCAGGCCGGAGATGACTTGGTATCTCCACACGACGGCCTGACACATGACAGTGAGCGGACCACTGCTTTCAGCCAGTCCAGGACTATCAATGTTGCGTTCCCCGGCCACAGCATTCTGCACTGACCTTTCTCTAGGAGGATAATCGTTCTGTGTCCCCGGTCACAGAACGCTGCTCTACTCTCCTCCGCCTGACTGCTACTTCTTCCTTCCAGATCTCCTCCAGCATACAAGTCCTGTGTTCCCCGGTCACAGCAGCTTGATACTTCTTTAAGGATGAAGATCTTTATCTTAAGCTCCCTCCTAGCGGTTCCTCCATCCCTCCACCGCGCATGGCGCATCCCCACATGGGGACGTCCAGAACAGCAACTCAGTACTCCATTATCTGTTCCTACTTTCCAGAACTCCTCCCTGGAAGCATGTGACCCCAGCTTATATGGGAGGCCTGCCCCCTGCCAATACTGAAAGATAATTGGTCAGGACTCCTCACATGAGCTGCCTACCACTCAGATCTCAAGTCCAACCTCTCTTCCAGAACCATCTGTCTGAAAACAGGGGAGGCATCTCTGAGTCAGAGCACAGGTGTCAACACCCCCCACTACACCAGACACTCCCAGTCCCAGAATCAAAACAACTTTAGCACAGGTCTGGTTAAATTTACCTGCAGATAGATATATATATATATATATATATATATATATATATATATATATATATATATATATATATATATATATATATATATATATATATATATATATATATATATATATATATATATATATATATATATATATGTATATATATATATATATGTATGTATGTATGTAGGTATGTATGTAGGTATGTATGTATATATATATATATATATATATATATATATATATATATATATATATATATATATATATATATATATATATATATATATATATATATATATATATATATATATATATATACACATACACATACATGATTTTTTTTCTCCCCCTTTTTTTTGGAGGGGTGGGGATAGGGGAATGGGCCTTCTCCCATGCTTCTCTTTTTTCTTGTTTGTTATTTAGATGGCCCAGGAGAATTAAGAGTATATGCAGCGGTATAGATTCACTTCTGTATTTAAGTGTATGTTAGAGGATAGATCCATTCGTGTACCTATATGTATTTTTTATGTATTTATGTGTACTTTGAGAATGTTTTGCATTTTTATGAATGATTTGCAAATTGTTTTGCAAAGTATGTAAGATTTTTTTATCTGTAAAACTTAATAAAAACCATTTAAAATCGGGAATATATTGTAAGTATTTATTTATTTCTCCCCAGGTGGCTTCATTCTTGTGTGCCCTCCCCGTCCTGTATTTAGTGAAGTTCTCCATATTATTTCTAATTTGCTTTGTTACTGGCGTTTTTTATTTATATGGCCGTGGATCTGTTTTATCTTTCGGGTAGAACCACAATAAAATGGTGCCTTTGGTGGCAACTTCATTAATATGGCCATGGTTGTGGTTATCATTGAAATATACCTACAACAAAATGGCGCACTTCAATGCCCATCAGTATAGTATATATTCTAGTAATCTCCACCATCCAATCAGATGCCCCTGGGGAAGACACGTGATTAGCCCTGTGTCGTCACATGTAGGGGAGGGGCCAGAATGAATGGTGGAGGAGCTTGGATACATGCTTGTTTGTACAAGCTGCGGACACATACAAGTTTGGATATCGTTTGGAGAGGAATCCTAATGCTTTTATAGTTTGGTGTGCTGTGAGTGCCCTGAGGATATGTTTTCTAAATAAATCTTTAAACTAGCGATAATCCACTATCCAGCCTCTTTGTTGTTTTAAAATTGAGGACAACTTCTCTGGATTTTCCTGTGGGATCCTGTTGAGCCAGTTTCACTTAGAGCCCAGAAGTGGTTCAACTGCTTATTTGGACCAAACTTAAGTGTCCAGTCACACTGTTGGAGGTGAGCGCATTCACATGGGGGGGGGGGCATGTGTGTGAAGTCACCCTCTTCTGATCAGGATTATCATCACTAGAGTCACTTTTTGGACAGTAATACGTATAATATCCCAATTTGCACTTTTGTCTCTGTGGATTGATTAAAAAGTGGGAGAAAAAGACAATTTTTTTTTGGACACTGGATATTAAGTAGGGATGAGCTGAACACCTCCCTGTGCGGTTGGCAGCAGAACATGCGAACAGGCAAAAAATTCGGCAGAACACACGATCACCGTTAAAGTCTATGGGACACGAACATGAATAATCAAAAGTGCTCATTTTTAAGTCTTATATGCAAGTTATTGTCATAAAAAGTGTTTGGGGACCCGGGTCCTGCCCCAGGGGACATGGATCAATGCAAAAAAAAGTTTTTAAAAATGGACGTTTTTTCGGGAGCAGTGATTTTTTAATGCTTAAAGTGAAACAATAAAAGTGTAATATTCCTTTAAATATTGTGTGCCTGGGGGGGGGGGGGTGTCTATAGTATGCCTGTAAAGTGGCGCATTTTCCCGTGTTTAGAACAGTACCACAGTAAAATGTCATTTCTAAAGGAAAAATTGTCATTTAAAACTGATCGCGGCTGTAATAAATTGTCGGGTCTCGGCAAAATAGATAAAACTCATTAAAAAAAGAGCATGGGATCCTCCCCAGTCCATTACCAGGCCCTTTGGGTCTGGTATGAATATTAAGGGGAAGCCCAAACCAAAATTAAAAAAAACTGTGTGGGGGGGCCCCCCTAAAATCCATACCAGGCCCTTCGGGTCTGATATGGAAATTAAGGGGAACCCTGTGCCAAATTTAAAAAAGAAAGCGGCGTAGGGGTCCCCCCAAAATCCATACTAGACCCTTATCTGAGCAAGCAAACTGGCAGGCCACAGGAAAAGAGGGGGGACGAGAGAGCGCTGTCCCCCTCCTAAACCGTAACAGGCCATATGCCCTCAACATAGGGAGGGTGCTTTGGGGTAGCCAACATGTCCCCATGTTGATGGGGACAAGGGCCTCATCCCCACAACCCTTGCCCAGTGGTTGTGGGGGTCTGCGGGCGGGGGCTTACCGGAATCTGGAAAGCCAAAGCACCTTGTCCCCATGTTGATGGGGACAAGAGCCTCATCCCCACAACCCTTGCCCAAGGGGACCCCCAGATCCCGGCCTCCCCCCCTGTGTGAAATGGTAACGGGGTACAAAAGTACCCCTACCATTTCACAAAAAAAGTGTCAAAATGTTAAAAACTACAAGACACAGCTTGTGGATAAGTCCTTTATTAAAAAATAAAATTGTCCCACGATGTCCATTCATCATCTTCTATCTCGCCACGACGAACCGAAAAAGAAAAAAAAAATCCGCAAACGACCCACCTCCATGGGAGGCTCCCACTGTGTGACGCTTCTCCGCTTTTGACAGTTCTTATATAACTGAGGCAGGGGCCACCCAGGGATGTACCCGGGTGACCCTGCCCCCTCTGGCGCCATGGGAACTCTCCCATGGCTTCCCCGTGGCATCAGAGGGGGGCAGGGCCACCCGGTTACGTAAATGGAAGCCATGGGGAAGTCCCCGTGGTGACAGAGGGAGCGGGGTCACCTGGGTACCTCACCGGGTGGCCCCGCCCTCAGTTATATAAGAACTGTCAAAGGCGGAGAAGCGTCATGCGGTGGGAGCCTCCCTAGGAGGCGGGTCAATTGCAGATTTTTTTTTCTTTTTCAGTCCGTCGCGGCGAGATAGAAGAAAATGAATGGAGATCGTGGGACATTTTTATTTTTTAATAAAGGACTTATCCCCAAGCTGTGTCTTGTAGTTTTTAACATTTTGACACTTTTTTTGTGAAATGGTACCATTTTCACACAGGGGGGAGGCCGGGATCTGGGGGTCCCCTTGTTAAAGGGGGCTTCCAGATTCCGATAAGCCCCCGGCCGCAGACCCCCACAACCACTGGGCAAGGGTTGTGGGGATGAGGCCCTTGTCCCCATCAACATGGGGACAAGGTGCTTTGGGAGAATGTTCATACCAAACCCAAAGGGCCTGGTAATGGACTGAGGGGAACCCATGCTCTTTTTTTCAATGAGTTTTATCTATATTGCCGAGACCGGACAATTCATTACAGCCACGATCAGTTTTAAATGACAATTTTTCCTTTAGAAATGTCATTTTGCTGTCAGACGGTTTTAAAAACGGGAAAAATGCGCCACTTTACAGGCATACTATAGACAACCCCCAGGCACAATAAAAAATCACGGCTCCCGAAAAAATGGCCGTTTAAAAAAAAAAAAAAATTTCATTGAGACATGTCCCCTGGGGCAGGACCCAGGTCCCCAAACACTTTTTATGACAATAACTTGCATATTAGCCTTTAAAACGAGCACTTTTGATTTTTCATGTTAGTGTCCCTTAGACTTTAAGGGTGTTCCGGCGGCTTTTGAATTTGCCCCGAACACCACATATTGTTCAGTGTTTCCAGAACATCTGAACAACCAAAGTTCAGCCCGAACTTATGCTCGGGCCGAACCGTTCGCCCATCCCTAATATTAAGGAATAATACTAAATTTCTTTCACTGTGAGCTTTTTTATGTTCACAGTTACATTTTTTAGCAATATTGATTTTCATTGATTATGGCACTATCTATGCATTTGTAAGGTTCAGTATCACACAGCGCTGCATTTTTTTTGTTTTTTATATAAAGTGAAGCACGCTAACAGATCACAAAAAGCCACACATCATGCCACAATCTAAAAAAAAAATCAAGTAATGTACATGTGTCGGTCTAGGAAGTGTTTCAAACCCATTTTTAAGGCTTTGGAACTCCAGTAAACCATGGGGAGAGCCATTATCCACAAATAGAGATAACTTGGAACAGTGGTGAACTTTCCCAGGAGTGGCCGGCCTACAAAAATTACTCCAAGAGCACAACAAGGACTCATCCAGGAGGTCATAAAAGAACCCAGAACAACATCTAAAGACTGCAGGCCTCACTTTCCTCAGGTAAGGTCGGTGTTCATGATTCAACAACAAGAAAGAGACTGGGCAAAAATGGCGTCCGTGGGAGTTTCAAGGCCAAAGCCACTGCTGACAAAAAAGAACACAAAGGCTCATCTCACATTTACAAAAAACATTTTGATTATCCCCAAGACTTTTAGGCAAATATTCTGTGGACTGATGGGACAAAAATGTAACTTTTTGGAAGGTGTGCGTCCCGTTACATCTGATATAAAACGAATACAGCATTTCATAACAAGAACATCATCCCAACAGTCAGACATGGTGGTGGTAGTGTGATGGTCTGGGGCTGCTTTGCAGCTTCAGGACCTGGACGACTTACCATAATTGACGGAAGCATGCATTCTGAGCTCTACCAGAAAATCCTACAGGAGAATGTCTGGCCATCAGTTCCTGACCTCAAACTTAAGTGCACTTGGGTTCTGCAGCAGGAAAATGATCCGAAATACAACAGCCAGTCCCCCTTCAAATGGTTCAAACAAAGCAAAATTTAGGTTTTGGAGTGGCCTAGTCAAAGCCCGGACTTAAATCCAATTGAGATGCTGTATCATGACCTTACACAGGCCGTTCATGCTGGAAACCCTCCAATGTGGCTGAATTAAAACAATTTTGCAAAGAAGAGTTGGGCCAAAATTGCTCCACAGCAATGTGAAAGACTTACTGCCAGTCATGGCAAATGCTTGATTGCAGTTGTTCCTGCCAAGGGTGGCGCAACCAGTTATTAGGTTTAGGGGGCAATTACTTTTTCACATAAAGCTAGGCAGGTTTGAACAGCTTTTTTGCCTTAATAACTGAAACCATCATTTAAAAACTGCATTTTGTATTTACTCAGGTTATCTTTGTGTAATAATAAAATTTGTTTGATGATCTGAGTCATTTAAGTGTGAGAAATATGCAAAAAAAAAAAAATCAGAAAGGAGGCAAATACTTTTTCACAGCATTGTACATCTGTAGAGTGGAAGATCATTGGGTGAACAGGTTGTCCATGATGACCACGTAGGGAGTGTTAGACTTTGCTCCTCAAGGTAAGAAAACTCCTCCTGTAAATAAACTCCAAACATTCCAAAATCTGTCCCACCCTTCCTACGGAACCTCTACATCAGTGGTCTCCAAACTGTGGTCCGGGGGGCCTGATACTGCCCTTTGCTTGCCTTTATTTGGCCCCTGAGACACTCTTCCTTCCACTGACAGCAATGATGAGGAACTATTCCTCCACTGACACAAAAGATGGGGCATTATTCTTCTCACTGCCACTATCAATGGGGCATTATTCTATAATTCTATGTTCCATTTTCTACTCCCACAGGCCACAGTCAACCCCCCCACCCGAGGGTCTAAAGGGCAGTAAACTGGCCCTTTTTTAAAAAGTTTGGAGACCCCTGCTCTACATCTTCAGATATCCTCCTTGTTTATGTGGTTTCATCACATTCAGTATTCCAAAAGGAAATGGATGATCAGCATTTAGAGAAGTTTAAAAAAATTCCAATAAATCTGTAGAATCTCACCTGTAAAAGCAATTTCATAATAATCTGCGGTGTGACTTGTCCTCCTGGATGAAACACTCAGAGTCAGTTGTAGACAGAAGAGTTTTGATGATTACTTCACTTCAGCCTCGGAAGATTTGACTGCTCAATGACCAGGGCATTTTTTGGGATAAGGCACGGCGTTGATTTAGCTGACATATGCGCGGTCATGCGGCACTGCACCCAAACAAAATTGACGTCCTTTCTATCCCACAGATAGAGATTTCTTTTGGCGGTATTTGATCACATCTGCGGTTTTTTGGGCTATAAACAAAAAAAAAAGGAAGAGCGACAATTTTGAAAAAAAAAAATACAATAATTTGTACTTTTTGCTATAATAATTATCCCACATTTTTTATCAAAAAAACTATTTTTTTCCTCAGTTTAGGCTGATATATATTCTTCTACACATTATTGGTAAAAAAAAAAAAAAAACACACAATAAGCGTATATTGATTGGTTTTGCGCAAAAGTTATAGCGGCTACAAAATAGGGGATAGATTTATGGCATTTTTAATATTATTTTTATTTGTTTACTAGTAATGGCGGCGATCTGCGATTTTTATTGGGACTGCGACAGATCGGACACTTCTGACACATTTTTTGGACCATTGACAATTATACAGCGATCAGTGGTATAAAAATGCACTGATTACTGTGTAAATGTCACTGGCAGGGAAGGGGTTAACACTAGGGGGCGATCAAGGGGTTAACTGTGTTCCCTCACTGTATTCTAACTGTGGGGCGGGGGGGTGGGACTGTCTAGGAGGAGAGAGAGATCTGTGTTCATACATAGACACACGATCTGTCTCTACTCCCCTGAAACACACAGAACCCGGTTCTCGCTCTGTCACGAGCGATCGCAGGAGCCCGGCGGTCATCGTGCCTGCTGGGCACCTGCATCGGCTCCGGGCACACGCTGCGGGCATGCGCGCACCCCTAGTGGCCAAAAGGCGATGTAAGATAACGTTGTTTTGCCCAGCCATGCCATTCTGCCGCAGTAAAACTGCGGAAACAGTAACAGATGTTATCACATTTCATCATTTTCACTTCATTTATGCTCTAGAGCTGTGGTTCTCAACCTCGGTCCTCAAGTACCCCCAACTGGCCATGTTTTGGGAATTTCTCTTGGATAAAATATCTTTCCAAAATACCAAGCCATTGACTCTGATTTAAAGCACCCGTGCAAGATAAAGGACAACCTGAAAACATGGCCTGTTGGCGGTAACTGAGGACCGAGGTTGAGAACCACTGCTCTAGAGTCATTTTCCACTTCTAGCTGTGGGCCCAATAATTTGGCCATAACTTTGTCCGAAGGGATATTTAGACATTTTTCTGTAAAATAGATATTTCCATTGGTTGGGTATAGTTGGGGACAATGGTAATAGTGATCGTGGTCACCAGGACAAATAAAAGGGGGGGGGGAATTGCCCTAACAGGGACACAGACAGCAATAAAAACCTCACCGGGTGTCTAATTCCTTTTCACTCCACCCAAAACTAGAAAAAAAGTGTCATCGTTAGTAATACGAACATTCGACCAGAAGAGTTAAAGAAAAATTGACAAGAGAGGAAAAGTCTAACAATATAGGCTGAGAATGACTGACCAGAGGAGGAAATATTCTGAGGAAAATCTCTTTACTGTACCCCAACCTAACGCAAATATGTGGCCTTCAGCTTCAAGGGGTTCTACTGGGACCTACTGGGGTTCTACTGCAGGCATCGCCCGGTACAGTTTCTTAGAGCCGATGGTCGGATTTCCTGTAGAATGCCCCGATATGGCTAAGAAGCCGTTCGGCTGTTATTACAAGGAGCTGGGGGGGGGGGGAGGTCCCTCCCACCACCTTCTATGGCTCGCCCGGGCTCTCCCATCCCACCGGGAGGCCCGAGCAACCCGCCGACACGTCCGCCAGCTGGCCGGAGACCCGAACAATGCTGAAATCGGCTTTGATCGGATCTAGTAACCCGGAAGCGAAGTCATGACATCACTTCTGGTTTACTGGAGCCTTAAAGGCACCAGATTTTAAAAAATGACAACCAAACTTGGCGTTTTGAATGCTTTTAAGTGCAAAGGAGGGATTTGGGGTCTTCTAGATCTCAGATCCCTTCATAAAGAGTACCTGTCACCGCCTGTTACAAGGGATGTTTACATTGTAACAGCAATAAAAGTAATACATAAAATTAAAAAAATTTAAAAAAATGAAAGGGACAGTGTAAAAAAAAATAATAAAAATTTAAAGCGCCCCATCCCTCCGAGCTTGTGCGCGGAAGCGAACACATACGTAAGTCGCAGCCACACATGTAAACAGTGTTCAAACCACACATGTGAGGTATCGCCGCAATCATTAGAGTGAGAACAATAATTCTAGCACAAGATCTCCTCTGTAACTCTAAACTGGTAATTGTAAAAAAAAAATTTAAAGCGTCAGCTATGGAGATTTTTAAGTACCGTAGTTTGTCGCCAGTCCACGAGTGTGCGCAATTTCAAAGCATGACATGTTAGGTATCTACTTTCTCAGCGTAATATCATCTTTCATATTATACAAAACAATTGGGCTAACTTTACTGTTTTTTTTTGTTTTTTTTTAGTTCATGAAAATTAATTTTACTAGTAATGGCGGCGATTTTTAGCGGGACATCAACTTTGTGGCGGACATATCGACACTTTTGACACGTTTTTGGGACCACTGAAATGTATACAGCGATCAATGCTATAAAAATGATGATTACAGTAAACTAAGGGTTTAAAGCAGAACTCCGGGATTGTCAAAAAATCTTTACAGGAAAACAAACTACATTTCCCACAAATCTTTGGGAATTGTAATGAATGTGGGAGGTACACTAGGCCTGTACATGTTAAATGTGAACTCGACAACTTCAACATAAAATCACACCCCCTCATTCTGCAGCCAGCCAGCCTGCCACACTACTCAGTAACACACAGCAGGATAGGCAGGTTACAAATGCAAAGCGTGTTTGTGCTCTCCCCCCCCGCCACAACAGGAGATACACATATTGCCCTGACTTGCTTTATGTAATCATTACTGAACTGTGGACACATCTCATAATGATATATTTTACACACTGTACTCTGCTGTAATTCAGTATTAAAAAATATTCTTCAGTCTGCTGCTTTGAGATCTTTCTAACAGTAATCAGCACTTGTATGGTGTATAGGAGCACATCCCTAGCTGCAACACAGAATCAGAGAGCTGGGACATGCTGCTTTACATCAGCATGTGACACAACTAAATGTTGGCATGAGAAAATAAAAAAAAAGTACAGAGCTAACTTACTAATCAATAACACAATAATGGTGGAACCCTCTAATGTATGGAAAGCTCAATAAACCTCAATATTACCACAATACCGGTCTCTGTGATATGTAACGTCACATAAAATACACATCAAACTGAAAATAAGACATAAAAATTAAACTTTGCAGGCATGGTGGAAACCCCTCCTACAGATATTTGGCAGTAGACAGTGATTTGCCCCAGTACAAATCATTAGTAAGACCAGTGGCGGTGCGTCCATTAAGGGCACATGGGCGCCGCCCCCTCTATCCTCGCCACCCCCTCTGTGTAGTATGGATAGATTCATGCACTGCATGAATCTATCCAAGGCCACTGTAGCCACCCCCTATTCAGGCGTCCGGCCCCTTTTCGGACACCGGGCACCTGAATTACAGCGGCAGGGGGTGTTTTTCAAGCACTTGATTAGAGCCATAGGCTCTAATAGGCTTAAAAAAAAAGGTGACCTGCAAGTGCAAATATTCGCTTTCCTAACACTGAGCCACCACTCAGCCAATCAGGGTCTGTTTCCCATCACCTGATTGGCTGAAATGACAGGCACTACGATTGGACGCCTATTGGGAGGAGGGGAGGAGACGCACAGAGGACACAGGAGCCGCCGCAAGGTCCCACCACTCGCCGCCGTCACCTGACTGACTGAGACAGGGTAAGTGCCGGGCAGACGGCAAGTGGGCGGGGGGTCACAGTGGCACTATTTGATCGTGACAGTGGCAGCATTTGATGGGCACAGTTTGATGGGCACAGTGGCTGAGTTTTATGGGCACAGTGGCAGCGTTTGATGGGCACAGTGGCAGCGTTTGATGGGCACAGTGGCTGCGTTTGATGGGCACAGTGGCTGCGTTTGATAGGCATAGTGGCTGCATTTGATGGGCACAGTTTGATGGGCTCAGTGGCTGCGTTTGATGGCACAGTCGGCAATTAATGGGCACAGTGGCTGCGATTGATGGCACAGGGAGGCTGCAAATAAAGTTTCTTTTTACAGAATTTTTCAGTTTGTTTGTACCCCCCCCAATAAATGTTAAGCCGCCACTGAGTAAGACCTCAGTTTTGGGCTCCAGTTCTCCGAAAGGATATCGGGACTAGTATCTCCAAAAGTGCAGAGCCTCCATGGGCGCCAAATTCTCACCGTCCTTGGCCAATTTATATATGGGATGGTGGGAGAGGCTCCGCATTTTTGGAGTTGATAGTCCCCGTCGAAAGGATACTGTATTTTACTGCAGATACACAGACGATCTAATCTAACAATGGTTAGATTACATGAACGACAATGTGCTAAACTTGAGATTTACAGGGAAACTCAACATTAAGTCTATAGAGTTCCTAGATGTTAAATTGACAGGGGAAAACAACGAGATCACCTCAAATTTGTACAGAAAGCCTAGTGCAGGCAATACGCTCCTACGGTCTGATTCCAGCCATTTGTGGGCACACTATCAATAGTATCCCAGTTGGCCAATTCCTCAGACTTAGAAGACTATGCAGCAAACAATCAGGAAGCTGCATACATGTCTGCTAGGTTTGAGGAAAGGGGATACCCTAAATCGGTTATCAACAGAGGATTATCGATCGCAAAAGAAGTACCCTGTCATAAACTACTTGCAGACAAACCCGCCAGTAAAACCAGATATTGCAGCACTAACAATTCTAACTTTATTCCCACGTTTTCCACTCCCTACAGTATTGAATTTCACAAAATACAGAAGATTGTGACTAAGTACCTTCCAGTGCTGTCTCATGATCCTGTGTACTCTCAGATTTTAGCTAAAGGCATTCGCACTGTGTCTAGAAAAGCTCCGTCCCTCCAGTGGTCTATTGTCACCCAGTCTTTTTTCTAGTAAGAACACCTCCATGAATTGGTTATCCTTTCAAGGAACCTTCAAGTGCGGTGGCCGAGGTTGTGGTTACTGCCCTTTCATCAAAAGGGGTGACACCATCACGTCCACATCTACAGGCAAATCTCACAAGATACATTCCTTGATCAATTGCAACACACGTTACATCATATATGCCATCACCCGGACAACATGTTCCGCACAATATGTTGGCAGGACGACACGCAGACTCAAAGATCGTCTCTATGATCATCTCCATGATATAGAGAAAGATCATGCTACAAATGTTGCACAACATTGGAACGAATTCCATCAGAAGGACACATCTAGTCTTGTCATTAAAGGTATTGACAAAATCGTGAAACCACCCAGAGGTGGTGACAAGTTCAATATTCAATGAAACGAGAAGTCCGGTGGATTTTCATTTTGAACACTAGACGTCCATTGGGACTTCATTTTGAATGGGATGTATCCCACTTTTATTAATAGATAACGTCTAGTAATTTGTATTTTTCCATCTTGCCATAAACTTTTATTATGGTGGTGAGATTACATTTTCTCTTCATCACCATATTTCGTCCTACTAGGAGTTAAATGCACTTGATAATATATATACATTGTAATATCCATTTTTATGAAACCTTTCAGGTGCATTTTTGTGACAGCCACGGTTCCCGAATTCGATCACGATCACTATGCACCTGCTCACAATTTTTACATCACCTCTTCGAGACTAGCATGTCTCGTGACTCTCCTTTTCTTCAGATCAGATTCCTTTAATGCTGCCCCAATTCTGGTCTTTTTCTTATTGAACACATTTAAACAGAGGAGTCAGGGTGCCGGTTATTTTCCATACACTCATTACCTGATATATTATTTCCTTCTACATGTTGTTTTTTGATTAACACCATATTCATATTATATGACTTTGGATGGACCAAACAACATCCAATTGGTTTTATATAATTGGTTTTTATTTTTTATTTTTTATTTTTTGGTAATAGTGTATTTTTGGAATTACAACCCTTTTCAAGTGAACACTTTTAACATAATATCAAAGTTTTATTGCGACTGTGAAAGAAAGACATTTCTTTCTCTTGCTCACATAGAGATCTTTATAATATGCTCGACACGGCTCTTCGGTCAACATTCTATACAATTACATATGCTTATCAAAAATTGATCTCTACATTCACTCTCATTTTTATATATTTTTTTATTTATATTTACGTTTTGTATACTCCAGAGGTATATATATTTTTTGTTTTTTCAGTTAACCCCATTTATATGTGTGCACCATGATGGGGCGTGTTTACATTCTAGATTATCATTTACTGATACTAATGTGATTATAAATGCTTTCTAGTATTTTTGGTATCAGTTTTTGTTTCCCGCCCCACAGGTGCAGGTGTATCTTCGGGATTTCAAGCTCCAATTGTGTAGAAGGCGTGTTTACCTAATTGTAAAACTTTAATTGGTGGATGGTCTCTTCAACTTCCTTCTTATATACAGTACACTATTGTTTTTGTTAATTTAGCTATGAGTAAGCATTAAACGATGTGAAACGCATTAGCCATTGATTCCTGTTTTGTCCACGTTTGATTTGACTGCTATGTTGGATTGTATTCTGTTTTTCACAATAAAGATGCTTTTTCTACGGAGTGCGGCAGTCCAGGACATTCTTGTTTCTACAGACTTGTGCAGAGCCAGCACCTGAGAGTTCACAGTAGGGTGGGAGCACCTGTTAGGGTCCGGAGGCTTAGTGAGCGGCATTCTTATCCGAGCACGCAACCTGGCAAGCCGCAGGAAAAGAGGGGGGACAAGAGAGTACCCCCCCTGAACTGTACCACTTGCCTTCAACATGGGGAGGGTGCTTTGGGGTAGCCCCCCAAAGCACCCTGTCCCCATGTTGATGGGGACAAGGGCCTCATCCCCACAACCCTTGCCCGGTGGTTGTGGGGGTCTGCGGGCAGGGGGGCTTATCGGAATCTGGCAGCCCCCTTTTACAAGGGGACCCCCAGATCCCAGCCTTCCCCCTGTGTGAAATGGTAATGGGGTACAAATGTACCCCTACCATTTCACAAAAAAAGTGTCAAAATGTTAAAAAAGACAAGAGACAGCTTGGGACAAGTCCTTTATTAAAAAAAAAAAAAAAAATGTCCCACGAAGTTCATTCATCTACTTCTCTCGCTCCGCCGAAAAAAAACAAAAAACAAAGGCGAGACCGACCCCCCTCCATGGGAGGCACTCGCCGTATGATGCATCTTCGCTTTGACAGTTCTTATATAACTGAGAGCGGGGCCACGCGGTGACGTTCCTGGGTGACCCATGGCTTTCCCGCCCTCAGTTATATAAGAACTGTCAAAGCGAAGACGCGTCATACAGCGAGTGCCTCCCATGGAGGCGGGTCGGTCGCGGCTTTGTTTTTTGTTTTCTTTTTCGGTCTGTCGGCTGAGCGAGAGAAGAAGATGAATAGACTTTGTGGGACATTTTTTTCTTTTTTTAATAAAGGACTTGTCCCAAGCTGTGTCTTGTCTTTTGTACCATTTTGACACTTTTTTGTGAAATGGTAGGAGTACATTTGTACCCCATTACCATTTCACACAGAGGGGAGGCCGGGATCTGGGGGTCCCCTTGGGCAAGGGTTGTGGGGATGAGGCTCTTGTCCCCATCAACATGGGGACAAGGTGCTTTGGGGGGCTACCCCAAAGCACCCTCCCCATGTTAAGGGCATGTGGCCTGGTACGGTTCAGGAGGGGCGCTCTCTTGTCCCCCCCCTCTTTTCCTGCGGCCTGAAAAGCGCCCTGAAAGAGCCGTTCCTGTCTCTCCAGTGTGAAAACCCCGAGGGCTCTCACACTGGAGCGGTGCGCTGGCAGGACGCTAAAAAAAGTCCTGCCAGCAGCATCTTTGGATCGGTGAAGGAGCGGTGTGTATACCGCTCCTGCCCATTGAAATCAATGGGGCAGCGCAGCTATACCGCCGGCAAAGCACTGCTGAAGCAGCATGTTGCGGGTGGTTTTAACCCTTTCTCGGCCACTAGTGGGGGGTAAAAGTGCCCCGCTAGTGGCCGAATAGCGCCACAAAATTGACGTCGGCTATCAGGTGCTGCCGCTACCATTCCTCGTAAGGGAAACTGTCAGTAAAGACTTGCGGCTTCACAGCCAATTCCCTACTGCGCATGCGTGAAGAGCGCTGTGCTTTCTAAATGGCCTGGCTATGGTGGCAGGGGGAGGGGGGGTGAACTTTCAGGTGATCTCGCTGTGATAGAGGAGAGTTCAAAAAATGCCCAACTACTCCTAAACATCCGTTTACCAGCAGCCGTGTACATGAAGCCTATGTCTCTAACAAGAGATACAATGTAACACGTTTAGAGAACACTAGAAGTTATTAACAAATACCATATTTATCGACATATAACACGCACATTTTTCCCCTAAAATCAGGGGAAAATCGCGGGTGCGTGTTATACGCCGATCCCCTGCGACCCCCCGCTGACTGAGCAGAGCGATTGCCGACCGTGATTTGAAAATGGCGCCGCTGAAATACACAGACTTCTCGGCCACTTTCGGCTTCACTCGAGCGCCGCCCGAACCTAGCCGAGTGTACTCGGCTAGGTTCGGCTAGCTCCGCTCACAGTCACGGCCATCCCGGGGCGGGACTACGAGTGGAGCCAAAAGTGAACGAGAGTCGCCGAGAAGAGCCGAGGACCGGCTCTGTGTATTTCGGCGCCGGCGGCGCCATTTTCAAACTGCAGTGACACTGACATGTCACTGCAGTTTAACTGCAGCCTGGGCAACGCTGCAAAAGGACACAGACAAAGCTGCAGATGGGCACTGGCAAAGCTGCAAGGCTGCAAATGGACACTGATAAGGCCACACCCCTATTTTGAAAAGCCCCCCCCCATTTTAAGCCCCACCCCTTTGAATTTAGAAGCATTAAACCTCCATAATTTAGGTGGTCGTGGTGTTTTTATATTATAAACTTTGGGTAATATGAAAGAAGACAGAGCTACAAGAGAACGTGGTAATAACACAATGCAAGATGCAGGAAAAACACAAGAAAGAGAAATATAAAGAATGTAACATAAAATGAGATGAGTTGGAGATACTCACTCTGTCTGCTGATCTCTCTACATCTCCCAGTGATGTGAAAACCTCTCTTACTGTTCTGAGTATTTATAGCTGGAATCTAGTTTCGCTTTGCTGACTTCTGCTTCTGAGAAATCACGTGATTAATTTGTATGGCATCCAACTGAGACTCCACCCAGAGATCAGGTCACATTGATTCACAATCAAGTGTTGGAGTCTCTGTTGGTCTTTATTTTCTCATTGTATATATATATATATTTTTGCACATTTTCCGGTTTGACTGATTTTGTTTCAGCTAATGAGAATTTGCATTCTAGGAGAAGGGGACAGTCCATTGAGGTTCTCCTAGTGACGTCTATTGGGGATGAAAACATCGGATCCTGCCCCCCCCAAAAAATCTCCTGTATGGACCTTCATGTTTAACCCTTTCACTACCTGGGATGTTAAGTACAACAACCAATGGAGGACAGCCGTGTGAACTGACTCCTGCCTGCTGGCAGCCTGTTTACATGTGTTCAGCTGACTGTCGGATTTTTAGATGAAGGTCTTTACAACCGTCTCTGTGTTGGGAGAGACCAGCCGCGCAGTGACTTCGCTGGGGGGGGGGCGTGCCTGCAGCCTGAGCCTGACACAGGTTCTCTCCTCCTCTGTCCCTCACTCCCGCCTAAGCTGCTGCCTGTCTTGATCTGGTCTTCACCCGGGCAGCGCGGCTGCACACTGTCCTCTCTAGCTGCCGCCCGGGTGTTATTGTTTCTGTACTAATAGATGGAGGGTAGTCCTTGGAGCGGTCTGTACTGATCGAGGGGGGTTTTCCCCTTGGCGGTCTGTACTAATGGGGGGGGGGTTGTCCTGGGGGGTCTGTACTAATGGGGGGGGGTTGTCCTGGGGGGTCTGTACTAATGGGGGGGGGTTGTCCTGGGGGGTCTGTACTAATGGAGGGGGTTTTTCCTGGGGGGGTTAATGGAGGGGGAATTGTCCTGGGGGGTCTGTACTAGTGGAGGGGGATTTGTCCTGGGGGGTCTGTACTAATGGAGGGGGGGTTGTCCTGGGGGGGTCTGTACTAATGGAGGGGGGTTGTCCTGGGGGGGTCTGTACTAATGGAGGGGGAGTTGTCCTGGGGGGTCTGTACTAATGGAGGGGGAGTTGTCCTGGGGGGTCTGTACTAATAGAGGGGGAGTTGTCCTGGGGGGTCTGTACTAATGGAGGGGGGTTGTCCTGGGGGGTCTGTACTAATGGAGGGGGAGTTGTCCTGGGGGGTCTGTACTAATAGAGGGGGAGTTGTCCTGGGGAGTCTGTACTAATGGAGGGGGGGTTGTCCTGGGGGGTCTGTACTAATGGAGGGGGAGTTGTCCTGGGGGGTCTGTACTAATAGAGGGGGAGTTGTCCTGGGGGGTCTGTACTAATGGAGGGGGGGTTGTCCTGGGGGGTCTGTACTAATGGAGGGGGAGTTGTCCTGGGGGGTTTGTACTAGTGGAGGGGGATTTGTCCTGGGAGGTCTGTACTAATGGAGGGGGAGTTGTCCGGGGGGGTCTGTACTAATGGAGGGGGTTTGTCCTGGGGGGGTTGTCCTGGGGGGGTTGTCCTGGGGGGGTCTGTACTAATGGAGAGAGAGTTGTCCTGGGGGGGTCTGTACTAATGGAGGGGGAGTTGTCCTGGGGGGTCTGTACTAATGGAGGGGGTTTGTCCTGGGGGGTCTGTACTAATGGAGGGGGTTTGTCCTGGGGGTCTGTACTAATGGAGGGGGAGTTGTCCTGGGGGGGTCTGTACTAATGGAGGGGGGGGGTGGTTGTCCTGGGGGGTCTGTATTAATGAAGGGGGGTTGTCCTTTGGGGTCTGTAGTAATGGAGGGGGTTGTCCTAGGGGGGTCTGTACTAATAAAGGGGGGTTGTCCTGGGGGGTTCTGTACTAATGAACGGGGGATTTTTCCTGGGGGGTCTGTACTAATGGAGAGGGGATTTGTCCTGGTGGGGTCTGTACTAATGGAGGGGGGATTTGTCCTGGGGGGCGGTTCTGTACTAATGGAGGGGGGGTTGTCCTGGGGGGGTCTGTACTAATGGAGGGGGTTTGTCCTGGTGGGGGGTCTGTACTAATGGAGGGGGGTTTGTCCTGGTGGGGGGTCTGTACTAATGGAGGGGGGTTTGTCCTGGGGGGTCTGTACTAATGAAGGGGGGATTTGTCCTGTGGGGTTTGTACTAGTGGAGGGGGGGTTCTCCTGGGGGGTCTGTAGTAATGGAGGGGGTTTGTCCTGGGGGTCTGTACTAATGGAGGGGGGGGTTGTCCTGGGGGGTCTGTACTAATGAAGGAGGGATTTGTCCTGTGGGGGTCTGTACTAGTGGAGGGGGTTTGTCCTGGGGGGTCTGTACTAATAGAGGGGGGGTTTGTCCTGGGGGTCTGTACTAATGGAGGGGGGTTGTCCTGGGGGGTCTGTACTAATGAAGGGGGGGGGTTGTCCTGTGGGGGGTCTGTACTAATGGAGGGGGCTTTGTCCTGGGGGGATCTGTACTAATGGAGGGGGGGTTGTCCTGGTGGGGGTATACTAATGGAGGGGGGGTGGTTTGTCCTGGGGGGTCTATACTGATGAAGGGGGGATCTGTACTGAAAGAGGGGTTTATACTTAGTGGGGGGTCTGCACTGACGAAGGGGGGTCTATACTTAGTGGAGGGGGTCTGTACTGAGGGGCAACTAAAGTTGGTGGAAGGGGGGTGACACCATGTTATACCGCACCTGGTGACACCAACCCTAGTGACGTCACTGCAGCTGCGGGCTCTTCTTTCGCCCCTTCCCCTCCCTCTCCCTCTCCGCACGTGCACTGCTATACTAGTGAGCGGTGCTGGCCAGCACAGCCTCCCACTGTGTTTCTTCCCCCGCCTTCATATCAGCCAGGGAAAAAATAGAATAGAAAAAGGAGCAGAGAAGAGGATTGTGGGACATGTAGTCCCGAGGACTGGCAGCCCCACTGTAACACGGAAACTGCAGCCCACACAGCAGGCTCAGCTGAATGGGAGAGAGAGAGATACAGGAGCCTGAGAAAGCTTTCAGGGAAGTACACCCAGGACTCCAGAGGGAGAGGGCAGTGCTGAGGGAACACCATCATAGAGGGAATCCCACTGCCCTGCGCCACCAGAGGGAAAGACACACAGCCTAGCGCCAACCCTGGCGGAGAAAGAAATGGAGTCACTGCCAGAATACAGATCTGGGTGCTACCCAACGGAGTCGCCACGGGCAATTCAGAGTGAGCAGACTCCTGATCAGAGGAACCATCGCTGGGTCAGGTGAGAGGGCCGATCGGCCATTATTTACTAACGTCCATAGGAACTGCAGTCTCTGACCATCTCTTGTATAATGTCTGCAGTCTCTGACCTTCTCTTGTATCATGTCTTCAGTCTCTGACCTTCTCTTGTATCATGTCTTCTGTCCATGACCTTCTCTTGTATCATGTCTTCTGTCTCTGACCTTCTCTTGTATCATGTCTTCAGTCTCTGACCTTCTCTTGTATCATGTCTTCAGTCTCTGACCTTCTCTTGTATCATGTCTGCAGTCTCTGACCATCTTTTGTATCATGTCTGCAGTCTCTGACCATCTCTTGTATCATGTCTGCAGTCTCTGACCATCTCTTGTATCATGTCTGCAGTCTCTGACCATCTCCTGTACCATGTCTGCAGTCTCTGACCTTCTCTTGTATCATGTCTTCAGTCTCTGACCATCTCCTGTACCATGTCTGCAGTCTCTGACCATCTCTTGTACCATGTCTGCAGTCTCTGACCATCTCCTGTATTATGTCTGCAGTCTCTGACCATCTCTTGTACCATGTCTGCAGTCTCTGACCATCTCTTGTATCATGTTTGCAATCTCTGACCAGCTTCTGTACCATGTCTGCAGTCTCTAACTGTCTCTTGTATCATGTCTACAGTCTCTGATCATCTCCTGTACTATGTCTGCAGTCTCTGATCATCTCCTGTACTATGTCTGCAGTCTCTGATCATCTCCTGTACCATGTCTGCAGTCTCTGATCATCTCCTGTATTATGTCTGCAGTCTCTGATCATCTCCTGTACTATGTCTGCAGTCTCTGACCATCTCTTGTACCATGTCTGCAGTCTCTGACCATCTCTTGTATCATGTTTGCAATCTCTGACCAGCTTCTGTACCATGTCTGCAGTCTCTAACTGTCTCTTGTATCATGTCTACAGTCTCTGATCATCTCCTGTACTATGTCTGCAGTCTCCGATCATCTCCTGTACTATGTCTGCAGTCTCTGACCATCTCCTGTATTATGTCTGCAGTCTCTGACCATCTTGTGTATCATCTCTGCAGTCTCTGACCGTATCCTGTATTATGTCTGGGGACAGGGGCGGACTGACAACTCATGGGGCCCCCGGGCAATAGGAGATCCTGGGGCCCCCTGTCCCCGCTCATGTTTTCCCACCCACACCCACACAAATCCCCTCCTACATTTTGCACTGCCCAAACTACATGCGTTCGTCACAGAATTACATTAAAGAAAGTGCAACAACAGGTACCTTTCCAAAATTAAAGTGATTGTGAAGTCATCATCATGTGCGATTGTGCGTGTTTGCCAGGCCTAAGCAGAAGCAAACAGCCAATCAAATATAGTGCTCAATATGGATTCAATAAATATGCATAGCCATAGATATCATAAATGACTACAGGAAGTAACCAGAGACTGCAAATGCGACTACAGGAAATAACCAGAGGCAGCGAATGCGACTACAGGAAATAACCAGAGACTGCGAATGCAACTACAGGAGATAACCAGAGACTAGGGATGCGACTACAGGAAATAACCAGAGACTGGGGATGCGACTACAGGAGATGACCAGACTGGGGATGCGACTACAGGAGATAACCAGAGGCTGCAAATGCGACTACCGGAAATAACCAGACTGCAAATGCGACTACAGGAAATAACCAGAGGCTGCGAATGCGACTACAGGAAATAACCAGAGACTGGGGATGCGACTACAGGAAATAACCAGAGACTGGGGATGCGACTACAGGAAATAACCAGAGACTGGGGATGCGACTACAGGAAATAACCAGAGACTGGGGATGCGACTACAGGAAATAACCAGAGACTGGGGATGCGACTACCGGAAATAACCAGAGACTGGGGATGCGACTACAGAAGATAACCACACTGCGAATGTGACTACAGGAGATGACCAGACTGGGGATGCGACTACAGGAGATAACCAGAGGCTGCAAATGCGACTACCGGAAATAACCAGACTGCGAATGCGACTACAGGAAATAACCAGAGGCTGCGAATGCGACTACAGGAAATAACCAGAGACTGGGGATGCGACTACAGGAAATAACCAGAGACTGGGGATGCGACTACAGGAGATAACCAGACTGGGGATGCGACTACAGGAGATGACCAGACTGGGGATGCGACTACAGGAAATAACCAGACTGGGGATGCGACTACAGGAAATAACCAGACTGCGAATGCGACTACAGGAAATAACCAGAGGCTGCAAATGCGACTACAGGAAATAACCAGAGACTGGGGATGCGACTACAGGAGACAACCAGAGACTGCGGATGCGACTACAGGAGATAACCAGACTGCAAATGCGACTACAGGAGATGACCAGACTGCAAATGCGACTACCGGAAATAACCAGACTGCGAATGCGACTACAGGAAATAACCAGAGGCTGCGAATGCGACTACAGGAAATAACCAGAGATTGGGGATGCGACTACAGGAGATAACCAGAGACTGGGGATGCGACTACAGGAGATAACCAGACTGGGGATGCGACTACAGGAGATGACCAGACTGGGGATGCGACTACAGGAGATGACCAGACTGGGGATGCGACTACAGGAAATAACCAGACTGCGAATGCGACTACAGGAAATAACCAGAGGCTGCAAATGCGACTACAGGAAATAACCAGAGACTGGGGATGCGACTACAGGAGACAACCAGAGACTGCGGATGCGACTACAGGAGATAACCAGACTGCAAATGCGACTACAGGAGATGACCAGACTGCAAATGCGACTACAGGAGATGACCAGAGACTGGGGATGCAACTACAGGAGATAACCAGACTGGGGATGCGACTACAGGAGATAACCAGACTGCGAATGCGACTACAGGAGATAACCAGACACTGCGAATGCGACTACAGGAGATAACCAGACACTGCAAATACGACTACAGGAGATAACCAGACTGCGAATGCGACTACAGGAGATAACCAGACTGCGAATGCGACTACAGGAGATAACCAGACACTGCAAATGCGACTACAGGAGATAACAGACACTGCGAATGCGACTACAGGAGATAGCCAGACACTGTGAATGCGACTACAGGAGATAACCAGACACTGCAAATGCGACTACAGGAGATAACCAGACACTGCGAATGCGACTACAGGAGATAGCCAGACACTGTGAATGCGACTACAGGAGATAACCAGACTGCGAATGCGACTACAGGAGATAACCAGACTGCGAATGCGACTACAGGAGATAACCAGACTGCGAATGCGACTACAGGAGATGACCAGAGACTGGGGATGCAACTACAGGAGATAACCAGACTGGGGATGCGACTACAGGAGATAACCAGAGGCTGCGAATGCGACTACAGTAAATAACCAGAGACTGGGGATGCGACTACAGGAGATAACCAGAGGCTGCGAATGCGACTACAGTAAATAACCAGAGACTGGGGATGCGACTACAGGAGATAACCAGACTGCGAATGCGACTACAGGAGATAACCAGACTGGGGATGCGACTACAGGAGATGACGAGACTGGGGATGCGACTACAGGAAATAACCAGACTGCGAATGCGACTACAGGAGATAACCAGAGGCTGCAAATGCGACTACAGAAAATAACCATAGACTGGGGATGCAACTACAGGAGACAACCAGAGACTGCGAATGCGACTACAGGAAATAACCAAAGACTGCGAATGCGACTCCAGGAGATGACCAGACTGCGAATGTGACTACAGGAGATGACCAGACTGCGAATGCGACTACAGGAGATAACCAGACTGCGAATGCTACTACAGGAGATAACCAGACTGCAAATGCTACTACAGGAGATAACCAGACTGCGAATGCGACTACAGGAGATAACCAGACACTGCGAATGCGACTACAGGAGATAACCAGACACTGCGAATACGACTACAGGAGATAACTAGACTGCGAATGCGACTACAGGAGATAACCAGACTGCGAATGCGACTACAGGAGATAACCAGACTGCGAATGCGACTACAGGAGATAACCAGACTGCGAAAGCGACTACAGGAGATAACTAGACTGCAAATGCGACTACAGGAGATAACCAGACTGCGAATGCGACTACAGGAGATAACCAGACTGCGAATGCGACTACAGGAGATAACCAGACTGCGAATGCTACTACAGGAGATAACCAGACTGCGAATGCTACTACAGGAGATAACCAGACTGCGAATGCGACTACAGGAGATAACCAGACACTGCGAATGCGACTACAGGAGATAACCAGACACTGCGAATACGACTACAGGAGATAACCAGACTGCGAATGCGACTACAGGAGATAACCAGACTGCGAATGCGACTACAGGAGATAACCAGACTGCGAATGCGACTACAGGAGATAATCAGACTGCGAATGCGACTACAGGAGATAACCAGACACTGCGAATGCGACTACAGGAGATAACCAGACTGCGAATGCGACTACAGGAGATAACCAGACACTGCGAATGCGACTACAGGAGATAACCAGACTGCGAATGCGACTACAGGAGATAACCAGACACTGCGAATGCGACTACAGGAGATAACCAGACACTGCGAATGCGACTACAGGAGATAACCAGACTGCGAATGCGACTACAGGAGATAACCAGACTGCGAATGCGACTACAGGAGATAACCAGACACTGCGAATGCGACTACAGGAGATAACCAGACTGCGAATGCGACTACAGGAGATAACCAGACTGCGAATGCGACTACAGGAGATAACCAGACACTGCGAATGCGACTACAGGAGATAACCAGACTGCGAATGCGACTACAGGAGATAACCAGACTGCGAATGCGACTACAGGAGATAACCAGACTGCGAATGCGACTACAGGAGATAACCAGACTGCGAATGCGACTACAGGAGATAACCAGACACTGCGAATGCGACTACAGGAGATAACCAGACACTGCGAATGCGACTACAGGAGATAACCAGACTGCGAATGCGACTACAGGAGATAACCAGACTGCGAATGCGACTACAGGAGATAATCAGACTGCGAATGCGACTACAGGAGATAACCAGACACTGCGAATGCGACTACAGGAGATAACCAGACTGCGAATGCGACTACAGGAGATAACCAGACACTGCGAATGCGACTACAGGAGATAACCAGACTGCGAATGCGACTACAGGAGATAACCAGACACTGCGAATGCGACTACAGGAGATAACCAGACACTGCGAATGCGACTACAGGAGATAACCAGACACTGCGAATGCGACTACAGGAGATAACCAGACACTGCGAATGCGACTACAGGAGATAACCAGACTGCGAATGCGACTACAGGAGATAACCAGACACTGCGAATGCGACTACAGGAGATAACCAGACTGCGAATGCGACTACAGGAGATAACCAGACACTGCGAATGCGACTACAGGAGATAACCAGACACTGCGAATGCAACTACAGGAGATAACCAGACTGCGAATGCGACTACAGGAGATATCCAGACTGCGAATGCGACTACAGGAGATAACCAGGTATCCAGTTTTAAAATGTAAACTTTCAGCAATGCACAGCTATACAGGGGGGTAAACAACATTTCCAGGGATGGTTTAGCAAAAAAAAAAGGGGTCTACAGGCCGTTTATATAATGTAGGCAGCAGAACCTTATCTACCTGACCATTCGGGCTCACCTCCCGCTCTCTGGGGTCTGGGGGCGGAGCTTTCGTCGGTAGGGGGCGGAGCTTTCGTCGGGAAAGGGGGCGGAGCTTTCGCCAGGAAAGGGGGCGGAGCTTTCGTCGGTAGGGGCGGTGATTTCTGTGGTCCAGAGCGGAGCTCTCAGAAGTGCAGGAGAGACGCTCAGACTCAGACTACATGAGGAGGGGCGGGGCAGGGCAGGGTCAGAGCGTCAGTGGAGCTCCCTGTCCCGCCCCTCCCTGCTGACAGAGCCTCTCTCAGCCTAAGCCGAGGTCTGCTCGGCAGGGGGCTGGCCGCGGTGCTGAGAGCTGTAAAAATCCAGGAGGACGGGGTTTTCATGCGGTGCGGCGGGCGGCTTTTTTCCTCTGCTGACTGAGCCGCTCATGGGGCCCCTCCTGACGTCGGGCCCTCGGTCGGCGACCGAGTGACCGAATGGTCAGTCCGCCCCTGTCTGGGGACTCTTTCTAACAGAAGCCCTCTCTGTGTGCATCAGAGAGACTCCCCTCCAGGTCTCATTAGTGTTCTCTCTTCCTATATTTTCTTTATTGTTAAGAGATCATGGGAGGATTTCAGGGTAACAAAGACTTCTTAGGGGAGCATCTCTGTATTTGAGTCGTTGCCATAGAATCATTTGTAAAGGGGAGGAGTTGGTAAGATGACCACGCCCATGTGGGGGCGCCAGAAATATTTCTGCACCCAGGCGTCTGTGACCCTAGGATCGGCCCTGACCCTTGATATTTCACCAAAGCCCACCCCCCCCAACTCCTAAAAACAAATAATAATAATAATAATAATAATAATAAAATTGTAAAACAATTATAAAAATAAAAACTACTGACACTGTTCCACTGCCCTATTGACACCAATCTCTGCCCTACTGACACCAATCTCTGCCCTACTGACACCAATCTCTGCCCTACTGACACCAATCTCTGCCCTACTGACACCAATCTCTGCCCCACTGACACCAATCTCTGCCCTACTGACACCATTCTCTGCCCTACTGACACCAATCTCTGCCCCACTGACACCAATCTCTGCCCCACTAACACCAATCTCTGCCCCACTGACACCAATCTCTGCCCCACTGACACCAATCTCTGCCCCACTGACACCAATCTCTGCCCCTCTGACACCAATCTCTGCTCCACTGACACCAATCTCTGCCCCTCTGACACCAATCTCTGCCCCCCTGACACCAATCTCTGCCCCTCTGACACCAATCTCTGCCCCTCTGACACCAATCTCTGCCCCTCTGACACCAATCTCTGCCCCACTGACACCAATCTCTGCCCCTCTGACACCAATCTCTGCCCCACTGACACCAATCTCTGCCCCTCTGACACCAATCTCTGCCCCACTGACACCAATCTCTGCCCCGCTGACACCAATCTCTGCCCCACTGACACCAATCTCTGCCCCTCTGACACCAATCTCTGCCCCCCTGACACCAATCTCTGCCCCTCTGACACCAATCTCTGCCCCTCTGACACCAATCTCTACTCTACTGACACCAATCTCTGCCCCACTGACACCAATCTCTACCCCTCTGACACCAATCTCTGCCCCTCTGACACCAATCTCTGCCCCACTGACACCAATCTCTGCCCCTCTGACACCAATCTCTGCCCCACTGACACCAATCTCTGCCCCGCTGACACCAATCTCTGCCCCTCTGACACCAATCTCTGCCCCTCTGACACCAATCTCTGCCCCTCTGACACCAATCTCTGCCCCTCTGACACCAATCTCTGCCCCTCTGACACCAATCTCTGCTCCTCTGACACCAATCTCTGCCCCTCTGACACCAATCTCTACTCTACTGACACCGTCCACTGCTCTGCTGGTGTACACACGTGTGTTTGTGCTCTTGGGTGCTCACCCTAATGCCCTAGGACGTGCACACCAATGACGGGTTCTCTGTTCTGCCTTGACTCTGAATGGCTCCGTCCCCTCTGACACACCTAGTTAGATAGTGGGAAGCTGCAGACACCTACTATGTAACTATGTGATGCTACTCTTTTCCTTCAGCGCCTGGATGAGGGATACCTTCATTGTAGAGGTGTTGGAAGTAGTGCTAGCCATGTGATTTTCTACGATCATGGCTGGTGGTGAGGGCTTAGCTTCCTTTTGCTACTGTAGGTCTGCTGGTTCCACAAGCTTGTCACCCATAACTATAACAAACCACACCCATTTTGCATCAGTGTCCCCTCCCAGGTCATGCAGTCTGAATTGTCCTGCTAATGCGAAGACAAGCCATACGATACAATAAAGACATAGAAGACATAAAGCCATAATACAATAAAGCCATGTGATACAATAAAGACATAGAAGACATAAAGCCATAATACAATAAAGCCATATGATACAATAAATACATAGAAGAGAATGAAGAGTAATATTGTATCCTCATTGTATCCCCATTGTATCCCCATTATATCCTCATTGTATCCTCATTGTATTATCATTGTATCCTCATTGTATCCTCATTGTATCCTCATTGTATCCTCATTGTATCCTGTATAAGGAATGAAAGTGAAACTGACTCACCCTCCCGAATGGTAAATGTGCACCGATGTTCTAAAAGCAGAAAAGAAAGCCACAATTCTTGGTCCTTATATTTATAGCTACATAATTACCTTTCACTTTCTGTGGGGGAGGGGTGATC
Source organism: Lithobates clamitans (assembly GCA_037952925.1). NCBI lineage: Eukaryota > Metazoa > Chordata > Amphibia > Anura > Ranidae > Lithobates > Lithobates clamitans. The sequence goes on from JBBGZY010002700.1 coordinate 150,212, forward strand.
TTAAAGGAAACGGCACCCAATTCGCAGGACATTTCAAAATACATTAATTTGAATGGTTCTGGTTCACATATCTGTGGTGCATTCGCACTCCGCACAAAAAAGGTGTGCGTTTTCTAGGCAGTGCGGTCCGGCTCAGGTGTGAATTCATACCCATTATCTTCTATGGGCAGGCATCTGATTCGCAGATGTGTTCCGTTGTGAACAGGATAAAATACTGAAGCAATCCTGAGCTGATACTGATCATAAAACTGACATGAAACGCTGAACAACTGAGTTTTCTCTTCACAGGGAAACCTGAGCTTCAATTCACACCGCACATGTGTGAACCCAGCCTTATAGTCTCATGAGAAAACACTCCAGATACCAGACTATTGTCTTACTGAATAAACAATTACTGTATGTATGGTAAATACCGGAAACAAATCCCAGCATCCTACAATAGCCACAGGAAGGAGACATAATAGATAAAATAAGTGCCAAAAAAACCCCCAAACAAATGTATTATCCCGCACTACCTAAAAACGACATACGGCTGGGCTAATAATTGTGTGACCGCATCCAACCTAATTGTGTTCCCACAAAGTAAAAAAAAAAGTGCAAATGCTGCTGCGCCTATCTATACCCCTCTGTGCCGTATGTATGAAACCATCAACATAGAAACGTTATACAGCGACTTGCATAAAATATCATTAAAGTGCATTTGCGTGTATAACTTCCTCCACACAAAATTTTCAGTGCAAAACAAAAAAAAAGTATAATACTTCAAAAAAAGTCCTTAATCCCTTCAATACCGGGGACTTAAACCCCCTTCCTGCCCAGGACAATTTTCAGCGTTCAGTGCCATCACACTTTAAATGACAATTGCGCGGTCATACAACACTGTACTCAAACTTTATCATTTTCTTCCCACAAACAGAGCTTTCTTTTGGTGGTATTTGATCACCGCTGTGGTTTTTTATGTCCGCACACACTCTTTGACCATCTCTTGTATCATGTCTGCATATTCTCTGACCATCTCTTGTATCATGTCCGCACACATTCTGACCATCTCTTGTATCATGTCTGCACATTCTCTGACCATCTCTTGTATCACGTCCGCACACTCTCTAACCATCTCTTTTATCATGTCCACACATTCTCTAACAATATCTTGTAGAATGTCCACACACTCTCTGATCATCTCTTGTACCATGTCCGCACACTCTCTGACCATCTCTTGTATCATGTCCGCACATTTTCTGACCATCTCTTGTATCATGTCCGCACATTCTCTGACCATCTCTTGTATCATGTCCGCACATTCTCTGACCTTCTCTTGTACCATGTCCGCACACTCTCTGACCATCTCTTGTATCATGTCCGCACACTCTCTGACCATCTCTTGTATCATGTCCGCACACTCTCTAACCATCTCTTGTATCATGTCCGCACACTCTCTGATCATCTCTTGTAGCATGTCCACACATTCTCTAACAATCCCTTGTAGCATGTCCACATACTCTCTAACCATCTCTTGTATCATGTCCGCACACTCTCTGACCATCTCTTGTAGCATGTCCGCACACACTCTGACCATCTGTTGTAGCATGTCGACACATTCTCTAACCACGTCTTGTAGCATGTCCGCACACTCTCTGACCATCTCTTGTAGCATGTCCGCACACTCTCTAACCATCTCTTGTATCATGTCCGCACACTCTCTAACCATCTCTTGTATCATGTCCGCACACTCTCTGATCATCTCTTGTAGCATGTCCACATATTCTCCAACAATCCCTTGTAGCATGTCCGCACACTCTCTGACCATGTCTTGTATCATGTCCGCACACTCTCTAACCATTTCTTATACCATGTCCACACATTCTCTAACAATCCCTTGTAGCATGTCCGCACACTCTCTGACCATCTCTTGTATCATGTCTGCACACTCGCTGACCATCTCTTGTAGCATGTCCACACACTCTCTAACCATCTCTTGTAGCATGTCCGCACACTCTCTGACCATCTCTTGTATCATGTCTGCACACTCTCTAACCATCTCTTGTAGCATGTCCACACACTCGCTGACCATCTCTTGTAGCATGTCTGCACACTCTCTAACCATCTCTTGTTGCATGTCCACACACTCTCTGACCATCTCTTGTAGCATGTCTGTGCTAGGACGGTGAACGGCTTTCCTCAGTTCACACTGACAGGGAAAGCCACAACAATGCCAATCAGTGCCCATCAGCTGCTAGTCAGTGCCTCATTAAGAATGCCTGTTAATGCCCATCAAAGTGCCAATTAGTACCCCTATCAGTAACACCTGTCAGTGCCCTTCAGATGCCCATCAGTAATGCCTGTCAGTACCTCCTCTTCAGTGCTGCCTATCAGTGCCCATCACTGCCACCTATCATTGCTGCCTATCAGTGCCACCTATCAGTGCCCATCAGTGCCGCCTATCAGTGCCCATTAGTGCAGCATCATCAGTGCCACCTCACCAGTGCCCATCAGTGAAGGAGAAAACAAAATTTTATAACAGAAATGAAGAAAAACTTTATTTTTTCAAAAGATTGTGTCTTTTTTAGTTTGTTTAGCAAAAAATAAAATAACACCAAAAGAAAGCTCTATTTGTGTGAAGAAAATGATAAAAATGTCCTATGTGTACATTGTTGCATGACTGCGTAATTGTCATTCAAAGAGTGACAGCGCTGAAAATTGGCCTGAGCAGGAAGGGGGTAAAGTGCCCGGTATCGATGGGGTTAAATAGCCTTGTAGGATTTAAATGATTCATATGACGTCATCCCAAAAACGAGAGCCGCACCGCTCCTCCGTCATTTGATGGTGGGCGGGCGGCAAGTGGTTAAACTTTTAAAAGCCATACAGTGCAGTTCATTTTGTGGTTCTCAACAGTGTGATCCCGATGACAGGTGCTAGTGCTTGCATTAATGAAGTGATTTACCAGCAATAGGATCCAAATAAAAAAGTGCTGGTGCTTCAGTGATTCCCAAACCCCTTCTAAACTATGCGCTCACCTTGACTTATATGCTGTATGTAGTAAACCATCAACATATAATATCAACATATAAGCTTTATTCCGTGACTTGCATACAATATCATTAAAGTGCTTTTGCATGTATAACTTCCTCCACACCTGTACATTCATTTCATGGATCGTTCTCAGGAAAGGCAAAGCGGTGATCTGCCTATGTAAACAAAGCAGATCGCCGTTCTGACAGAAGAGAAGCAGGAACACCGGTCTCTGTCTTCACCAGTAGCAGCTGGTGGTATATTTTTGGAGGGGGTGTCAATCTGTCCTCTGCCACCCCCCCCCCGGCGGTCGGGTCTCCCGTACCCCCCCCCGATTGGTGGATCGTTCCCTGTACTTACCCTATCTAGGTGGCAGCTTTACCCTGCGTTTCCTCCTTCCTCTGCTTCATGGTGGCCAATAGAACCGCTTCTCCTCTCAGCTCTCAGCGGACCCCCTTCCTGATCCAGGATGAGAATCAGGAAGACAATAGTGAATATTAATTCGCTATTGTCACACAGCTCCCCGAGCCCACCCTTTTGTTAAGCCAATTAGAGCCTCAGGCTGTAATCACATGCATCCAAAAAAAAAAAAACTCCATTAGAATCCATGCGTCCAGCGACCGCATATAAATTAGGGGCCGGGCACATGGATTGGAGGGACAGGCCGCCGCTGGTCTTCACCCAGTCAGACCATCCCCCACACAGTTAGAAAGCACCCCCTAGGGACACGCTTAACCCTTTGATCAACCCTGATGTTAACCCCTTCCCTGCCAGTGTCATTAGTACAGTGACAGTGCATATTATCCCTGTATTGGCGTCACTGGTTCCCACAAAGTGTCACTTAGAGTCTGATTTGTCTGCCGCAATATCTCGGTCCCGCTATAAATCGCTGATCACTGCCATTACTAATAAAAAAAAAAAATAATAATTCTATAAAAATATCCCCTATTTTGTAGACACGACAACTTTTACACAAATATTACCAAAAATATGTAGCAGAACACATATTGGCCTAAATTGATAAAGAAATTAAATTTTTTAAATTTTTTTTTCATTGGAAATGTTTTATAGCAGAAAGTAAAAAATATATATTTCTTTTCAAAATTTGCGGTCTTTTTTTTTGATAGCGCAAAAAATAAAAACCGCATAGGTGATCAAATATTACTAAAAGAAAGTTCTATTTGTGGGGGGAAAAAGGACGTCATTTTTGTTTGCGTACAGCGTCGCACGACCGCGCAATTGTAACGCAGCGCCTTATCGCAAAAAATGGCCTGGTCATGAAGGGGGTAAAACCTTCCGGGGCTGAGGTGGCTAGGTGATTCCACAGCAATAGGATCCAAATAAAAAGTTCTGGTGCTTCAGTGATTCCCGATCACCTTTCAAACTATGCGCTCAGTCTTACTCGAATCACAGAAGCTTCATTCATATGTCTGGGAAATGCAGAGAGCTCCACACACACACACAGAGTACATTCCACTAGGGGCGTATCTAGAGCAAATAGCACCTGGGATGGATCCTATATCTGGCACCACCACCCCCAGCTTTACACACTTTTACATTACACAGACTCCTGCACCTCTGGACCCCTTTACATTACACAGACTCCTGCACCTCTGGACCCCTTTACATTACACAGACTCCTGCACCTCTGGACCCCTTTACATTACACAGACTCCTGCACCTCTGGACCCCTTTACATTACACAGACTACTGCACCTCTGGACCTCTTTACGTTATACAGACTCCTGCACCTCTGGACCTCTTTACATTATACAGACTCCTGCACCTCTGGACCTCTTTACATTATACAGACTCCTGCACCTCTGGACCTCTTTACATTACACAGACTCCTGCACCTCTGGACCACTTTACATTACACAGACTCCTGCACCTCTGGACCTCTTTACATTACACAGACTCCTGCACCTCTGGACCTCTTTACATTACACAGACTCCTGCACCTCTGGACCTCTTTACATTATACAGACTCCTGCACCTCTGGACCTCTTTACATTACACAGACTCCTGCACCTCTTGACCTCTTTACATTACACAGACTCCTGCACCTCTGGACCTCTTTACATTACACAGACTCCTGCACCTCTGGACCTCATTACATTACACAGACTCCTGCACCTCTGGACCTCTTTACATTACACAGACTCCTGCACCTCTGGACCTCTTTACATTACACAGACTCCTGCACCTCTGCACATTGGGTTGCCACCTCATCCCTTTAAACCGGAAAACACAAATTAATTACACAGGTTCTGTGGCTGATTAAGGTGCTAATGAAAATCTCTTGGTGCCTTATCTGCATTCCAGTGTACAAAGCTCCCAACTGTCCCTGATTTCGAGGGACTGTCCCTGATTTGAAGCAATGTCCCTCTGTCCCTCATTCCTCCTCATTTATCCCTCATGTTGGTCTGATGTATATAGTTGTATATAAAATGCTCTTTTTATCTTTCAAAAAGTGTTTCCCAGTGCTAAACCTTTCATTCAATTTCTAAATTTCTGCATTTGTGAACTTCAAAAGCCAGTATAAAGGAATAGTAGTGGTAAAAAAAACAATTATGGAATTAACTAATAATTTTTTTGTATAATTCTCCTTTAAGGGGTGTGACAGGGGGTGTGTCCTATGCCTACATTCATTTGCTAATAGGTGTCTCTCGTTCCTATTTTAAAAGGAGATAAGTGTACGATTCATATGTGTTCAGGTTTAAAGGGATGAGGTGGCAACTCTTTCTGGTCCCCTTTACATTACAGCCCCCTGCACCTTTGGCCCCCTTTATATTACACAGCCCCCTACACCTCTGGACCCCTTTATATTACACAGAAACGCAGCTCTGGACACCATTACATTACACAGCCCCCCTCCGCAGCTTTGGAACACTGCACATTACACAGCCCCCTCCACAGCTCTGGATCTCTCCACACTGCACAGCTCCCCCGCAGCGCTGGACCCCTGCATGTTACACAGCCCCCCTCCGCAGCTTTGGACCACTGCACATTACACAGCCCCCTCCACAGCTCTGGATCTCTCCACACTGCACAGCTCCCCCGCAGCGCTGGACCCCTGCATGTTACACAGCCCCCTCCGCAGCTTTGGACCACTGCACATTACACAGCCCCCTCCACAGCTCTGGATCTCTCCACACTGCACAGCTCCCCCACAGAGCTGGACCCCTGCATGTTACACAGCCCGCCTCTACAGCTTTGGATCCCTGCATTTTACACAGCTCCCCAGCTCTGGACCCCTTTACATTACACAGCCCCCTTTACATTGCACAGCCCCTACACCTCTGGACCCCTTTACATTACACAGCCCCCTACACCTCTGGACCCCTTTATATTACACATCCCCCTACACCTCTGGACCCCTTTACATTACACAGCCCCTGCACCTCTGGACCCCTTTCACATTACACAGCCCCCTGCAGCTCTGGACCCCTTTACATTACACAGCCCCCACCCCTCTGGACCCCTTTATATTACACAGCCCCCTACACCTCTGGACCCCTTTACATTACACAGCCCCCACCCCTCTGGACCCCTTTATATTACACAGCCCCCTACACCTCTGGACCCCTTTACATTACACAGCCCCCTCGCAGCTCTGGACCTCAGCACCCCTTTACATTACACAGCCCCCCTTCAGCTCTAGACACCTGCACATTACACAGCCCCCCTGCAGCTCTGCCCCTTCCTATCTTACTCATGCATGCAGAGCGGGAGAGGCACAGCGCTGAATAGAGGGTGGGAGCTGCTGGAAATAATTTTTCATATTAACAGGCTAATGATTGGTTGCTAGGACCACCTGACCGCAACCCGATAGAACACCTTTGGGATAAATTAGAGCGGCGACTGCGAGCCAGGCCTTCTCATCCAACATCAGTGCCTGACCTCACAAATGCTCTTCTGGAAGAATGGTCAAACATTCCCATAGACACCCTCCTAAACCTTGTGGACGGCCTTCCCAGAAGAGTTGAAGCTGTTATAGCTGCAAAGGGCGGAGCCAAATCAATATTGAACCCTACAGACTAAGACTGGGATGTCATTAAAGTTCATGTGTGTGTAAAGGCAGGCGTCCCAATACTTTTGGTAATCTAGTGTATATGCTGCATGCTCCTGCCTGGTCCCGCTGGTAGGAGCATGCAGTATATTTTTTGGCTGGCATACAATATATATATTACATTGTCATGTTTATATCTGGTATTAAAGAGGAAGTCATTTTATTGGCTTCTAATCTGACAACAACGTTCGTTTCACTTTTCTTTAGCATTCGGCTTCTGAGAAATCACATGACTTCCTCCCATTCCACAGTCATGTAATCCAAAATAAATCCTACGCCTATCCCACCTTCATACCGACAGTGAAAAACATCCGTTGTACAGATCTTACATACAAAGTTTATGAGCATCGGAGGTCAGAAGCGTTTTTTAACCACTTCCCGACCACCCGCCGTCGTTATACATCGGCTGTCTGAAGAGGAATATCACACCTCCCAACTTTTTGAGATGGGAATGAGGGACACCTATCAGCCAAAGTATGTGGCCATAGGACACCCCCCCTGCCACGACCCCTTAATGGGGTACAAAAAAACAAGTTTGGTTAAACCCACAAGGGCTTTTTTTTACCACTACTATTCCTTTATATCGGCTTTTGATATTTACAAATGTAGCAATTTAGAATTTGGATGAAAGGTTTAGCACTGGGAAACACTTTTTGATAGATACGTAGTGTGTTTTATATACATCTATAGAGATCAGACCAAAATGAGGGACAAATGAGGAGGAATGAGGGACGGAGGGACATTGCTCCAAATCAGGGACAGTCCCTCCAAATCAGGGACAGTCCCTCCAAATCAGGGACAGTTGGGAGCTATGGGAATGTTGTTGTTAAAGCAGCAGCTAGATGCCATAACCCCCAGATAAAAGTGGTCTCAGCGGTGGATTTGCCGCAAGATCACTTTTATCAGTAGTAGGAGAAGCCCCCCCCACCCCCACCCTGCCGCTCTCCGGTGCCCTCCGTCGCTTACCGGAGCCTCCGGCATCGGTGGAGGCGATCGAATCATGTCACGTCTGAGGTATGAAGACGAGTGAGGAGTAGATGGCCCCCACCCAGCTCCATACCATTGCAGGGCGGGAGTGACGTCAAAACATTCTTAAATAGCTCTTAAAGCAACATTTTTATTTATTTTTTTTTCAAAGGGCATTTAATGTTTTTTTTATTGCATTTTAGTGTAAATATGAGATGTGAGATTTTTATGACCCCACATCTCATATTTAGGAGGTCCTGTCATGCTTTTTTTTCTATTACAAGGGATGTTTACATTCCTTGTAATACGAATACAATTTTTATCTCTTCCTCCTTGCTTTATTAAAAAAAAAAAATCACCTTTTTTTTTTTAAACAATATATTTAAAAAAAAAAAAATGATATAGCCCTACATTTTATATTGACATTAACAAACGAACCCTATTTTATGGTTATTTCTGAGTAGAGAATAATAAATCCAGCGATTCCGTCATGAGTATCAATGTTCTTTAATATATGCTCTTTTCTTTTCTAGGTCATGTTGTATTAATGTGAGAAATTGTGAGATTTGTTACATGTGTGTATCTTTAACGTTAATAAAAACTTTATAGAAAAAAAAAAAAAGGAATAAAAGTGGGGTTCCACCCAAAAAAAAAAAAAAAAACTACATGAAAAATTAAAAAAAAAAAAATAAAAAAAAATTTGGATATTTTTTTTTACTTACCTCTAAATGCCTGTTGCTAGGGGGTCCCTCGTAGTCTGCCTCTTCCAGTGCCTGGGCTTTTGACATCACTTCCCCCTCGGCACAGGAAGGGCTCAGCTCTGCTCCCTTCCTCCTGTCAATCATCTGGGACCCATTACAGGTTCTGAAATTCGAATTTCGAATAGTATAAATTCGAATTCGAAAATAGCTTGGAAAATAACAATTTATATATATATAAACCATTTTCCGAAATTCGAATTTCATATAGAACGAATTCGAATTTGAATAGAAAAGATTAGACTGGAAATAGGAAATAGACTAGGAAAACAATAGAACAGAATTGAGTAAAATATAATGTGTATATATATTAGATTTTATTCTATTCTGTTCTATTTTTTTTTCTATTCTAATCTTTTCTATTCGAATTTGAATTCATTCTATATGAATTTCGAATTTCAATAGATGGTTATATATAAATAAATATCTAATATATATATATATATATATATACATATACATATATACATATACATTTATATATATATATATATATATAAAACCATTTTCCAAAATTCAAATTTCATATAGAATGAAATTGAATTTAAATAGAATAGAAAATAATATCATAAAAAAAACAATAGATCAGATCAGAAAAAAAAATAAAAATATATATATATATATATATAAATAACCATTTTCTGAAATTCGAATTTTATATAGAATGAAATCGAATTTGAATATAAAAGATTAGAATAGATTAGAAAATAATAGAAAAGAATATCATAGAAAAACAATAGATCAGGAAAAAAACATTATATACATATATATATATATATATATAACCATTTTCCGAAATTCAAATTTCATATAGAATGAATTCGAATAGAAAAGATTAGACTAGAAATAGAAAATAGACTAGAAAAACAATAGAACAGAATTGAGTAAAATATAATGTGTATATATAACATTTTATTCTATTCTGTTCTATTTTTTTTTTCTATTCTAATCTTTTCTATTCGAATTTGAATGCATTCTATATGAATTTCGAATTTCAATTGATGGTTATACATAAATAAATATCTAATATATATATATATATAACCATTTTCCAAAATTCGAATTTCATATAGAATGAAATTGAATTTAAATAGAATAGAAAATAATATCATAGAAAAACAATAGAACAGATCAGAAAAAAAAAAAAAAAAAAAAAATATATATATATATATATATATATATATATATATATATATATATATATATATATATATATATATATATATATATATAATATTTATATATATGTATATCTATCTTCTGAAATTTGAAATTCATATAGAATGAATTCAAATTTGAATAGAAAAAAATAGAATAGAATAGAGCAACAATAGGACAGAATAGAATAAAATATAATATATTATTCTATTCTGTTCTATATATATATAATTTTTTTTCTTCTGATCTGATCTATTGTTTTTCTAAGATCTTATTTTCTATTCTATCCAAATTCAATTTCATTCTATAAGAAATTCGAATTTCGTAAAATGGTTATATATATATATATATATATATATATATATATAAAACCATCTTTTGAAATTCTATTTTTTTTTCTATTCTAATCTTTTCTATTCAAATTTGAATTAATTCTATATGAATTTCGAATTTCAATAGATGGTTATATATAAATAAATATCTAATATATATATATATATAAAACCATTTTCCAAAATTCGAATTTCATATAGAATGAAATTGAGTTTAAATAGAATAGAAAACAATATCTTAGAAAAACAATAGATTAGATCGGGGAAAAATATATATATATATATATATATATAACCATTTTCTGAAATTCGAATTTCATATAGAATGAAATCGAATTTAAATATAAAAGAATAAAAGATTAGAATAGATTAGAAAATAATAGAAAAAAAATTATAGAAAAACAATAGAACAGATCAGGAAAAAAAAAATATATACATATATATATATATATATATATATATATATATATATATATATATATATAAAACCATGTCCCGACATTCGAATTTCATATAGAATGAATTTGAAAAGAAAATAGACTAGAAGAACAATAGAACAGTATAGAATAAAATATAATAGATTTTTTTCTGTTCTATTGTTTTTCTATTCTAATTTTTTCTATTCAAATTTGAATTCATTCTATATGAATTTCGAATTTCAAAAGATGGTTTTATATATATATATATATATATATATATATATATATATATATATATATATATATATATATATATATATATATATATATATATATATAAATATATATATATATATATATAAATATATATATATATATATATAACCATTTTCCGAAATTCAAATTTCATATAGAATGAATTCGAATTCGAATAGAAAAGATTAGACTGGAAATAGAAAATAGACTAGAAAAACAATAGAACAGAATTGAGTAAAATATAATGTGTATATATATTATATTTTATTCTATTCTGTCCTATTTTTTTTCTATTCTAATCTTTTCTATTCAAATTTGAATTCATTCTATATGAATTTCAAATTTCAATAGATGGTTATATATCAATAAATTTCTTATATATATATATAAATAAAAAATTTCCGAAAATCGAATTTCATATAGAATGAAATTGAATTGAAATAGAATAGAAAATAATATCTTAGAAAAACAATAGATCAGATCAGAAAAAAAATAAAAAAATAAAAAAATTATATATATATATATATATATATATATATTAGAAAAAAAATAGTACAGAATAGAATAAAATATTATATATATATATATACACATAATATTTTATTCTATTCTGTTTTATTGTTATTCTATTCTATTCTTTACTATTATATAATATATACACACACACATATATATATATATATATATATATATATATATATATATATATATATATATATATATATATATATATATATATATATATATATATATATATATATATATGTAATATTTATATATATAGCCATCTTCTGAAATTTTAAATTCATATAGAATGAATTCAAATTTGAATAGAAAAAAATAGAATAGAATAGAGTAACAATAGAACAGAATAGAATAAATAATAATATATATATAATTATAATTTTTTTTTTTGTAAACGCTATAACTTTTGCGCAAAGCAATCAATAAACGCTTATTGCGTTTTTTTTTTTTATCAAAAATATGTAGAAGAATACGTATCGGCCTAAACTGAGGAAAAAAAATGTTTTTTTATATATTTTTGGGGGATATTTATTATAGCAAAATCTAAAAAATAATGCGTTTTTTTTTTAAATTGACGCTCTTATTTTGTTTATAGCGCAAAAAATAAAAAACGCAGGGGTGATCAAATACCACCAAAAGAAAGCTCTATTTATGGGAAAAAAAGGACTTTAATTTTGTTTGGGAGCCACGTCGCACAACCGCGCAATTGTCAGTTAAAGCGATGCCGTGCCGAATCGCAAAAAGTGCTCTGGTCAGGAAGGGGGTAAATTTTTCCGGGGCTGAAGTGGTTAAAGACTTGTAGTTTTATTAGCTGTTTTTTTTTTTTTTGACAGGGGCGCAGTTTCAGTGCTTGCCATAGGTGCCATTTTCACTAGATATGCCTCTGGGAGACAGAGAGAGAGAGAGAGAGAGAGAGAGAGAGAGAGAGAATGTAATCATTTTTATTTACCAATGACGGATGCAGTCTGGGGTGCGCTCAATCCCTCTCACAGCTTTTACTGCCATGGTGACGCGAAACCATGCAGCGTTCTTCTGGTTTGCTGAAGAGGAATATTATCTGAATATTATCTAAATATTATCAAATTCGAAAATAGAAATATTTTCGAATGCGATTGAAATAATTTCTAATACAGTTGAAATAATTTCGAATGCGGTTGAAATATTTTCGAATGCGGTTGAAATATTATAGAATCCGATTGAAATAATTTTGAATAAAGTTGAAATAATTTCGAATGCGGTTGAAATATTATCAAATTCGGTAGAAATATTTTCGAATGCGATTGAAATATTATCAAATTCGGTAGAAATATTTTCGAATGCGATTGAAATATTATCAAATTCGGTAGAAATATTTTCGAATGCGATTGAAATATTATCGAATACAATTGAAATAATTTCTAATACAGTTGAAATATTTTCGAATGCGGTTGAAATATTTTCGAATGCGGTTGAAATATTTTCGAATTCGACCGATTTTCGAATTCGGTCGAAAACGAAACTGATTTGAAAAACGAATTTATTGAATTTAACGAATCTAACTAAACTAAATTAATTAAATAACGAATTAAAACGAAACAAAACTAAACAAATTTTTTCATTTTGCACATGCCCAATAAAAGTCAGCTGCAGTATTTGTAGCTGCTGACCTTTATTTTTTTATTTTTTTTTTACTGGACCTCGGGTGGAACTCCTCTTTAAAGAACAGTGTAAAAAAAAAAAAAAAAAAAAAGAAAGGTAGAATAAATAAGAAAAAAAAAAAAATTTTTTAAACATGCCCCGTCTCACCGAGCTCACGTGCAGAAGCGAACGCATACGTGAGTAGCGCCACATATGAAAACGGTGGTCAAACCACACATGTGAGGTATCGCCGCGATCAGTAGAGCGAGAGCAATAATTCTCGCCCTAGACCTCCTCTGTATCGCAAAACTGGTAACCTGTAGAATTTTTTAAACGTCGCCTATGGAGATTTTTAGGGGGAAAAGTTTGTCACCATTCCACGAGCGGGCACAACTTTAAAGTGTGACATGTTGGGTATCAATTTACTCGGCGTAACATTATCTTTCACAATATAAAAAAAAATTGGGCTAAGTTTACTGTTGTCTTATTTTTTAATTCAAAAAAGTTAATTTTTTCCAAAAAAAAGAGCGCTTGTAAGAACGCTGCGCAAATACGGTGTGACAAAAAGTATTGCAGCGACCGCCATTTTATTCTCTAGGGTGTTAGAATAAATATATATATATATATATATAATGTTTGGGGGTTCCAAGTGATTTTCTAGCAAAAAAAAAAATATTTTAACTTGTAAACAACAAGTTTGAAAAATAGGCCTGTCCTTAAAGAGGTTGTAAAGGTTTTTTTTCACCTTAATGCATTCTATGTCGTTCTTTTTTGTTTAAAGCGCAAAAAATAAAAACCGCAGAGGTGATCAAATATCACCAAAAGAAAGCTCTATTTGTGGGTAAAAAAGGACGTCAATTTTGTTTTGGTGTAACGTCGCACGACTGCGCAATTGTCAGTTAAAGCGACGCAGTGCCGAATCGCAAAAAGTGGCCTGGTCATTTGGCAGCCAAATGGTCCGGGGAAGTGGTTAATAAGGGCACTTACCTGTCCAGCGAGCCAGCGATGACGGTCCCCCGAGGTCGATCCTTCCATCGGATTGGGTGCCGGTGCCGCCACCCTAATGAAGGGAAACGGGCAGTGGAGCCTTGAGGCTTCACTGGCCCGTTTCCTACTGCGCATGCGCAAGTCACACGGCGCTTTGTGAATGGCCCCGTCATCTTCTGGAACCCACACAGGTCCCAGAAGACAACGGAGGGGGGGGAGCTCGCCGAAGAGGAGGAAGTGGCGGAACAGCTCAGCGGAACTAAAAAGAGGCAGATTAGGAAAACTGCCTAGCAACAGGGGTTTCTGGTAAGTAAAAAATGTTTTTTTTCTTCTTCTATGTTTTTTAATGTATTTCAAAGAACATTTTAATGTATAAATGTTTTTTAGGATGGACCTCCGTTTTAAAAACGTGCATGCATAAACTCGTCTAGAACAGATCTGGAGTGTGTTTTTTTGTGGTGTGAACAGCCCTAAGAAAAAAATTGTTTTTTTTTTGTGCATAAAAACATATGTAATGGAAACATTTATTTTAAAAACAAATGATTCTTTGACTGAACTGTATTTGTGTCTATGAGATCAGTTGACACAGTAATTTGAATCTCATGAGTACAAGGTCTGTGGTATGTCTGTGGCAGATGCAGATTCTGTTCCTCTTTTAACCATTTCCCACCCGGGCCAATTCTGACACTTCTCTCCTACATGTTAAAATCATCATTTTTTTGCTAGAAAATTACTCACAACACCCAAACATTATATATATTGTTTTAGCAGACACCCTAGGGAATAAAATGGCGGTCATTGCAACTTTTTATCTTGCATGGTATTTGCGCAATAATTTTCCAAACGCCTTTTTTTGGGGAAAAAAACAATTTCATGAATTAAAAAATAACAAAACATTAAAGTTAAATTTTTTTGTGTAATGTGAAAGATGATGTTAGGCATAGTAGATAGATACCCAACATGTTGCGCTTTAAAATTGCGCACGCTCATGGAATGGCGCCAAACTTCGGTACTTAAAAATCTCCACATGTGTGGTTTGAACGGTGTTTACATATGTGGGCGGGACTTACGTGTGTGTTCGCTTCTGAGCGCAAGCTACCGGGGACAAGGGCGTTTTAATTTTTAAATTTTTTTTTTTTATTTTCCTTTATTTTATTTTTTTTACACTCTTTTGCATTTTTTTTTTAACACTTTTATTCCTATTACAAGAAATGTAAACATTATGACAGGTCCTCTTTATGGAGAGATGTGGGGTCACTAAGACCCCACATCTCTCCTCCAGGCTGAAAAGCATAAGATCGGGAAAAAAATTCACTGATCTCATGCTGACAGCTGCGTTTGTGGCTTTGTTTACATCCGTGGCCCGGACGTGACGTCATAGCGTTGAGTCCGGGCTTCCGATGGTCATAGAGATGACTGGTCACCAGAAATTTCTATGGTCGTCTCTATGCTCATCATCTGCCGGCGGCTGATTTTTTCTCCGGGTCCCCGATGGCACAGGAGAGCCAGGAGAAGCACCAAATGGCGGCAGGAGGAGGGGGGGGGGGTGTCCCCTCCCGTCGCCTGTAAGAACGATCAAGTGGTAGAACTGCTGCTATGATCATTCTTATCGTGCACAAAATCGCCGGCAGAAAATAATGATATCTGAATGATGCCTGTAGCTGCACCCTCATTCAGATATCCCCCCTAAAATTCAAGGACGTCATATGATGTACTGCGGACAGGAAGTGGTTAAGACTCTGCCCATTTGTTCGCTATGGTACACTATGCATGCCGCAGGTCAGCATCTCCCTGGTAGGAGGCCCAGGGGCCCATGATGCTGTTAAGGTGGTACTGCCTATGAAAGGCTACTTGTGCCTTTACTGGATCGGCAGCTTTAAGTCCCCTGCTACTCTGCACGTCGCCAAGCTTGGTGCCACTCCGCACATTAATGTTGCGTCAAAAAGATGGCTGCCACATAGCGGCCATCTGTAAGCCTGGGGGCCCCATAATCTCTAATTGCCTGGGGCCCCCTTGAGTTGTCAGTCCGCCCCTAATGGGGGGCACTCGTGCGGGCACGCTCCCGAGTCCTGCTGCTGCGTCCATTGACAGAGACAGCAGGACTCGGCCCCGTCCCCCTGGCTCCTGTGTCACTGGATTTGATTGACAGCAGCGGGAGCCAATTGCTTCTGCTACTATCAGTCTATCTAATGAGGACCCGAGACAGAGGCTGGAGCTGCTGGGCTCGTCCTCGACGCTGGAACAATCGAGTTTAGGTAAGTAAAAGGGGGGCTCTGGGGGGGCTGCAGCACAGAAGGTTTTTCACCTTAATGCATAGAATGCAAACCTGGAGACTTTACAACCCCTTTAAATGAGGCGAGTGCAAAGCAGGGGAAAAAAGTATACTCAAAATAGGAAATGAAAAATATTAAATTAGTGCATTTAGTTGAATATATATACAGACAATACTACATCAGAATCATTGTATGGATTGTATTGATACTCTTAACCAAACACACTCATTTTTACAGTGCCTTGAAAAAGTATTCATACCCCTTGCAATTTCCCACATTTTGTTACAACCAAAAACGTAAATGTATTTTATTGGGATTTTATGTGATAGACCAACACAAAGTGGCTCATAATTGTGAATTGGAAGGAAAATGATAAATGGTTTTCAACATTTTTTACAAATAATTATATGACAAGTGTGGGGGGGGGGCATTTGTATGGCGCCCCCCGGAGTCAATACTTTATAGAACCCCCTTTCTCTGCAATTACAGCTGTAAGTCTTTTTGGGGACGTCTCTACCAGCTTTGCACATCTAGAGTAAAGGGGGCTGAATACAAATGCCCCCCCACACTTTTCAGATATTTATTTGTAAAAAATGTTGAAAACCATTTATTATTTTCCTCCCACTTCACAATTATGAGCCACTTTGTGTTGGTCTATCACATAAAATCCCAATAAAATAAATTTACATTTTTGGTTGTAACGTGACAAAATGTGGAAAATCTCAAGGGGTATGAACAGTGGCGTCGCTAGGGGGTGGCTTTTGGGGCTATAGCCCTGAAATCTAGGCCCCATAGCCCAGAGTCTCTGAAGGGGTCCCCAAGGGGAGGGGAGGCTCTCTGGGGACCCTGATGTAAGTGGGGGGCTTTCTGGGGACCCTGATGCAAGGGGAGGCTCTCTGGGGATGCTGATTTTAGGGGGGAGACTCCCTGGGGACCCTGATTTAAGGGGGAGGCTCTCTGGGGACCCTAATGTAAGGGGGGCTCTCTGGGAACCCTGATGTAAGTGGGGGACTCTCTGGGGACCCTGATGCAAGGGGGAGGCTCTCTGGGAACCCTGATGTAAGGGGGGCTCTCTGGGGACCCTGATGTAAGGGGGGGGGGGCTCTCTGGGAACCCTGATGTAAGGGGGGACTCTCTGGGGACCCTGTTGTAAGGGGGGCTCTCTGGGGACCCTGTTGTAAGGGGGGGCTCTCTGGGGACCCTAATGCAAGGGGGAGGCTCTCTGGGGGCCCTGTTGTAAGGGGGGCTCTCTGGGGACCCTGATGTAAGGGGGGCTCTCTGGGAACCCTGATGTAAGGGGGGCTCTCTGGGAACCCTGATGTAAGGGGGGGGGCTCTCTGCTGGGAACCCTGATGTAAGGGGGGACTCTCTGGGGACCCTGTTGTAAGGGGGGCTCTCTGGGGACCCTGTTGTAAGGGGGGGCTCTCTGGGGACCCTGATGCAAGGGGGAGGCTCTCTGGGGGCCCTGTTGTAAGGGGGGCTCTCTGGGGACCCTGATGTAAGGGGGGCTCTCTGGGAACCCTGATGTAAGGGGGGCTCTCTGGGAACCCTGATGTAAGGGGGGCTCTCTGGGAACCCTGATGTAAGGGGGGACTCTCTGGGGACCCTGTTGTAAGGGGGGCTCTCTGGGAACCCTTATGTAAGTGGGGGACTCTCTGGGGACCCTGATGCAAGGGGGAGGCTCTCTGGGGGCCCTGTTGTAAGGGGGGCTCTCTGGGGACCCTGATGTAAGGGGGGGCTCTCTGGGGACCCTGATGTAAGGGGGGGCTCACTGGGAACCCTGATGTAAGGGGGGCTCTCTGGGGACCCTGATGTAAGGGGGGGGGCTCTCTGGGAACCCAGATGTAAGGGGGGACTCTCTGGGGACCCTGTTGTAAGGGGGGCTCTCTGGGGACCCTGTTGTAAAGGGGGCTCTCTGGGGACCCTGATGTAAGGGGGGCTCTCTGGGGACCCTGATGCAAGGGGGAGGCTCTCTGGGGGCCCTGTTGTAAGGGGAGCTCTCTGGGGACCCTGATGTAAGGGGGGGCTCTCTGGGAACCCTGATGTAAGGGGGGCTCTCTGGGGACCCTGATGTAAGGGGGGGGGCTCTCTGGGAACCCTGATGTAAGGGGGGACTCTCTGGGGACCCTGTTGTAAGGGGGGCTCTCTGGGGACCCTGTTGTAAGGGGGGGCTCTCTGGGGACCCTGATGCAAGGGGGAGGCTCTCTGGGGGCCCTGTTGTAAGGGGGGCTCTCTGGGAACCCTGATGTAAGGGGGGGCTCTCTGGGAACCCTGATGTAAGGGGGGCTCTCTGGGAACCCTGATGTAAGGGGGGGGCTCTCTGCTGGGAACCCTGATGTAAGGGGGGACTCTCTGGGGACCCTGTTGTAAGGGGGGCTCTCTGGGGACCCTGTTGTAAGGGGGGGCTCTCTGGGGACCCTGATGCAAGGGGGAGGCTCTCTGGGGGCCCTGTTGTAAGGGGGGCTCTCTGGGGACCCTGATGTAAGGGGGGCTCTCTGGGAACCCTGATGTAAGGGGGGCTCTCTGGGAACCCTGATGTAAGGGGGGACTCTCTGGGGACCCTGTTGTAAGGGGGGCTCTCTGGGAACCCTGATGTAAGTGGGGGACTCTCTGGGGACCCTGATGCAAGGGGGAGGCTCCCTGGGGGCCCTGTTGTAAGGGGGGCTCTCTGGGGACCCTGATGTAAGGTGGGGCTCTCTGGGGACCCTGATGTAAGGGGGGGCTCACTGGGAACCCTGATGTAAGGGGGGCTCTCTGGGGACCCTGATGTAAGGGGGGGGCTCTCTGGGAACCCAGATGTAAGGGGGGACTCTCTGGGGACCCTGTTGTAAGGGGGGCTCTCTGGGGACCCTGTTGTAAAGGGGGCTCTCTGGGGACCCTGATGTAAGGGGGGCTCTCTGGGGACCCTGATGCAAGGGGGAGGCTCTCTGGGGGCCCTGTTGTAAGGGGAGCTCTCTGGGGACCCTGATGTAAGGGGGGGCTCTCTGGGAACCCTGATGTAAGGGGGGCTTTCTGGGGACCCTGATGTAAGGGGGGGGCTCTCTGGGAACCCTGATGTAAGGGGGGACTCTCTGGGGACCCTGTTGTAAGGGGGCTCTCTGGGAACCCTGATGTAAGTGGGGGACTCTCTGGGGACCCTGATGCAAGGGGGAGGCTCTCTGGGGGCCCTGTTGTAAGGGGGGCTCTCTGGGGACCCTGATGTAAGGGGGGGCTCTCTGGGAACCCTGATGTAAGGGGGGCTCTCTGGGGACCCTGATGCAAGGGGGGGCTCTCTGGAGACCCTGATGTAAGTGGGGGGCTGTCTGGGGATATATACACACACGTATATTATTGTATATACATGTGTATGCCCGCCTAAGCATATGACTTTCTTTACTTCGCTGCTATGGGCTCTAGCCCCAGTTCTTTTGTAGACCTAGCAAGGCCCCTGGGTATGAATACTTTTCCAAGGCACTGTATTTTTTGTATTTCCTATTTTGAGTATACTACTTTTCCCCTGTGTTTGGAGTTAGATAAATATTACTTCTACACCTTTTTATCTTTGTACAATAAAACTATGTGATTTTATCTATTATGTCTCCTTTTCCATGGCCACTATAGTCCGCTATTGTAGGATACTGGGGCTTGTTTCCGGTATTTACCTAACATAATTGTTTGCACTTTTGGATGGGGCCTAAGACTGAGCCTATTTCACTAAATAATGATTTTCGTGATTCATCATTCTGGAATCTTAGGTTACAGTGCACATCCGCTACATTTACAGGGTAACTAAACTAGACAATACAACCACCATGAAGACGTGCACAGTGCTGCAGCCTACAGTGCGGAGTCACATTTAACCACGTGCTGACCGGGCTTTTTCTGACAATTTTTGTTTAGGAGTTTGAATCAATATTTTTTGCTAGAAAATTACTCAGAACCCCCAAACATTACACATTTTTTAACAGAGACCCCAGGGACTAAAATGGCAATGGTTGCAATGTTTTATGTTGCACAGTATTTGCTCAGCGGTTTTTCAAATTCAATTTTTTTTTTTAAATACACTTTACCAGGTACCAGGTTCACTGGGTTTGCACACTAAATTTGGGGTTCCTAGCACCAAGTGGCCCTGGGATACGGGGCCCCAAATTCGGTTCAGAAAATGTCAAGCACTTTTCTGCAGCAGAGAATGACATTTTCCAAACCGATTTTGGGGCCCCGTATCTCAGGGCCACTTGGTGCTAGGAACTCCAGCTTTGGATATGTTGTGGTACCAGTTCCACTGGGTTTGCTCACCAAATTTTGGGTTTCTAGCACCAAGTGGCCCTGAGATTCGGGGCCCTGAAGACGGTTCGGAAAATGAAATTTTTTGCTGCAGAAAAGTGCTTGACTCGAGTATAAGTCGAGGGGGGCACTTTCAGCACAAAAAAATGTGCTGAAAAACTCGATTTATACTCAGGTATATACGGTATATATGTATTGCGGTCCTTGAAGTGGTCAAAGCTACCCCGTGTTTTTCCTATTCCAGGAGAAATAGCAGCTTCACCGCAAAGTGTTACTAAACCCACAGTAAAATCAGTGTGTATAGCATGCTTGTTACACTCACTGTGGAACTTAATGGTTAATCCTCTGCATTGTGTAAAAAGGCTGCTTGATCCTGTATGGACAGATCCTCCCCCTCCTGCAGGGTCTCTCTGGACAAGTCCATACCTCCCAACTGTCCCGGATTTGGAACCAAGTCCCTCTGTCCCTCTTTCCTCCTCATGTGTCCCTCATTTTGGTCTGATCCATATAGTTGTATATAAAATGCACTTTGTATCCTTCAAATAGTGTTCCCCAGAGCTAAACCTTTCATCCGAATTCTAAATTGCTGCATTTGTAACTTTTAAAAGCCAATATAAAGGAATAGTAGTGGTAAAAAAAAAAGCCCTTGTGGATTTAATTAACCTTCTTTTTTTTTGGTTAATTCTCCTTTTAAAGGGGCGTGGCAGGGGGCGGGTCCTCTGCCTACATACGTTTGCTAGTAGATGTCCCTCATTCCTATCTCAAAATGTTGGGAGGTGTGCAAGTCCAGATAAGACACAGTCAGAGTAGTAAATAACAATAAAAACAGTCAAAGGAGCTACACCACAATAGTCTGAAAAAGCTGAAAAGGAATATTCAACTATAACTCCTCAATTCAGCAGCAAAACACCATCACCTCATTGGTAAATAGCTATGAGGTGTGTCTCTCTAGATCACAGGTGTTAAACACAAGGCCCGCGAGCCGAATCCAGCCCTCCAGGCCATTTCATGTGGCCCTCACACCTCTCCAGCAGCTGCAGGAGAGCTCCAGACCTCCTCTGGTCCACCTCCAGACCCCTACTTTCTGCTTTCAAGCAATGCATCCAGCTTCTTCCCAGAAGCTGCATAAGGAAAGGGGGGTGCACTGTGATGTTAGGGAGAGTAGGGGACTCAACTTCTGATGGTGGGGTGGCTCTTGACATCTAATGTAAGGGGAGGGGATGCGCTGGACATCTAATCTTAAAGATACAATCGGCCCTTTTGAGGACAATCATAATGCTGATGCGGCCAACGATGAAATTGAGTTTGACACCTCTGCTCTAGATCAAAAAGCAACATATATAGAATGTGGATAAGAATCCTAAGTGGATCTTCAAAGAGACAAGAGAGAGCAAGGAGAGGACAGCGAGAGAGAGCACTACTAAGAGACTCCAGGAAGGACAACTGGTCGCAGCCAAGAGGGCTGGTGAGTGAGGCACAGTCGGGAGAACTGGGGAGGCATGCCTGAGAGGACACGGTCAGTAGCCACGTGTAGGACAGCTAGCACCAGAGACTTTATATTTTGCTACACTATAGGGGCCCGTGGTCCCTGCCTGCAAATGGCCATTGCTAAAGGCCTGGCTGAGGAAGTGTCAGACCTAACCACTTTGTGCTAGTTGTGCATGAAGATTAGAGAGGAAGTGATGTGCAGGAGGAGATATGGAGTGTATATACTGGATTGTATATAGTAGTCCTAAGCAAGTTCTACCAATTTTATAGGATATCCCATATTTCCCTTACCCCATCCAAGTTCAATCCCCTCAATAAAACAAAAAATATATGGACTGTTCTATGTCTGAGTGTTTGAGAAGTGAATGCTGGGCTGGGCAGAGTGACAGACTATCCAACATTTCAGCAGCCCCTACGGGGCCTACCTCTACATTTGGGGGTTTCGTCTGGGATGTCTGCTCACAGCTAACCTACCAGCCGTTGGCCCTAGCAACCGAAGTTGATCGAACCGGGGAACTGTGCTTTGTTCTGCCACTATTGGGGAATTACACTTGGGGAAGGACTTATGTGCTCAGCCTTTACTACAGCAACAAGTGCCATTGTCCATAGCAACCAGCAGGAGCTGTCTTCAAAGTTAACTTTATTGCTGCCTACCTTCCCAGTTGCCCCAACCGGTGCTGGAGCGGACAATTGTGCCAATCCTGTAACCCAGGAACTGTTTACTATGTGCTGGCACCCATGGCAACCACGCCGGGTAACCGCACCCATGGATTAAAAATATGTCCAGCGTTCTGCTAATGCTGGACATACTGAACTTTTGCTTCAAATTCCTGCTTGTTACAGTAAAGTGTGCCTGGAACTGTCTACTGTTGCCCGGGATGATCGGGGTAAGCCTGCGGGTGGGACTGTGCTAAGAATGTTCCTTTCAGTGAGACAGGGGTTACAAACTTTATCGTTGCTACCGGCAACCACCGGAAAAGTCAGCAGTCATCTACTCCCTGTTGCTCGGGCACAGTCAGTGCTGAGTGACATGCCTGGACAAGCTAGTCGCAGCATGCCTGCAAACTTCAGTTCATCTAACAAGGGATTACAGCAGCAGGCCAGGGGAGCGGCCTGCCTATCAGTTTCACAGATGCAAGTCTGCCTGAAAGCAAGGTTGAGGTATCACGCCATGGAGGAGACCCAGCATTCCCTGTTAGCAGACACCACAAGGCCAAGGAGCAAGATGCCGCGGGTGGTCGTGTATACCCAGCGCTGACCTGGTTGCCTGACTTGCAGTAGCGGACACTGGTAGATACCGGTGTCCGGTTGGAGCATCGCAGGGGATTCTCCCTTGGGATGATCGATGGGATGGAGCTTCTGTGCCTGCTGTGGCCAGAATGCCGCATCAAGCTCTGATGAAGGAGCACGGCTACCAGAATATTGTAGCCCGTACGCTCAAGACACGCGTCGCGGCCCTTTGACATCACAGCCTGTGCGCTTGCCCTCCATCTGCGTTCCAAGTCTCACCTGGATTTCCATCATCACTGCGGCCGGCATTAGCGGTATACCAGGAGCTACATGCAGACCTGCCAGCACCACTGTGACCCACTGGATGAACTGCCCCATGATGGATCATTCCTCTGGCTTTCTAGATGCTTTGTTTATACTACTAAAATGTGAGTTGCTTGCATATTGCTTTTAAAAATTAAAAACGGTCTTTTATACTACACCCAGAGGCGCCTCCCTTCCTTGTGTTTTTGCCATATTTTTCTAAATTTTCCCAGCCAAGGGACAGGCTGGATTTTGATGAGGGGTGAGCGTAGCACCCTCTAGGTAGGTAGGTGCTAGAGATAGGATTTTTGCAGACAGGTACATTTAGGCAGGCCTGTTTGTTTTGTTTCATTCTGGGCTGGGTGTGGCTCAGGGTAGCAGCTGGTGACTCACAGGCAGCATCACTAAGACCTACCTCTTCTTTCCAGTAGATTCTGGGAAGAGAGGAGGGAAGAAGAGGTGGAGCTGTCTGGGGTAGTCTAAGGAGCCTTAACCAATCCCTAACTTTGATTGGCAGGAGGCAGGCCTGTGACAGACCTAGCCGGGAGAGAGACTTTTGGAGGGGACTGAATGCTAGCCTTTTGCCGATCGATCGTGGGCCCTGGCATTTGGGGGAACGGTGCACTTTGTGAGCTGTATGCCTGGGGACCCTTGAGGTGGTATTACTGTGGATTCGGGTCCTGGTCTCCCAGGACACACAGACTCTGGGGACCCTGGATTTGCCATATTAGGAATAGTGGCTGATTCATAATGCTGGGACAAATACTGTTAGGAGATGCTGATGTCAATTCTAGCTGCCTGTCTGTTGCCTGCTAGAATGTGTATTGTAAATAAGTCTCTAGTATGGGATCTGAGAGTCATTAGATCCCCATTGTTGTTTATTTTAATTAACTTTGCTATTGTGATAATGTTGATTGGGTTTTCTGAGCTAAATGATGGCAAGTCTGGCCTAAAGGTCATGTCTGAGTCATCTAGGCTGTCTAAAGGGATTAATTAATTAGCCCATGTTAATTAGATTTCTGGTCACAGGTGTATGTTCAGAGTATTATGAGTCGGAGGTATGCACCTCCTCTTTTACTGTATAAAAGAGCCTGTATTTTTCAATAAAGGAGATTTCTGGTTGAACTTACATACAGCCTGCCTGGTGTTTGTTATGAGCTACACAACTGGATTAGAATGGCACATAGCTGTAGTTCTAGTCCCGGAGCATCGGATGACCGAACCATCAGATGTTGCGATCTGCAATCTGATTCTATAGCTGCAGAGGAGTGTCATGAGAGTGGAACCGAGCGAGCAGGGGCTCGTTACAACGCCTAATTAAATATCCAGGGTCAGCTCAGCTGTGGGGAGTTGTCGGGTGGAAGAGCTGGAGTGAGAGAGTGTGGAGGCTGTCGGGTCCTTTGAGGGAGCTCCCAAGTCTGGGGGGTGACCTTGGGCCTGGACTCGGGTGCAGTTGGGACCACCTTCAAGAATGCATAATGAGGTTTTGGCCCGAAGGCATAAGAGAGACAAGGAGAGGACAATGGGAGAGAGCACTACTAAGAGACTCCAAGGAAGACAACCTGTCGCAGCCAAGAGGGCTGGTGAGTGGGGCACAGTCAGGAGGACTGGTGAGGCACGCCTGAGAGGACTGAGGGGCATGCAGTCTGAGATGGGTGCAGAACCAGAAGAGTGGACTGTGGTGAAAGGGGCAGTGGAGAAGGGCAGCTGCATCCAGGTGCGCAGGCAGGGCCTGAAGATGGCTTACTGGGCTCAGTAGCCGCATGTAGGACAGCTAGCACCAGAGACTTTATATTTTGCTACACTATAGGGGCCCGTGGTCCCTGCCTGCAAAGGGCCATTGCTAAAGGCCTGGCTGAGCCAGTGTCAGGCCTAACTACTTTGTGCTAGTTGTGCCTGAAGATTAGAGAGGAAGCGATGTGCAGAGGAGAAATTGAGAATATATGCTGAACTGTATATAGTAGTCCCAAGCAAGTGCTACCAATTCTACTGGGCATCCCATATTTCCCTTACCCCATCCAAGTTCAATCCCCTCAATAAAAACAAAAAACAAAGCATGTTGAATGTCTCTGAGTGTCTGAAAGGTGAATGCCAGGATGGGCAGGTTGACAGACAATCTAACATCTCAGCAGCCCCTACGGGGCTACCGCTACACTGGTCTCCCCAGGACCCTGCATTTACTATATATGGTCTCTCTAGAACCCTGCAGGCACTATATCTGGTCTCCACAGGACTCTGCAGTCACTATATTTGATCTCTCCAGGATCCTGCATTCTCTAGATCTGGTCTCCCCAGGAGCCTGCAGTCACTATATCTGATATCCCTAGGAGCCTGCATTCACTATATCTGATCTCCCCAGGAGCCTGCATTCACTATATCTGATATCCCCAGGAGCCTGCAGTCACTATATCTGGTCTCCTCAGGAGCCTGCATTCACTATATCTGATCTCCCCAGGATCCTGCAGTCACTATATCTGATATCCCCAGGAGCCTGCAGTCACTATATCTGATATCCCCAGGAGCCTGCAGTCACTATATCTGATATCCCCAGGAGCCTGCATTCACTATATCTGGTCTCCCCAGGAGCCTGCAGTCACTATATCTGATATCCCCAGGACTCTGCATTCACTATATCTGATCTCCCCAGGACCCTGCATTCACTATATCTGGTCTGCCCAGGAGCCTGCATTCACTATATCTGATCTCCCCAGGAGCCTGCATTCACTATATCTGATCTCCCCAGGACTCTGCATTCACTATATCTGGTCTCCCCAGGAGCCTGCATTCACTATATCTGATCTCCCCAGGAGCCTGCATTCACTATATCTGGTCTCCCCAGGAGCCTGCATTCACTATATCTGATCTCCCCAGGACTCTGCAGTCACTATATCTGCTCTCCAGAGGACTCTGCAGTCACTATATCTGATCTCCCCAGGAGCCTGCATTCACTATATCTGATCTCCCCAGGAGCCTGCAGTCACTATATCTGCTCTCCAGAGGACTCTGCAGTCACTATATCTGATCTCCCCAGGAGCCTGCATTCACTATATCTGATCTCCCCAGGAGCCTGCAGTCACTATATCTGATCTCCCCAGGAGCCTGCAGTCACTATATCTGCTCTCCCCAGGACTCTGCAGTCACTATATCTGATCTCCCCAGGACTCTGCAGTCACTATATCTGATCTCCCCAGGACTCTGCAGTCACTATATCTGATCTCCCCAGGACTCTGCAGTCACTATATCTGCTCTCCACAGGAGCCTGCAGTCACTATATCTGGTCTCCCCAGGAGCCTGTAGTCAATATATCTGCTCTCCCACAGTACATAGAACATGGAAATGCAATTTTTTTAGTAAATATAAACTGCTAAATACCTTTTCTCATCAGCAATATATAGCAGTTATGTGACTTCTATCAGTGTCTGGTTAAAACTTGTAGGAGGAGATTTAATTCTCCTTTGATTGTCCTATGAGGCTGCATGACCCATTACCCCCTGTCTGTACAGTGCTGATTGGCTCTGTGCTGATCACATGCACCCTCCCAAGAAAAACAAACTCTAGCAATTCACACCAAACTGAGTGTGTGCAGCCTGACTCCACTAACTCTGTCTTATCCGGACATGTTATGGGGACAATGCAACAAGGGGAGGATCAGAGAAGACAGGATCAAACAGCCTTTTTACACAATGCGGAGGAATGACCCCTTAGGTTCCACAGTGAGTAGAACAAGCAATGCTTTACTGCATATACAGTCTGATTGTACTGTTGTGGGTTTAGTGACACTTTAACCGTTTCATGACCAGAGCCTTTTTTTCCCCATTTACTGCACATATGTTGAAATGCACATTTCAACATATGAAAACATATGAAAAATTAAAAAGTTAAAACCCCCAAACATGATTTATTTTCTGAAAGCAGAGAATAAAATGGTGATAGCTTATGTCACACAATATTAGCACAACTGTATATCAAACAGGTAGGTAGGTTCAGTAAAAAAAAAAAAAAAAATACACAAAAGTTAATTTTAGCGCACACAAACACACATAGGGGTTGATTTACTAAAGGGAAAAAGACTGTGCACTTTGCAAAGTTGCAGTTGCCCTCTTCAAGTGTAGTTGCTCTAGAACTTGGTAAATGAGCAGAAGCTCTGCTGACTTCCATCACCCAATCATGTGCAAGCAAAAATGCAGTTTTTTTTTTATTTTCCTTGCACGGGATTGGGTACTCCTTGCAAAGTGAAGCCTTACCTCATTTACTAAGCTTTGGAGCAATTGCACTCTGCAAAGTGCACAGTCTATTTGCCTTTAGTAAATCAACCCCAATACATCACCCAATTTTTGGTAAGATATAAAAGACGAGGCTCTGATGAGTAGATATATGCCAAACATGCCGAGCACAATGGATCATGTGTGTGAGTGATCGACCGGGGGGGGGGGGGGGGGGCAAAAAAAACTTCCACTAGGGAGCGAATAGTCAGCTGAGCACAGGTAAACAGCAACCAGGAGTCAGTTCAGAGGGCTGTGCTCCATTGCTTGTAGTATTTATGTCCCAGGCAGGGAAAGGGTTAAACGTATAGGTATGAGCTGAAAGAAAAATGCTCAAACTAAAACGTGTGCAAAAAAATGTGCGTTACAGAAACAGTGCGCAGAATGACTAAAGACACCGAAGTTCAGCTGCAAATGTCTAAACAGGGTGTGGCAAGGCAATCCCACACTATCGGAACTCGCTTTCACTTCAGGACGAAGAAGACCATGTCACGTGATTTCTCGAAGACACCTAAATTATGGGAAAGGGAAACCCGTGACAGCTTTAAATGCTGAGTTGTAACAGGAAGTTTATGTCTGTGATTTACAGACAGCTCTGCAGACAGAGGTAAGTCGATTTAATGCATCAACTGAACTCATTTTATGTTACTTTGTTTTTTTTTTGGTGTATTTTGTGTTGTTTTTTTACCATCACTGGTAATTACAGAGATCACAGCACACAAGTAGAACTCAATTTATGTTGCATTTTTTGTTTTTTTTGGAAGTGTTTTGTTTTTTACCATCACCGATAAATACAGAGATCACAGCACACAAATGGAACTCATTTTACTTTACATTTGGGGTTGATTTACTAAAGGCAAATAGACTGCGCACTCTGCAAGTGCAGTTGCTCCAGAGCTCAGTAAATGAGGTGAAGCTTCATTTTACAAAGAATACCCAATCACATGCAAGCAGTGGCATTGCTACGGGGGGAAATTGCCCCCCCCCCCAGGTTATTCTTTGCCCCCTACTCCACGCCCTCCTCCTCCTCCTCTCTGCAAGATGACCTTCCGCAGACTCGGGGACACACGTTCTTTCTTCAGCCCTCGAGGCTCACTATGCTAAACAAACCCCCTTCCACCTGGGAGGTAGCAGAGAGAGGATCACAAACACCTCCAGTCCAGCAGCACACATTGGGGTTGATTTACTAAAGGCAAATAGACTGTGCACTCTGCAAGTGCAGTTGCTCCAGAGCTCAGTAAATGAGGTGAAGCTTCATTTTACGAAGAATAGAATACCCAATCACATGCAAGCAGTGGCATTGCTACGGGGGGGGGGGAATTGCCCCCCCCCCCAGGTTATTCTTTGCCCCCTACTCCACGCCCTCCTCCTCCTCCTCTCTGCAAGATGACCTTCCGCAGACTCGGGACACACGTTCTTTCTTCAGCCCTCGAGGCTCGCTATGCTAAACAAACTCCTGCCCCCTGGGAGGTAGCAGAGAGAGGATCACAAACACCTCCAGTCCAGCAGCACACATTGGGGTTGATTTACTAAAGGCAAATAGACTGTGCACTTTGCAAGTGCAGTTGCTCCAGAGCTTAGTAAATAAGGTAAAGCTTCACTTTGCAAAGAATACCCAATCAAGCAAGTGCAAGGAAAATAAAAAAAAAAGCATATTTGCTTGCACATGATTGGATGATGGAAGTCGGCAGAGCTTCTGCACATTTACTAAGGTCTGGAGCTACTGCACTTGCAGAGTGCACAGTCTATTTTTCTTTAGTAAATCAACCCCATAGAGACAATTGCTGCTGAACTGGAGGGCATGTGAGATGAGAGGGAGCCCAGGGAGGAGCCAAGTGAGACCAAAGGGGAGGAGCCAAGTGAGACCAGAGGGGAGGAGCCAAGTGAGACCAGGAGGGAGGAGCCAAGTAAGACCAGGGGGGAGGAGCCAAGTGAGACCAGGGGGGAGGAGCCAGGTGAGACCAGGGGGAGGAGCGAAGTGAGACCAGGGGGAGGAGCCAAGTGAGACCAGGGGGAGGAACAAGTGAGACCAGGAGGGAGGAACCAAGTAAGACCAGGGGGGAGGAGCCAAGTGAGACCAGGGGGGAGGAACAAGTGAGATCAGGGGGAGGAACAAGTGAGACCAAAGGGGGGGGAGGAGCCAAGTGAGACCAGGGGGGAGGAACAAGTGAGACCAGGGGGGAGGAACAAGTGAGACCAGGGGGGAGGAACAAGTGAGACCAGGGGGGAGGAGCCAAGTGAGACCAGGGGGGAGGAACAAGTGAGACCAGGGGGGAGGAACAAATGAGACCAGGGGGAGGAACAGGTGAGACCAGGGGGGAGGAGCCAAGTAAGACCAGGGGGAGGAGCCAAGTGAGACAAGGGGGGAGGGGCCAAGTGAGACCAGGGGGGAGGAGCTAAGTGAGACCGGGGGGGAGGAACAAGTGAGACCAGGGGGGAGGAGCCAAGTAAGACCAGGGGGGAGGAGCAAAGTGAGACCAGGGGGGAGGGACAAGTGAGACCAGGGGGGAGGGACAAGTGAGACCAGGGGGGAGGAGCCAAGTGAGACCAGGGGGAGGAGCCAAGTGAGACCAGGGGGAGGAGCCAAGTGCGACCAGGGGGAGGAACAAGTGAGACCAGGGGGGAGGAACAAGTGAGACCAGGGGGGAGGAGCCAAGTGAGACCGGGGGGGAGCCAAGTGAGACCATGGGGGAGGAACAAGTGAGACCAGGGGGAGGAACAAGTGAGACCAGGGGGAGGAACAAGTGAGACCAGGGGGGAGGAACAAGTGAGACCAGGGGGAGGAGCCAAGTGAGACCAGGGGGGGAGGAACAAGTGAGACCAGGGGGGAGGAGCCAAGTAAGACCAGGGGGAGGAACAAGTGAGACCAGGGGGGAGGAACAAGTGAGACCAGGGGGGAGGAACAAGTGAGACCGGGGGAGGAGCCAAGTGAGACCGGGGGAGGAGCCAAGTGAGACCAGGGGGGAGGAACAAGTGAGACCAGGGGGGAGGAACAAGTGAGACCAGGGGGGAGGAACAAGTGAGACCAGGGGGGAGGAACAAGTGAGACCAGGGGGGAGGAACAAGTGAGACCAGGGGGGAGGAACAAGTGAGACCAGGGGGGAGGAACAAGTGAGACCAGGGGGGAGGAACAAGTGAGACCAGGGGGGAGGAACAAGTGAGACCAGGGGGAGGAACCAGTGAGACCAGGGGGGAGGAACAAGTGAGACCAGGGGGGAGGAACAAGTGAGACCAGGGGGGAGGAACAAGTGAGACCAGGGGGAGGAACCAGTGAGACCAGGGGGGAGGAACAAGTGAGACCAGGGGGGAGGAACAAGTGAGACCAGGGGGGAGGAGCCAAGTGAGACCAGGGGGGAGGAGCCAAGTGAGACCGGGGGAGGAGCCAAGTGAGACCAGGGGGAGGAGCCAAGTGCGACAAGGGGGAGGAGCCAAGTGAGACCAGGGGGGAGGAACAAGTGAGACCAGGGGGAGGAACAAGTGAGACCAGGGGGGAGGAACAAGTGAGACCAGGGGGGAGGAACAAGTGAGACCAGGGGGGAGGAACAAGTGAGACCAGGGGGGAGGAACAAGTGAGACCAGGGGGGAGGAACAAGTGAGACCAGGGGGAGGAACCAGTGAGACCAGGGGGGAGGAACAAGTGAGACCAGGGGGGAGGAACAAGTGAGACCAGGGGGGAGGAGCCAAGTGAGACCAGGGGGGAGGAGCCAAGTGAGACCGGGGGAGGAGCCAAGTGAGACCAGGGGGAGGAGCCAAGTGCGACAAGGGGGAGGAGCCAAGTGAGACCAGGGGGGAGGAACAAGTGAGACCAGGGGGGAGGAACAAGTGAGACCAGGGGGGAGGGCCCAGTGCCCAGCAGAAGGTATTAGTGATGGGAAGTCCGGATCTTTAAAGTGAATCGGTTCATTTCAAACTACTCACTGAAATGAACCGATTCAATGTATTGATTCTTGGGTTCTTCGGTTTACTTGTTGAGTCGGCTGACAAGCAAGTGAACCAAAGCTCTCGCTCAACCATATTAAATGATTGGAATCAGAAGACGGATTTACACAGAAGGTTGTCAGGTCCTCCTGGGGGGACGTTTTCTTGGATTTAGTTCCTTGGCGCACAGCACAAGCCTATTGTTGTCAGACCACAGTTTGTCAGATCAGCTCAGCGTCATGAATTTTGGTGACACACAAACAGCTGTGTTAGGCTGGGTTCACACTGGTGCGATGCGGGGGACCCTGCGATTCCACTGCGTGTTCTCACATCGCACCCGACTCGCACAGCAGTTCACACTGACGTATGCAAACTGCTGGGGAGTGTCATACAATGTTAACGACACCCCCATTTCAGTTCGCATATCACACTGCAAACTGTCAGTTTGGACATAAATCGGAGTGAACACCTAGGCAATCCAATTCTGGTGCAGACCCAAAAAAGGGTCCTGTGTGAGTTTAGTCCGAATGCGATACGATTTCAGGCATACAATCGGTACGGCTGAATTTGCAGCCTACGGACATCACATGTGATTTTGAAATCTGATGTCTGGCCATGTAAACTGTGAAGTCAACCCATCAGAATGCAGGTCACATGAACACAAACCTGCTTTTCATTTAGGCTCCGTTTCCACTTGTGCAACTTGTCCTGCAACTTGGGACTGCAAAGTCGCATGACAAGTCGTACCTAATGATTTCCAATGAGAACTGTTCATATGTGTGCGACTTCAAGTCACAGCGACTTCAAAGTAGACCCGGCACTACTTTGGTCTCACTTTGATGTGACTTGAGGTCCATAGACCTCCACAATAGATAGGCATTGCTTCAAGTCACTGCAAAATCGCAGCAAAAAATTGTGGCAGGATCATGTGACTTTCAGGCTTTTCAGGCTAATGCAGCCTGAAAGTTGCACGATTCTGACGCAATTTTGATACGACTTAAAGCAATGCCTGTGTATTCTGGAGGTCTATGAACCTCAAGTTGTATCAAATTGGGACAAAAGTAGAGCATGGACTACTTTAAAGTGGCACAGATATGAACTGAACTCGATGGAAATAATGGGGGGGGGGGTACAACTTGTCCTGTGACTTTGCAGTCCCAAGTCACAGGCAAGTCACACAAGTGTGAAAGGGCCTCAGGCTGTCTGTACCACCTTATCACTGCTGCTCCCTGATCATTGATTTAGTGTATTGTTCTACTGGTGGGGACTCACCATTCTTTCAGTCTAAAAACAAGATAAACTGGCGCTCAGAGGCAGGGAAGCAATTAAAATAAAAAAATATAATTAAAAAGTCATAAAAAAGTCATATGCTGAATCAATACCGGTGTAGAATGAGAGATGTTAATCGACATTGACAGGTGCTGGGAAGCAGTCCATAGTTCAGGGAAAAAACCATAAGGAATAAACAGTATGTGGAAGACACCTTGTGGGACACTGTATCCAAAGTTCACGAAGGGCAGCTCTTCATTCCAAAGTGGGAAGGTGGGAGGGTACATTACAAAGTGAGAAGGTGGGAGGGTACATTCCCACTTTGGAATGTACCCTCTTGCTGCACATACCGTATTTACATGTAAGTGGATACTTTTATTTGTCAATTGTTAACCACTTAAGGACCGCCTCACGCCGATGTACGTCGGCAAGGCGGCACGGGCAGGCAAAATCACGTACATGTACGTGATTTGCCTCCCGCGGGTGGGGGGTCCGATTGGACCCCCCCCCCGGTGCCCGAGGCGGTCCCGTTTTGTTCCCCGGCGATCGGAGACGAGGGGGAGGCCATCCGTTCGTGGCCCCTCCCTCGCGATCGCCGCCGGCCAATGGGAACACTCCTTTGCTGCTGTATGCTAAACAGCAGCAAAGGAAGTGATGTCATCTCCCCTCGGGTCGGTATTTTCCGTTCCGGCCCGAGGAGAGAAGACATCTATGTGAGTGCACAAACACACACACAGTAGAACATGCCAGGCATACAAAACTCCCCGATCCCCCCCCCGATCGCCCCCCGATCCCCCCCCAATCACCCCCCCCCCCCTGTCACAAACTGACACCAGCAGTTTTTTTTTTTTTCTGATTACTGCATTGGTGTCAGTTTGTGACAGTTACAGTGTTAGCACAGTTACTGTTACCCCCCTGTAGGTCTAGGGTACCCCCCTAACCCCCCCTAATAAAGTTTTAACCCCTTGATCACCCCCTGTCACCAGTGTCACTAAGCGATCATTTTTCTGATCGCTGTATTAGTGTCGCAGGTGACGCTAGTTAGGGAGGTAAATATATAGGTTCGCCGTCAGCGTTTTATAGCGTCAGGGACCCCCATATACTATCTAATAAATGTTTTAACCCCTTGATTGCCCCCTAGTTAACCCTTTCACCATACGGATGACGCTGGTTAGTTCGTTTATTTTTTATAGTGTCAGGGCCCCCGCCGTTTATTACCGAATAAAGGTTTAGCCCCCTGATCTCCTGACGGTGATATGCGTCGCCCCAGGCAGCGTCAGATTAGCGCCAGTACCGCTAACACCCACGCACACACCGTACACCTCCCTTAGTGGTATAGTATCTGATCCGATCAATATCTGATCCGATCAGATCTATACTAGCGTCCCCAGCAGTTTAGGGTTCCCAAAAACGCAGTGTTAGCGGGATCAGCCCAGATACCTGCTAGCACCTGCGTTTTGCCCCTCCGCCCGGCCCGGCCCAGCCCACCCAAGTGCAGTATCGATCGATCACTGACACTTACAAAACACTAAACGCATAACTGCAGCGTTCGCAGAGTCAGGCTTGATCCCTGCGCTCGCTAACAGATTTTTGGTAGCATTTTGGTGAACTGGCAAGCACCAGCGGACTAGTACACCCCGGTCATAGTCAAACCAGCACTGCAGTAACACTTGGTGACGTGGCGAGTCCCATAAATGCAGTTCAAGCTGGTGAGGTGGCAAGCACAAGTAGTGTCCCGCTGCCACCAAAAAGACAAACACAGGCCCGTCGTGCCCATAGTGCCCTTCCTGCTGTATTCGCCAATCCTAATTGGGAACCCACCGCTTCTGCAGCGCCTGTACTTCCCCCATTCACATCCCCAACCAAATGCAGTCGGCTGCATGAGAGGCATTTTTATGTCCTCCCGAGTACCCCTACCCAACGAACCCCCCCAAAAAAGATGTCGTGTCTGCAGCAAGCGCGGATATAGGCGTGACACCCGCTATTATTGTCCCTCCTGTCCTGACAATCCTGGTCTTTGCATTGGTGAATGTTTTGAACGCTACCATACACTAGTTGAGTATTAGCGTAGGGTACAGCATTGCACAGACTAGGCACACTTTCACAGGGTCTCCCGAGATGCCATCGCATTCTGAGAGACCCGAACCTGGAACCGGTTACAGTTATAAAAGTTACAGTTACAAAAAAAAGTGTAAAAAAAAAAAAAAAAACCACAAACAAAATTATAAAATAAAAAAAAAATAGTTGTCGTTTTATTGTTCTCTCTCTCTCTATTCTCTCTCTCTATTGTTCTGCTCTTTTTTACTGTATTCTATTCTGCAATGTTTTATTGTTATTATGTTTTATCATGTTTGCTTTTCAGGTATGCAATTTTTTATACTTTACCGTTTACTGTGCTTTATTGTTAACCATTTTTTTGTCTTCAGGTATGCCATTCACGACTTTGAGTGGTTATACCAGAATGATGCCTGCAGGTTTAGGTATCATCTTGGTATCATTCTTTTCAGCCAGCGGTCGGCTTTCATGTAAAAGCAATCCTAGCGGCTAATTAGCCTCTAGACTGCTTTTACAAGCAGTGGGAGGGAATGCCCCCCCCCCCAACGTCTTCCGTGTTTTTCTCTGGCTCTCCTGTCTCAACAGGGAACCTGAGAATGCAGCCGGTGATTCAGCCAGCTGACCATAGAGCTGATCAGAGACCAGAGTGGCTCCAAACATCTCTATGGCCTAAGAAACCGGAAGCTACGAGCATTTTATGACTTAGATTTCGCCGGATGTAAACAGCACCATTGGGAAATTGGGAAAGCATTTTATCACACCGATCTTGGTGTGGTCAGATGCTTTGAGGGCAAAGGAGAAATCTAGGGTCTAATAGACCCCAATTTTTGCAAAAAAGAGTACCTGTCACTACCTATTGCTATGATAGGGGATATTTACATTCACTGAGATAACAATAAAAATGATTTTTTTTAAAAAAAATGAAAGAAACAGTTTAAAAATAAGATAAAAAAATAATAATAATAAAGAAAAAAAAACAAAAAAAAAAAAAGCACCCCTGTCCCCCCTGCTCTCGCGCTAAGGCGAACGCAAGCGTCGGTCTGGCGTCAAATATAAACAGCAATTGCACCATGCATGTGAGGTATCACCGCGAACGTCAGATTGAGGGCAGTATTTTTAGCAGTAGACCTCCTCTGTAAATCTAAAGTGGTAACCTGTAAAGGCTTTTAAAGGCTTTTAAAAATGTATTTAGTTTGTCGCCACTGCACGTTTGTGCGCAATTTTAAAGCATGTCATGTTTGGTATCCATGTACTCGGCCTAAGATCATATTTTTTATTTCATCAAACATTTGGGCAATATAGTGTGTTTTAGTGCATTAAAATGTAAAAAAGTGTGTTTTTTCCCCAAAAAATGCGTTTGAAAAATCGCTGCGCAAATACTGTGTGAAAAAAAAAATGAAACACCCACCATTTTAATCTGTAGGGCATTTGCTTTAAAAAAAAATAGAATGTTTGGGGGTTCAAAGTAATTTTCTTGCAAAAAAAATTATTTTTTTATGTAAACAATAAGTGTCAGAAAGGGCTTTGTCTTCAAGTGGTTAGAAGAGTGGGTGATGTGTGACTTAAGCTTCTAGATATTGTGCATAAAATGCCAGGACAGTTCAAACCCCCCCAAATGACCCCATTTTGGAAAGTAGACACCCCAAGCTATTTGCTGAGAGGCATGTCGAGTCCATGGAATATTTTATATTGTGACACAAGTTGCGGGAAAGAGACAATTTTTTATTTTTTTTATTTTTTTTTGCACAAAGTTGTCACTAAATGATATATTGCTCAAACATGCCATGGGAATATGTAAAATTACACCCCAAAATACATTCTGCTGCTTCTCCTGAGTACGGGGATACCACATGTGTGAGACTTTTTGGGAGCCTAGCCGCGTACGGGACCCCGAAAACCAAGCACCGCCTTCAGGCTTTCTAAGGGTGTAAATTTTTGATTTCACTCTTCACTGCCTATCACAGTTTCGGAGGCCATGGAATGCCCAGGTGGCAAAACCCCCCCAAATGACCCCATTTTGGAAAGTAGACACCCCAAGCTATTTGCTGAGAGGTATAGTGAGTATTTTGCAGACCTCACTTTTTGTCACAAAGTTTTGAAAATTGAAAAAAGAAAAAAAAAATTTTTTTCTCGTCTTTCTTTATTTTCAAAAACAAATGAGAGCTGCAAAATACTCACCATGCCTTTCAGCAAATAGCTTGGGGTGTCTACTTTCCAAAATGGGGTCATTTGGGGGGGTTTTGTGCCACCTGGGCATTCCATGGCCTCCGAAACTGTGATAGGCAGTAAAGAGTAAAATCAAAAATGTACGTCCTTAGAAATCCTGAAGGCAGTGATTGGTTTTCGGGGTCCCGTACGCGGCTAGGCTCCCAAAAAGTCCCACACATGTGGTATCCCCGTACTCAGGAGAAGCAGCTAAATGTATTTTGGGGTGCAATTCCACATATGCCCATGGCCTGTGTGAGCAATATATCATTTAGTGACAACTTTGTGCAAAAAAAAAAATTTGTCACTTTCCCGCAACTTGTGTCAAAATATAAAACATTCCATGGACTCAACATGCCTCAAAGCAAATAGCTTGGGGTGTCTACTTTCCAAAATGGGGTCATTTGGGGGGGTTTTATGCCATCTGGGCATTTTATGGTCTTCAAAACTGTGATAGGTAGTGAGGAGTAAAATCAAAAATTTACGCCCTTAGAAATCCTGAAGGCGGTGCTTGGTTTTCGGGGTCCCGTACACGGCTAGGCTCCCAAAAAGTCCCACACATGTGGTATCCCCGTACTCAGGAGAAGCAGCTGAATGTATTTTGGGGTGCAATTCCACATAGGCCCATGGCCTGTGTGAGCAATATATCATTTAGTGACAACTTTTTGTAAATATATATTTTTTTTTTGTCATTATTCAATCACTTGGGACAAAAAAAATGAATATTCAATGGGCTCAACATGCCTCTCAGCAAATTCCTTGGGGTGTCTACTTTCCAAAATGGGGTCATTTGTGGGGGGTTGTACTGCCCTGCCATTTTAGCACCTCAAGAAACGACATAGGCAGTCATAAATTAAAGGCTGTGTAAATTCCAGAAAATGTACCCTAGTTTGTAGGCGCTATAACTTTTGCGCAAACCAATAAATATACACTTATTGACATTTTTTTTACCAAAGACATGTGGCCGAATACATTTTGGCCTAAATGTATGACTAAAATTGAGTTTATTGGATTTTTTTTAGAACAAAAAGTAGAAAATATCATTTTTTTTCAAAATTTTTGGTCTTTTTCCGTGTATAGCGCAAAAAATAAAAACGGCAGAGGTGATCAAATACCAGCAAAAGAAAGCTCTATTTGTGGGAAGAAAAGGACGCAAATTTCGTTTGGGTAGAGCATTGCATGACCGCGCAATTAGCAGTTAAAGCGACGCAGTGCCGAATTGTAAAAAGTGCTCTGGTCAGGAAGGGGGTAAAACCTTCCGGGGCTGAAGTGGTTAAAGGAAAAAATTGGAACCATGGGAAGTGATGGAAATGACGGCATTAGTATTATTTTAAATTACTCCTTGCAGAGCAATGAAGTAAAAAGGATTATACGGAAATATTGGAGTGTACTTAAGCAAGATATTCATCTTAAAGATATACTTCCAGAGAAACCCAAAATTATTTTTTAAAAAAGCACCTAATTTACGAGATAAGCTAGTACATAATGTAGTGGAACCACCTCCCCCAAAGCCAAAAATGTTTTGGGATCTCAAAGGTTTCTATGGCTGTGGCAGATGCTACAGCTGTGTAAGGGTTCCAGGCAACAACAAAAGAGTAAAAGAATTCTCTGATCCAAGAACCAATCAATCTTATAATATCAAAGACTTTATATCCTGCGATACAATTGGGGTTGTTTATGGGTTAAAATGCCCATGTAATTTCATTTATGTAGGTCGCACCACTAGGGCTTTGAAAGACCGTTTAGAAGAGCACGTGAGAAACATACGTAAGGGGTCAGATAAACATCATGTGTCTGTACATTTCAAAAAAATGCATAACCAAAACACGGCTGGAATGAAGTTTTGGGGAATAGAGGCACCCAAACGCCACTGGAGAGGCTCTAACTTTCTTAGAGAAATCAGCAAAGAGAATCCTGGTGGATACACCAGCTTGGCTCTTTATCGCCTGGTGGACTAAATAAAGAATTTGATTTGAAATGCCTTCTCAGTAATTTCTAATTTGTATTTCACCACTGAGTCCCACCTATGTTTTTTTCATTCCGATCGATTCTAGCTGGGTTTGCTTGAACTATGGGAGGGAATTGGATAACTGGATACACCTATTAATATTTGGTCTATGTTATTAATAGGGAGTGAGTATACATCATATGGGTGTTTTATGGATACTGAATATATGGTCCCACATATTTTTCCGTTGTACAGTTACATCTTCTCGCTTTTTAATAAAAAAAAAATTCAGTTTTTTTAACGTTACTGTTGATACTTCCCCACAGTAATTTTATACATATATATTTTATAAGATGGTTTTATTTATATTTTTTTCTTTTAATATATATATATATATATATATATATATATATATATATATATATATATATATATTTTTTTTTTTAATTTCAATAATTCTTTATTAAAATTTTCAAAAAAAACATGAACAAAGAGGAAAATGCAGTTGTTACAGCACGACGGATGTTCCGACTGGAGTAAATGAGTCCATAACGGAGAAAGAAGTTGTAAGTATAGCATAGGTAGTTTTACAAATGAGACTAAACAGTGGTGGATCATGCTTATTAATGCAAACAAAGAAACAGAGTGGCTCCAGACGGGAGGGGTGGGGAGGGGAGGTGAAGGGCGGGGAGGAGCACCAACCAGCTTAATGCGTTATTATTGCATAGTATGA
Organism: Lithobates clamitans; assembly: GCA_037952925.1. NCBI lineage: Eukaryota > Metazoa > Chordata > Amphibia > Anura > Ranidae > Lithobates > Lithobates clamitans. Next base: position 190,257 of record JBBGZY010002700.1, read on the forward strand.
GTGTGGATAAGAGAATAAAGAAGACAAAGCAAGCTAAGGGGAAGTTGTGAAATAGTGAGTACATTATAATATATATATTTTCCATAGTTAGATTCTTCCTAGCTACTAATTTCTCCACTTCACACTGAAGGTTCAGATCAGTAATATTTTTTTCTTTTATTTATGGAGATTTTTATTTACAATTTATGGATTCATATTGGATAGGGTCCTGACCACTCATTGTGAGCTTACTACGTTTAATAAAGTATATATTAAAGTATGTTCCTTAATGGAACTGTATATTAAAATTATAAGGCAGGATCTATCATTTAGCTGAATAATTTTGGATTTTTGTAATTGCGAGAGATATGTGTATATGTCTATATATATATATATATATATATATATATATATCTTTTTTTATACATAAGTTTTTATTTTTTCTGATTTTAGAATATAATTGCTTTTTTCCATTATATGTGGTTAATGCAGTAGGCACATAATGTTAGATTAAATGGTTGGTATTAGTTGGTATATACGTGTATGAGGTGCGGTATAATATCCTCGGAAATACACGGCTGTTGAAGTGTTGAAGTGGTTAACCATTGTTGGCAGGCTGTGGTAACATTAGGACACTGCATGGATAAAAATAACTCTGGAGCAGGTCATGTGATTTCTCAGAAACAGGAGCAAATGAGAAAGTGAAACCTAACTTTGTAAGGATATAAATGTCTATACTGTAGCGAAAAATTGACTTACACTGGAATATTTAAAGCCCTCCATACATATTGGTGAGTAGATTCAACACATGAACTGAACTAATTTTATGTTACATTGTTTTGTTTTGTTTTTGCATTTTGTAATGTGTTTTTACCATCACTGGGAAAATTGAGTACTGTCCGTGATACTTTTTTTTTATTTGCACTAACATATCATTTTTCATGGACTTCAACGTCCAAGCAGTACTGATTCACAAACGTTTTAGCAGAAGGTAAAATGTTAAAACACAACAAAACAACAACAAAAAATCTCTGAGGGAAAGGAAAAAGAAAAACAAACACATACAAATCAATAATATGGCAATGGTAATACAACTATCAGCTAATGAGATAAGACAGAGGGAAAGCTATAGACTGGAGAGAGGGGGGGGGGGGGGGGATCATATTCACAGAGGGGTCATAAAACTGTAGTATAGGTCAGTGTTTTTCAACTTCAGTCCTCAAGGCGCCCCAACAGGTTACAGGTTTCATTTTCACTCTTTCCATTATGTAACAGATGATTTGTTCAGTTTCACTGCCTTAGTAATTACCACAGCCGTTTCATCTGAGGGAAATCCTGAATACATGATCTTTTCGGGTGCCTTGAGGACTGGAGTTGAGAAACGCTAGTATAGTGGGTGAGGAAATCCCATACTATTGATTTGTGTGTGTTTGTTTTTTCTTTTTCCTTTTCCTCAGAGATTTTTTTTTTTTTGGGTTTTAACATTTTACCCTCTGCTAAAACTTTTGTGAATCAGTACTGCTTGAAGGAGACATACCCCGAAAGCTCGTCCATGAAAAATCATATGTTAGTGCAAATAAAAAAAAAGTATCACGGACAGAACTCCATTTTCTCTGTCACAATTGCAGTAATACGGCTACAATCAAATCAAGTACCAACACTGGGAAATACAGAGACCACAGCACACAAATAGAACTCATTTTTTGTTACATTGAGGTTGATTTACTAAAGGCAAATAGACTGAGCTCTGCAAGGGTATTTGCTCCAAAGCTCAATAAATGAGGTAAATCTTCACTTTGCAAAGAATACCCAATCACATTCAAAGAAGAAAAAAACAAACAAGCATTTTTGCTTGGAAACGATTGAAATGATAGAAGTCAGCACAGCTTCCTCTCACTTACTAAGCTCTGGAGACAATGCACTTGCAAAGAGCACAGCCTATTTGCCTTTAGTAAATAAACGCCCTGTTTGTATATATTTTTTTCTCTGTATTTAGCATCACTGGGAAATACAGAGAGTACAGCACAGTGTTTTCCACCTATTTCCTATAGTCTATATAAGGGTTTCTCAACCAAAGTTTCTCCAGAGGTTGCTAATCGTACACACGATCGGAAATTCGGCCAGCAAAAGGCTGATGTGAGCTTTTGGTCTGAAAATGCGACCGTGTGTACGCTCCATCGGACTTTTGCTGGCCAAAATCCAGCCAGCAAAAGATTGATAGCAGTTTCTCTATTTTTCAGTCGGAAAAAGTTCCGATAGGAAATTCCGATCGTCTGTAGCAATTCCGACACACAAAATTCCTCGGAAACAATTCGACGCACGCTCGGAAGCATTGAACTTCATTTTCTGGGCTCGTCGTAGTGTTGTACATCACCGCGTTCTTGACAGTCAAAAGTTCAGGAAACTTTTGTGTGACCGTGTGTATGCAAGGCAAGGTTGAGCGGAATTCCATCGGAAAAACTATAAAATGTATTGAAAGCGAAAGCTTCTCTTCTCACTAGGGATGAGCTTCGTGTTCGAGTCGAACCCATGTTCGACTCGAACATCGGCTGTTCGACCGTCCGTCGAATTGCGAACGATATGGGCCGTTCGCGCCAAATTCGTGTGGCGCGTCACGGCCCATAATTCACTGCGGCATCGCAGTGCATTGCTGGCTGATGATTGGCCAAGCATGCACTATGACCCGCATGCTTGGCCAATCACAGCGCCTTCAGTAGAGAGAGCTGTAATTGGCCAAAGCCAGGGTGGCTTTGGCCAATTATGGCTCAGGGGATTTAGTAGACGCCCCACACTATATAAGGCCGCCTGCACGGCGGCCCTGTGTAGTGTGTTCCGGTGTGCTGAGAGATAGAGAGAGAGAGAGACCGTGTTATTTCATTTGAGTTAGATAGATTAGGCAGAACAGTCAGTCAGTTAGCTGCACTTACAGTGTATTGTGTATATATATGCATCCCAGGTGTTGCATATATATATATATACACTGTATTTAGTTTAGCTAGATCCGTTCCTGTTATCTTCTATCTAGACTATTTACATTTAGTGCAGTGCGTCCTGCTCACAGTGTTCAGCTAGATCCGTTCCTGTTATTTACATTTAGTGCAGTCAGTGCGTCCTGCTCACAGTGTTCAGCTAGATCCGTTCCTGTTATTTGCATTTAGTGCAGTGCGTCCTGCTCACAGTGTTCAGCTAGATCCGTTCCTGTTATCTTCTAAACTATTTACATTTAGTGCAGTGCGTCCTGCTCACAGTGTTCAGCTAGATCCGTTCCTGCTATTTACATTTAGTGCAGTGCGTCCTGCTCACAGTGTTCAGCTAGATCCGTTCCTGTTATCTTCTAAACTATTTACATTTAGTGCAGTGCGTCCTGCTCACAGTGTTCAGCTAGATCCGTTCCTGCTATTTACATTTAGTGCAGTGCGTCCTGCTCACAGTGTTCAGCTAGATCCGTTCCTGCCATTTACATTTAGTGCAGTGCGTCCTGCTCACAGTGTTCAGCTAGATCCGTTCCTGCTATTTACATTTAGTGCAGTGCGTCCTGCTCACAGTGTTCAGCTAGATCCGTTCCTGCTATTTACATTTAGTACAGTGCGTCCTGCTCACAGTGCTCAGCTAGATCCGTTCCTGCTATTTACATTTAGTGCAGTGCATCCTGCTCACAGTGTTCAGCTAGATCCTTTCCTGCTATTTACATTTAGTGCAGTGCGTCCTGCTCACAGTGTTCAGCTAGATCCGTTCCTGCTTTTTACATTTAGTGCAGTGCGTCCTGCTCACAGTGTTCAGCTAGATCCATTCCTGTTATCTTCTAGACTATTTACATTTAGTGCAGTGCGTCCTGCTCACAGTGTTCAGCTAGATCCGTTCCTGTTATCTTCTAGACTATTTACATTTAGTGCAGTGGGTCCTGCTCACAGTGTTCAGCTAGATCCGTTCCTGTTATCTTCCTACTGACAGGCAGGCTTGTCTGGTTACAGTATATAAAGCTACCTGAAGAAAATTACAGGTGTTCTATCAGCTTAGTGCAGCTACAGGCCATTAGTATGTCTGGAAAGCCAAGAAGGAGAGGCAGACAGTCACAAGCCAATAAGAGAGGGCAAGCAGGCTCTGTGTCTGGTGCTGGTCGTGGAGACGGTGCATCCTCATCAGCACGTGGCCATGGGACACTTGGACTTTTTTTCGGCAGCTGGCCGTGTTGAGCCGCAACATGCGGAAGACTTGGTCGAGTGGATGACCAAGCCGTCCTCATCCTCCTCATCCTCTCTCACCCATGCCCAGGGTGCTTTGTCTGGCAAAGCAGCGGCCTCTTCCCTCAGCTCAATGTCATCAGTGACTCCTTCCCTAGCTCCACCATGTCCTCCTGAGGATTCCCTCGAACTGTTTGACCACAGTGTTGGGTACATGCTCTAGGAGGATGCCCAGCGTTTGGAAGGCTCTGATGATGATACTGAGCTCGATGAAGGCAGTAACATGAGCACGGACAGAGGGGGTGCCCAAGAAGGACAGCAATCTGGCAGTCATGCTCCCCCTGCTGCAGCATACTGCCAGGTTTGCTCCAGTGATGAGGAGGGAGGGGATGATGAGGTCACTGACTCAACGTGGGTGCCTGATAGGAGAGAGGAGGAGGAGGAGGAGGAGGAGGAGAAGGCGGCACATCACCAACGAGGCAGGATGCCCTCCAGGGGCCAGCCTAAGGGCAGCACATTGACTGCATCACACCCCAAAGCTCCACATGTGCAGGGCGCTGCAGTCTCTGCGCGTTATTCAAAAAGTTCTTTGGTGTGGGCCTTTTTTGAGACGAGTGCATCAGATCGCACCGCTGCTTTGCAACATATGTCTCAAGCGTATCTCGCGTGGCCAAAACATCTCCCGCTTGGGTACCACATGCTTGACCAGACATATGTTGACCTGCCATGCAGTTCGTTGGCAAGTGTATCTAAAAGACCCACACCAAAGAACAAAGAGGATCTCTCCTTGCTCCTCATCAGCTGAGATTTCCAACCCCACTAGACCTTCAGTCCTCTCTGAGACCTGCAGTGAGAGGAATGAAGGTGTAGAATTAGGTGTGTCACAGCCAAGTACTTGTGGGCAATCTGCTTTTGGTACACCGACGTCAGATTGTACCAGGCAAATTTCCCTGCCCCAGCTGCTGCACCGCCGAAAGAAGTTTGCTCCCAGCCATCCACATGCCCAGCGGTTGAATGCTAGCTTGGCAAAATTGCTAGCACTTCAACTGCTGCCTTTTCAGTTGGTAGACTCTGCCCCCTTCCGTGAATTTGTGGAATGTGCGGTTCCTCAGTGGCAGGTACCCAAACGCCACTTTTTCTCACGGAAGGCGATTCCGGCTCTCTACCGACATGTGGAAGGCAATGTCCATGCCTCGCTGGACAGGGCGGTCAGCGGTAAGGTGCATATTACCGCTGACTCATGGTCCAGCAGGCATGGACAGGGACGTTACCTAAGTTTCACGGCGCATTGGGTGACTCTGCTGGCAGCTGGGAAGGATGCAGGACAAGGTGCAGTAGTGTTGGAGGTTGTTCCGCCACCACGCCTCCAAAATGCTGATTGTGACACACCTCTCTCCTCCACCCCCTCCTCTTCTTCTTCCTCCATGGCCTCTTCCTCGAAACCAGCGGTGCTCCGTAGGCGTTCAAGGGGCTACGCAAGTACGCAGGCCAAAAGATGCCATGCGGTGCTTGAGCTGGTGTGCTTGGGGGACAGGAGCCACACTGGGGCAGAGGTTCTGTCAGCTCTGCAGGGGCAGGTTCAGAGGTGGTTGACGCCACGCCAACTTAAGGCAGGAATGGTGGTTTGCGACAATGGCACCAACCTCCTCTCTGCCCTCCGACAGGGACAAATGACCCATGTGCCCTGTTTGGCTCACGTCCTTAACTTGGTGGTGCAGCGGTTCTTGGGCAGGTACCCGGGCTTACAGGATGTCCTGAGGCAGGCCAGGAAAGTCTGTGTGCATTTCCGCCGGTCATATAATGCCAGTGCTCGGCTGACGGACCTCCAAAAGGAGTTTAACCTGCCCAAGAACCGCCTAATCTGTGACATGCCCACCAGGTGGAACTCAACGTTGGCCATGCTGCAGCGGCTGCACACGCAGCAGAGGGCCATCAATGAGTACCTGTGCGACTATGGCACCAGGACAGGGTCAGGGGAGCTTGGTTTTTTTTCCCCACACCAGTGGGCCATGATCAGGGATGCATGCACTGTCCTGTCACCATTCGAGGAGGCCACGAGGATGGTGAGCACTGACAGTGCATGCATCAGTGACACTGTCCCCCTTGTCCACCTGTTGGAGCACACACTGCATGGAATAATGGACAGGGCACTTGAGGCAGAACAGAGGCAGGAAGAGGAGGACTTCCTTACCTCTCAAGGCCCCCTTTATCCAGACAGTGTTCCTGCGTGCCCGCCAATCACACAGGAAGAGGAGGAGGAGGAGGAGGAGGAAGATTGTGTCAGTATGGAGGTGGAGCCTGGCACTCAGCATCAGCAGCAGTCTTTAAGGGATCAGTCCCAAGGAACACATGGACTTGTACGTGGCTGGGAGGAGGTGGCTGCGGACGTTGTTGTCCTTAGTGACCCAGAGGACTCCGGACCGAATGCCTCAGCAAACCTACGCTGCATGGCCTCCCTGATCCTGCAAAGCCTGCGTAAGGATCCTCGTATTCGTGGTATCAAGGAGAAGGACCAATACTGGCTGGCAACCCTCCTTGATCCACGTTACAAGGGTAAGGTTGCGGACCTTATCTTGCCATCGCAGAGGGAGCAGAGGATGAAACATCTTCGGGAGGCCTTGCAGAAAGGTCTGTGCAATGCGTCCCCAGAGACTGGGAGGTTACAAACTCCTGTTTCTGGACAATGTGTTGCTGAGGCTTCGGTCAGTCAAAGAAGGAGCGGTGGAGAAGGTGGCCGTCTGACCGATGCGTTCAGACAATTTTTTGGTCCGCAGCCCCAAGGTATGATCGGTTCCAGCAACCATCGCCAGCGTCTGTTTTACATGGTGCAGGAATACCTAGGGGCAAGATCAGACTTGGACACCTTTCCCACCGAAAATCCTCTGGGTTACTGGGTCTTGAGGATGGATCACTGGCCAGAGCTTGCACAGTATGCAATTGAGCTACTGGCCTGTCCTGCATCCAGCGTTTTTTCGGAACGCACATTCAGTGCTGCTGGAGGCGTGGTAACCGATCACAGGGTGCGTCTGTCCACTGACTCGGTCGATCTGCTGACCTTCATAAAAATGAATCAGTCTTGGATCACCACCAGCTACCAAGCACCTGATGCTGATGTAACCGAATAATTTTTTTTGAAATCTCAGATCCCTTCAAAGACTGCCTATGCTGATGCTGAGTGACTATCCCTGAGTAATTATCCTCTTCCTCCTCAATCATCACGCTGATAGCTTGTAAGAACATTTTTGGTTCTGGGCGCCACCACCAGTGCCTAAGGCACAATTTTTCAGCCCCTGTTTAACAGGGGCGTGTAATTACAATTTTTGATGTAATACTTTGCAGCAGGGCTCGTTCCTGCATTCCAACCAGAGTGTCTGTGAGGGGTTGCAGTGTTGTGGCACCAGCACCAGTGCCTAAGGCCCAATTTTTCTGCCCCTGTCTAACAGGGGCGTGTAATTACAATTTTTGATGCAATACTTTGCAGCAGGGCTCGTTCCTGCGTTCCAACTAGAGTGTCTGTAAGGGGTTGCAGTGTTGTGGCACCAGCACCAGTGCCTAAGGCCCAATTTTTCTGCCCCTGTCTAACAGGGGCGTGTAATTACAATTTTTGATGCAATACTTTGCAGCAGGGCTCGTTCCTGCGTTCCAACTAGAGTGTCTGTGAGGGGTTGCAGTGTTGTGGCACCAGCACCAGTGCCTAAGGCCTAATTTTTCAGCTCCTGTACAACAGGGGCATGTAATTACAATTCTTGATCTAATATTTCACAGCAGGGCCCTGTGGGGGGCTTACAGTGTTGTGGCCACAGCAACACCTAAGGCCCAAATTTCTGCTGAGTATATAGGGCAGGACCCTACTTTCAAACATCTAACTTACAAACGACTCCTACTTGCAAACGGAAGGAGACAACAGGAAGTGAGATGAAATCTACCCCTAGGAAGGGAAATTCTCTCCTGTAAGAGTTAATATGGGAAAAAAATTCTCCTTTCCACTGATGCTTTCCAATCCTTGTTCTACAAAAAAACCCAAATTTTCAAAAAACATTTTTCATTGGGACAAAAAAGTGAGGTGAAATCTTCTGAAGAGGAGGAAAGACGCAAAACAAATGTCACAGGGGTGATAACCCTTCCCTATGTTTTCCAAAAAGCTTAAAAAAGATTTTTTGGCTGGAGCTAAACACGTTAAAAATGTACCCGTTCAAAATTACAAAGAGATTCTACTTAACAACAAACCTACAGTCCCTGTCTTGTTTGCACCACCTGTATACTGCTGTTCAGAGTATATAGGGCCTGGTGGCCCCACACCTTTCCTTATTTTAATTTGGGTGCGGGGTTCCCCTTAATATCCATACAAGACCCAAAGGGCCTGGTAATGGACTGGGGGGTACCCATGCCATTTGTCTCACTGATTTTCATCCATATTGCCATGACCCGACATGACATTAAACCCGCAAGCAGTTTTAAATGAGATTTTTTCCTTTAAAAATCACATTTGGTGCAGGGACTGTTCTAAACACGGGAAACACGCGCCACTTTACAGGCATACTATAGACACCCCCCAGGTACGATATTTAAAGGAATATTTAACTTTTTTTTTTTTACTTTAAGCATCATTAAAATCACTGCTCCCGAAAAAACGGCCGTTTTTAAAAGTTTTTTTTGCATTGATACATGTCCCCTGGGGTAGGACCCGGGTCCCCAAACCCTTTTTAGGACAATACCATGCAAATTAGCCTTTAAAATGAGCACTTTTGATTTCGAAAGTTCGAGTCCCATAGACGTCAATGGGGTTCTAACGTTCGTGCGAACTTTCGGTCCGTTCGCGGGTTCTGGTGCGAACCGAACCGGGGGTGTTCGGCTCATCCCTACTTCTCACAGACACGTGATATGTCAACAGTGTCTTAGGCATTTTGTTCAAAAGTTCAGTAGCCAGGCTGTCTTAAAACAAAGTGTGAGTTTATTTGGTCACACTTGGCAACAACTTGAAAATATATACAAAGGTAAATTCTTCTTACAGCTTGATGTAGTAAAACAAAAGATAATAGGAACAAAAACTTGTATCAAGAAAGTTCAAGAGATGTTTCAGCTCCGTCTGTGCTTCTCTATGTCAGAGAGGTGCCTACTCTAGCAGCTGTTTGTGAGGTAGGCTGTACAGAGGCGGCTCTCTAATTAGGCGAAATAGGCGGTGGCCTCAGGCCTCGCAGTCATAGCGGCCTCACACAGCTGGCTAGTTTACCTAATTAGAGAGCCGCCTCTTTCAGCAGCAGAGATCTCCGTCCCGAGTCCCCTCGCCCTGCTACAGGGAGAGATAACAGGCGGCAAGTGAGACGTGTGATCGGAGCTCACCTACATCTCCGGATCACAGACCGGGAGGGAGAGCCGCTCAGTAGAGCTCTGACAGATCTCCCCCCTCCCCCTGCTGCCCGCACAGCCAGACAGAAGAGGAGAGAGAGCTTCTGCTCCTCCTCCTCCCGCCCTCTCCTCCTGTGTCTGCCCCGCCCACTCTCCTCGGCAGGGAAGATTCAAGCTGGAGCCCAGCAAAGAGAAAAGGACAAGGGGAGTCTGATCCATCCATCCATCCATCCATCCATCCATCCATCCTTCCATCCAGTCCCTCCTGCCTCCCAGTGAGTACACTGATGTAGGGGATGCTCTTCCTTCCCTTCTTTCCCCATCCCCCTCTCCTTCTTTCTTTCTTTCTTTCTTTCTTTCTTTCTTCTTTCTTTCTTTCTTTCTGTCTTTCTTTCTTTCTGTCTTTCTTTCTCTCCTTCATCTTTCTTTCCTTCCATCTTTCTTTCTTTCTTTCTTTCTCCACCCATCCCCCTTTTTTCTCTCTTTGTGACAGCCTACCAGAATAGGTAGGATCTGTGAGAGCAGCTTCCCTGTGCAGCTCTGTTTGAGGAAAATATATCTTTATTATGCCCACTTACCTACCCCCTATACTGTACCCTCCTAATACAGTTCATAATACAGTGGGGCCTCATGTCTAAGTTTTGCCTAAGGCCTCACAAAGTCTAGAGCCGCCTCTGACAGAGGCGGCTCTCTAATTAGGCGAAATAGGCGGTGGCCTCAGGCCTCGCAGTCATAGGGGCCTCGCACAGCTGGCTAGTTTACCTAATTAGAGAGCCGCCTCTTTCAGCAGCAGAGATCTCCGTCCCGAGTCCCCTCGCCCTGCTACAGGGAGAGATAACAGGCGGCAAGTGAGACCTGTGATCGGAGCTCACCTACATCTCCGGGTCACAGACAGGGAGAGCCGCTCAGTAGAGCTCTGACAGATCTCCCCCCTCCCCCTGCTGCCCACACAGCCAGACAGAAGAGGAGA